>CM028352.1:26371373-26734981 GCA_016618105.1 Dendrobium huoshanense | reverse complement strand
ATATTATTTCTTAGAATACTACTAATTTACTAATTGATAAGAGGTCTTAGTATTTTCTTTTGACTCTCTCAATTCACTGAGTAAGACTAAGATGATATGGACATAATATAATTTAAGTTCTTTTTTGTTATTTGTATTTAGATTATTATAATTTCTTATGCAAAAAAGCTCCTCTTCAAGCCTTAGCTCTTTGGAAATCTTTGTATAATATATTTCTAAAATTAAAAGAGGGTATCTTTTAATGTCTATGGTTTAATCCTTTTATAGCACATTTGATGACTCTATTTATCATGGTTCAATTGGTTTCATAATACTAAATTTAGAGATTTTAACTGCAATGGTGTTTGGTGCTTACCTTAGCTAATTATTTCATTAATACTACTTTCTTCTCATGTTACTATTTCCCCAGTGTAGACTTCAATATTAATTACAAATGGGTGGTTAGAGAGTTTTCTTCTAAGCACATGTGTACATTTCCTCCACTCGCATCTCCCTTTAATAAGCTAGAGTGGTTAATTGTTGTTGGATCAGATGTGCAATAGAGAATTAGTGAGGATTAGCTTGAGGTCATAGAAGGCTTATATCATCAAGTATCCAATGGAAATCTTCCCTTCATAACATATTAGATAGTAATGTTATATGTTTATTAAGTGGCAAACAAAGTGATAGTACTATTCTAATAAATCAAGGAAGTCACGTAATGCCTTAACGTTAGGGAAGGGCCAATTAATAATAGCTCAAATTTTATTTCAATTGGTTTGATGTTGCTGGCAGCCACTATGTGGACAAGATATTCAATCTAAGATGACCAAATAAATATTTTGATTATATGAGGAAAAAAATTATTTGTTTAGGCAATTCAAATCTAGTCATTTATTTCATAAGATCATAAATTATATGGGCATTCACTAATATTTATCAAAACTATCATATTTTTCTAAGAAAATATTTGAGGATTTTTTTTCATAGGCTTCATAATGTGGCTAATACATTGATAAGACAAAATGGCATAGCAACAACTCATAGTACAATTATGAAATCAAAATGTCATCCTATGGATGTCTTATTTAGCCATTTTGACTTAATGATAGCTGCCATGAAGATTAAACCTCAATACATTATCACACCTTACAATTCATTAAGCATTCATTGAATGTCAAAATAGTGAAGCGATCTCAAATGGTTTCCTAGTCCAAAAAATTGTCGGTTTTTGCTCTTTTTTTAGGAGTAGCATAGTTAAGGAATATGAATTTTTTTTTGGTTAAATGATGACAGTGGAGCATTTCAATAATAATATTTTTTCTCAATGACTATCTTTTGAAAATTTGGATATTGATATAACCAAACATTAATTGAAAGAATTTTCGGTTTGTGATGAATGGGTGGTCACCATTGCAATGAAAGTGGTAAAGTAGCGGCTTTGAAGAAGTGGATAAATTGTAGAGAAAAAGGTAAGAGGTGGCTAGAAGTTTGTGTGTAGAATTATTTAGGAGTCAAGTGGATTATGAGTTAGGATATTTATTATAATGGGGTAGTAGTTATAATAGACCCTTGTATAGTTAATTTGAGTATTTTGCTAACTAGATTGGTTTAATGAATTGTTTATCACCATGGGTTCCAATTATTCTCCTTATCAATAAGCCCATACTCAGGTTTGGAATGTTAGGCGGGTGTGGTTCTTATTGGAATTCCTTTTGTTTGATGAGGAGTGCAAATAATTTTCCCTATAAATCGAATTTCAGATAATTACAATCAAAACATAATCACTTCTTTTTTATCAAGAGAAAGATTTGCTAGTTGAATGAAATGCTTACTCAATATTTTAAGAGAGTTTCTTTGTTTTTTTTTTTTTTGAAATTAGGGGCAGAGCTCCTTTCATTAACCAAAAGTATAATCACATCAAAAACCTACAAAAATGTGAGTAGAAAAACTAGAAAAATCATTTAGATAGGGACAACTATAAAAGGAGAAAAGTAGTTGTGGGCTAAGCAGGAAAATAAAAAGAGTAATATGACTTAGAAAGTACAAAAAGGCCCATAGTTAAGTGTTAGTATCAGTGTTAAAGGAGCTGGGGAAATCCCCTAGGTACCAGTAAGACTATCTGAGGGGATAAATGGACTCGGAACCAAAAACTTTCATCATCATTATGTAAAAAATTTGAAGTAGCACAAACTATCCAACTAGGAAGCAACAAAAATTTCCAGGAAAAATCATCATAGCCATTCAAATGGGAAGAACATCCAAAATTTTGCAAAGATAAATATTCATGAGAGCCTCCAATATGATGATAGTCCAAAATAAATATGTCAATAGCACATAAACATACAACCAAAAAATAAAGATATTTAATGTCTCTGTAATTCTTCCAATTACTAACTTTGCACCAATAGATTTCTTGGTTTGAAAATAAACATAAGAGTTGCATAAAGAGTTCCCAAAATATCTAGCAATTACTTCCCACCAACTAAAGTAAACATAGCAGCAGGTGGTCAATAGAGAGAAATCTATAGCGATATGAGAAACATTCATAAATGAATTGGAGTAACTAAAGTAAGTTTGGCCTCTATAAGAATATGTTAAACCGAGTAAAGAAATAAGAGATAATTCTAAAAGATAATTACATTCAAATAAAATGTAAGAAATTCTCTCTTCAAAATTATAACATAAAAAATATGTGACCTGTATATTGATGCCGTCTTGAGTAATTTATAATAGTTTTTTACCAACCCACAATAGCCAACTAAGAATAACAAGAATATCTCAAAGAATATATTTTATGCAGATAAAATCATGTAAGGATATAGAAGACAAATCAATGAAATAATCTCAAAGAAAGTATTTAAAGGAAGAAAATCTCATTTCTACTGTCCCAAGGCGACAATGATGCAAAATACTTTAGTGATAACAGTTGGAAAAGAGGAGGGAAAATGAGAAGTGTCATTATGGATAAAGTTTGAGGTAAGAGAGGTGAGGGGAAAGTCGAGTGGAAAAGCTGAGGTGCCAAACATATCATAAAGGGAATTGCTATTGAACCAAGGATCCCATATAAAGGATAATTTAGATTCAGCAGTGATGTAGAGATTAAAATATTCTTGGTAAAATATCCTTCCATAAAGGAGATCATTTCAGGGGACCAAGTTTCTAGCAAGAACTATACCACGCTTTATACCAAATACATACTAAAAGAATTTGAAGTAAGAAGATGTCAAATGAGAGAGAAACCATGGGCTTAAGATAGACACTAAATATTAGGGATGCCCGAACCTCCTTTGTTTTTGGGAATGCAAGACTTTTTCCAAGAAATGAGATGGAGCTTATTTCCCAATTGAACTAATATGGTAGAGAAACTTGTTACGTCTTTGCTAATGATGTTATGAGAACATTTGAAAATAACCAAGCCCCTAATTCAGAAGGAAATATAGTTCCAAATAATGAAGCATAAAAACTACAATCTGCAGCAAAAGACAATAATTTGTGCCTTCCAACCATCAAGAAGAATAAAAATCTTATTAATAAGAGGATGAAATAAGATATAAGCAAACTTTTATGATAGATAGGAAAACGAAGGAATTTGAAAAGGGGAATAGCTGTGGAAATGTTAAGTACATGCACAATAACAGGGGCAAGATGCATTAGTAGAGATAATCAGATAGCTTTTATTATGATTAATCTTTAAATACAATAACAATGAAATCCCTCAAAATAGAGTCAAGGTAGTACATTATGTACAATGGCCTGACTAAAAATAATTAAGTTGTCAACATAAAGTAGGTGAGAGTAGTGATAGGATAGCCTTGGAATTTCCAAAAATCATTATTATAGATGGCATTCTCGAACATCATTTATAATCCATCCATGACAATACAAAAGAGGTATAATGAGAGGACATCCCTACTGTAGACCATTAGAGGAGCCGAAAAACTCATCCAGGAAGCCATTTAAATAAATTGAGAAATGAACATTTTCGACACAAGCGCCAATCTATTTAAAAAATTAGATAGAAAGCATTTATGTTCAAGCCTTTGAAGAAGGAAGCTTCTAAAAATTAATTCAAATTCCTTGAAAATATCCAATTTACCATAAAATAGACTTTGATTATAATTAATCTTTAAATTCCCCAAGAAACTCAGAGACAAGGGAGATGTAGTCGATTTCAATTCTTTTGTTAATGAAACTAGCTTGAGAATGGTTAATGATAGAGGGCATAATGAATTTGAGTCTATTAGCCAGTATTTTGGAGATAACTTAAAACAAAAGTATTGTAAGTGATATAGGCCTGAATTCAAAGATGTCAATAGCATAAGGCTGCTAGGAAATTAAGGTAATAGATGTATCCATAACCATCTTTGGGAGGTGGGTTGTTTTAAGGAAATAATGTAAATCCTTGCAGATAGGAGGCCTAGTGACAAACCAAGTGTGCCTGTAAAATTTGAAATTAATCGCAATAGGAGAGTGATATGTATTTAAGATCCCTAGGAGTAGAGAGTAATGGAGTTGATTTCATCACCAATGATGGGAGCTAAGAGAATTAGATCCATATGGTTAGGAATAATTTTTTTAGAGGGAATGAGATAAGTATTGGGGGAAGGAGAGTGATCCATATTGAAGAGAGCTTGGAAGTGTTTGATAATAGTAGTCGCAATGGCAGATGTTTCACTGAAGGTACCATAACGAGTGTAGATCTCCTTAATGAAGTTAAGGTTATCCCCACAATGAAACTTCCCATAGAGAAATTTGAGATCATCTTTCCCATTAGAGAGCCATTTAACCTTGCTTATTTGAGCAATCCATGAGGACCAATCAAAATGAGTACTGGTAAGCTTAACCCCAATAGACTTAACAAAAGTGTTAAGGGTAGGGTTGGATGGATTTAGGTTCAATCACTGAAGACAAATCAAATGCTCCTGGTTCAAATTAGTAATAATCTAGGAGAGGTTGGTATAGGTGGCCCACGGCTTGGCTTTAATATTAGTTTTAAGATATTTCAGCTTAGAGTATATGTTAGAAATAGGATTGCCTAAGCAGAGTTAAGAGAACACATAGATGAGGGAGTCCCAAATTTGAGGGTTTTTTAACCAAAAACTTTTAAATTGAAATATCTAAAACCATAGGAAAGGGGCTTAGTGGAGAGGATTAATGGGGAGTGATTAGAACACCTTGGACTTTCAACTTTGTAGTAAGAAGTTGGGAATTTTTACAATTAAACCTCATTTAAAAACATCCTATCAAGTTTAATAAGAATTGAGCTATTTGTCCTTTGATTGAATCAAATGTACGTTAAGCTAATAGAGGCAAACTCAATAATGCTAGTGTCAAAGGTGATGGAATTGAGTTCCCAAAGCTTGCTAGGAAGGATGGGATTACCACCCACTTTCTCATGAGCATAGAGACAACAGTTAAAGTCTCCCATAATAATCCCAGAAAAACAAGTTCTCCTCAAATATTTTAATTATTTCCAAAGAGAAGCTTGGTCTTCCATAAAGTTAGAACAATAATTAACATAAAAGAGGGAAAGGGTCTATAAGAGATGGAGCAATGAATAGCTTGGTTGATAATGAAATAGGCATAAATAAAAGAGAAAAAGCATTCCA
The DNA here is from genome assembly GCA_016618105.1 of Dendrobium huoshanense. Lineage (NCBI taxonomy): Eukaryota > Viridiplantae > Streptophyta > Magnoliopsida > Asparagales > Orchidaceae > Dendrobium > Dendrobium huoshanense. Next base: position 26,729,390 of record CM028352.1, on the reverse strand, counting down.
TTAAAACCAAATCTTGCTAAGGTTGGAAAGGGTGAAATTATCACAACTTCCCCCAGTCTAAAAAAATCTTATGAAGCACTAAACCATAGGTCAGTAATTTGAACAGCCTACACCTTATTTTTAATGATGCAGAGGATGATTACTTTCAAAGTATTAAATATGTCCTTACAGGAATGGACTTTTTGAGGGTTGTTAAGGCCCCTCACATTCCAAGAGGACATTGTTGGGCGTGTCAATGATTTTTGGAGGTTGAGGGGTTTCCTTTTTTTGGAAAATTTGGTCCTTGTGGATTGGAAGGCAGGGTTAGGATTAGGTTGAGAGGGAAGGTCTGGTGGTGGATCCTCTTAAGAAAGAATGAACAATTTTTTTTTTGTTTTGGAGAAGGTTATTTAAGGTAGACTCTAGAGGAGACATCTAGAAGCTCAAATGGGGAATTAAGGTTAGGGATTATTACATTACCAGAGGTGGAGCTGGAGGAGTGTGAGGGGTTTGTGTCAGTGTGAATGATTAGGGGATCAGGTGGTTTAGTAGGGGATTATCCATTCTAGTTTGGGATTTTTGAAAATTGAATAGGCTGGCATTATTGATCATAGTAGATGGAATCAGCACTTTATAGGGGATTACATTAGGGTGGGATTATAGCATGTGATCAATAGTTATTGGGTTGGGGATCATCTACGTGCCATTGACTAAGGAAGGCTGCTTGATTCTAGGCTTCATATTTCTTTTTCTACCTCTAATGCGAGGGCTATTGTTAAGGGTAGGGTTTTTATAGAAAAGGTTAGCAATGTGGACAAAAGAGCCACAAACCATGAATGGGGCAAGTTTTTAGTCATACTAGATGGGAAGGGTAAGTTGTATCCTACCAGGGAGATGTTAATTTTGTTTAGAAGGGGAGAACCATTGGATACTTAGCACAAACACAGTCGAACGTCAATCTAGTTTTTCGATTGTCTGGTTATCAATAGTCTAGGGAGTACTAATAAAGCTAGCAAATCTTAAAATTTTCCTTCAGAATTCTAGCAAGATAAGGGAAGGTCATGGATTTTAAGCCATAGTGGGATGGATAAGAAGTCATCCCATTTTAGTTAGAAGAAACGGGTGACTTTTGGAGAATAAAGCAAGAAAAATCAGCCAATTAGGAAAAAAAGTTAAAGAGTGTCATTCAACAACCATGACTTCTTAATGGAGGCATGCTGAGCTTCATAATAAGGTCATTTGCCAATGGAATAACCAACCAGCGAGAGGCCCCATTCCGTCGAGCCTTTGAAAATTTCCTCAACCATGAAGGAGATGCCATAGTTGGGATGGGTAATAAAACTCATGCGGAAGGTTTGGGAACTAGAGAAGCCTAAGAAAATATATTTTTCCAATTTAGGTTAGGGGTTTTGAGAGAGGATTTTTGGAGGGGGGGAAGAGAGGGGTTTAGGATATGTTAGGGTTAGGGTTAGAGAAAGAGGAGGCCAAGGAGCGAGAAAGATGAGGGAAATCATGTTGGAAAGCAATGAAAGCAATGGTGGAAGGGAAAAAGAGGTGGCGATGGCCAGGGTTTTTCTGCAGCAGTTTCAAGGGAGGGGAAAAGGGAAACACAAGACCATGGCAAACAAAAGGGCAAGATAGTTAGGGCAAACTTGATTTTCTTTCGATTTTAAGAATTCCCTTAAAAGAGTTTTAATAGTACCCTCCATTAAAATGAAAATCATCTTATATCGACTCAAACATATGAAAGCACACAATAAATACTGAATAGCATCTTAAAGACAACTAATTATTGAGCAGAAAGAAAAGCTTGCCTAAAGCACTTGAAAATGGTTTGGATCACCTTTATTAGCTATTAAAAGTATGAGTATGATTTGAGCCCATCTTACATGCTCACCACATTTGAAATAATGTTGAATCAAATAATATCAATTTATTATTTAAGGCTATAACTTAATGATACATTCTAAATATGAGATAAAATTAAATTTGATCTACTAAGTTTTTCCAAGTAAATCCTTTGAGGAGAAAATTGATTAAACCCTTTGAGGAGAAAAGTAAAATAAATCAAAAAATTATTTTGATTTGAAGAGAAAATATATATAGAAAGAGAGAGAGAAACATCGATCTAAATGGTATAACCAGTGATCATTTGAACATGTCCAACACATGAACCCTTTTAATAGAAAGCTAAAATAAATCAAAAAATATTTTGATTCGAAGATAAAAAATACAGAGAGAGAACGAGAGGAAAAAAGAAAAAAAAAACTAAAATTTAAATTGTATAAAAACCAATGATCAAGTCCAGCACATGACCCTTTATTTTATAAATTGAGCTAAGATCAATGCTGCAAAATAAATTGCATAATACTCAAAATATCCCAAAAATACTCAGAATCAGAGCTATAACAGGTCATAAAACAACCTAGTTACCTGTCAACAGATCAAGGTCAAGTATGAGCAACCTAGTTACCTGTCAACAGATCAAATCTTGATGCATAACTGCATGTTTTTAACACAGATGAGGCAGCAGGTTCAAACATCTTGAACTCATAAAAATCAGTTAAAATCTACTCATTAATTGCTTCACCAAACTTGGATGAATGATTATACCCAACTAGTCAATAGATTCAACGGACAATAGCTATGATGGACCCAAATATTGAAAGAGATAGTGACCATTCATTAAAAATGAATATGTTCAATTTTCATTTGTTGTGTCTTCCTTTATCAAGATTCGAACATCATGAAAATAAGAAAACACAAAAGAAGATATTTGACAAGACATTAAATGGCACATTTAATGCTGTGCTTGGATAAAAGGAAATGATGCGATGAGAAAGTAAGGTATTGTTTGGAAAGTTTATTAACCCAATTGCTTAGTTTAGGTTGGTGGGCAAGTTCTATTGGAACACTCTACTCACTCGATTCCCCTCAAACAACAGCACCTCTTAAATGAAGCCCAATCAAGTGTGGATCAGGAGATTTTTGAGTTGAATGCCTCATCTAGGTTGGCTAAAGAAAAGTCACGCCGCCAAACACCATTACGAGGGTGACAACGCATGAATACCCATTCCAAAAAAAAAAGTCTAAAACCAATTTTTTAATACAAAAAATTTAATGTTTTTTCTAAAAAATTATGTTAAAAAGCGATAAAAAAACATCGAAATGAAGCCTAAGGAATCGTTCGGGACAGCTTTCTTACTGTTTATTAAATCAAAATCAGCTTTCTAATACAAAAATTTTAACATTTGTACTAAAAGCTGCTTTAAGAAATAAGTTCCAAACAAAACCTAAGTTGTTGCAACTTATGGTGTTGTTGCAACTTATGGTGGGTATTAATTTTTAGGGCATCTCCAACAACAAAAAACAAAAAACTCATTTTTCACTCCAAAATACAAATACAATAACATTTTAAAATACAAAAACTCATCTCCAACTAAATTTCATTTCATAACACAAGATAATATTCTAGATTAATTCTTTCTCTGGTCAAAAAAAATGACCTTCGTGAACAATACGATGTCAATATTGATATCGCACTATACACCTCCCAAAAATACTATGAATCTCGCATTCAATTGAAGCTTCTAGAAGCATACACTCGTTTCGCGTTCAATTGGAGATGACCTTATATAGCCATTGATTGAATACTTTTTTTTTTCTTATTTACCCTCACTCAGCTACAGAAAAAGTTCAGAACAGTAAAATATGTTCATGTTTCAAATGGCAGAATTGGACATTAACATCATGAAATGCTTCAGCGATACATTAGAAGGAACTCCATAAACGCAAACCCTTTGAGGCCACCGTTTCAATTGACAACAATAAGGTCTTACAACTAGCCAGTTCCACAGCTATGCTGAAGTTATCAGAAACAGAGTTACAACTCAATCTACTTCAGTCAGATCAGTTAAAAAAAAAAAAAAAAAAAAACTTCTACATGGAAGATGATAAAAAAATACAAAATAAAAACAAAAAGTAGATCTTATGAGGATTGGTGTTCATCTTCAATAACACAGATTTCTTCTGCTTTAGAGCCCCAGTAATATGTAGTAGATCAGTGTAATAGGTAGAGCAATAAGCATACCAAATATAACACTGCAGGAAACATGCATAATGTCAATTATTTTACTTAAAAACAATGCACAAATGAAGAAATAGATAAATATTTCTAACTTAAACTTTGTTTGAGACAGCTTTCTTAATGCTTTAAAAAAAATTTCTAATAAAACATTTTTTTATAAGGAAAAAAATTTTAAGAACTTAATCATGCACCTCATGAACAAATCTAAGTACTTTTTTTTCTTTTAGCAAGTTACAAGAACTGAAACAAAATTTTGATGAATGAGAGAGTTCAAATCTGGAATTTGACAACTTTATGTTACTGTCTTTATCATTAGAGCACCTTCATTCTTTCTAAACCTATCTTAAATATTAATATAAACTTATTTAAAGCCTAAAAAAAAGAGATTTCCAAGTTCAAACCCTGTGCTCAGGATGTCAGGATGCACATTGTACTCCTTTGCAAAGACAAAAGGAACAATCCCCTGTGGAAGAGCAGCCTGCAACAAAAAAAAACTCAGAGAAAGTTTCAAATAAAAAAACTAACTTATCAAAATCAAGTTTCAGAGATCCAAGCATTGTAAAACATGTAAACCTGCACTATAGCTACGTGTAGGAGAACTCCTCTAAGCCCAACAGCAATAGAAGCTGCTGCCATCACTGCAGGCCCGGTCACAAACCGAACAGCCATGGCAAATGAAGCAATGCCATTTCCACATGCAATAATCCTTGGCTGCAAAGCCATGAACAATCCTGCAACAACCACAGAGAAGATTTTAATACAGCCATGACCTTCAGAAGGCTTCAAAGCTATAGTAATGAAATCTACCAAGGCTAAACATTGCCATTCCAAGCCCTGCATCAGAGAGTATCGATATAGATCGGGCAATGATGGCTGGCATCTCAATCTCCCACCTATCAGAATTCAAGTTTTATCACTTCAGAGGTCACAAGTAGAGATTTTTATATTGCAAAAGTGTTTGGTTTATCATTGATAGATGAAAACCTGAAGGAAACCAAGGACCAAGTGAGACCAAAGAGACTGGAGTAGGTATTGGGATTCCTTATGAGTTTCCTCCATACCATTATCAGAATTAACCTGGTCATCACACTGGTTGGTGGCATTGCAGCAGGCTTCAACTCCCCGCCAGGTCCAGTCTTTGGGTGCAGCTCTGCGGTGGAGTTTGATCCCAACTTTGACAAGCTTGGAGCATCTCGCTCTAATGGATCGACGCCTTGAGCGATTGGTTGGTTTCTGAAGCTGAAATCTTCTCTGCTATACTCATTATAAGCATCATTGCCATCTGCTATCAACCAAATAAGAATACACCAACGAAAAATTCAACTTTGAAACACCGGGCAAAGAGACGACATGGCCAAAAATAACAGACAAAATTTCAAAGAAATGGAGTCTAAAGAGACAGCATTGGGTCCACAAACAGATGAGATGAGACAAGTTGAAATCTTGTAGAAGAGTAAACCTTTTTGGTGGCGATGGTCGCCCATTTGACCCATTCTTGCATGATCGCCTGCGAAATCTCCGCCACGAAAGACATGGATGCCGCCCTCAGATACCGGGGACGCACTTGAGCTCCAAACAAACATATGCAAGTCTTTCCCCCCTTCGCAGGCATTCCCTTTCTTCCTTGCCCCAACTGGCGAGAATATCCCACTCACCGGCGGAGGAGGATATGCCGCAGGCACACCATTTACCCTCGTCGCCGGCATTTCTTCATCAAAACCCAAGTTTCCGAAATTGGAATGCCGAGGGCTAGCTCCTGCCAAATTCTTTCCATTTACCATGGAGTAAAAATCCGTGTGGTTGAAGCTCGAGCCCCTCGGCGTTGGATTCCGAGAAGATTGTAGGGAGTAAATCTCAGCGTTTGTGAGATTAGACGGCCGGGGAGTAACAGAGTTCATACCATGTGAGCGACGGGAAAAGATCTCAGAGCGAGAGCTCGTTGACTTGCGAACTGTTACATGGAGCTTACCGTCTTCTCCAACCTCAGCCTCGGTCTGAAGCGGCTCTTTCCCATCTAACGAGATGATGTCAGAGTCAACGCGGAAGGAGATGATGGATCCGGCTGTGTCAGGGAACTGCTCGGCGATGAGAAGCCGAGCTCCCCTGTACTCAAACAGGAAAAGCATGAGAGTGTACCAAATGATGCACTGGAGAACGACAATCTGAACCATTAGACTTCCGGAGTCCGAGCCGTACATTCCTTTGAGAAGCGGAATGCCCATGACGAGAGTGTTGGGGAGAGTCGAGAGGGAGAAGAGAGTGATTGCCCACTCAAGGCAGCCTCGGTGACTGAGATTAGCCCAGAAAGTAAGAGCACTGAGGACGATGAGTTTCTGCAGAGTGTCAGCAGCGATGAAGCGGTAGTTCATGGCGTAAGGGTTGTTGGTCGATATGAAGTGGAAGGAGAGGAGCGGAACTGCGAAGAGAGCGACGAAGCGATTGATGCCGGAGCACTGATCTGGAGAGAAGATCTTCCACCACTTGACGGAGCCGTAGGCAAGGATCATGGCGACATAAAGAGGAACAACAGCTGTGAGGACATGATAGAAGTCAGCCGCTGTTATCATTTTGGGAGAAGGTTGATGTTTCTTAAGGTTTGGAAGTGGAGACGAAGAGCTGGGCTATAAACTGTTTCGGTGAAACAGAGCAGGGGAACAGAGAGAGGGAAAACAGAAGAGGGGAGTACGATTAACTGAAAAAGTTGGCACCTTTAAGGTACGAAAGGAAGCTGAAGGGCTGGGACAGCTGGTTTTTCTTTTAAAATCCAAGACCTGGAACAGAGATGGCCCAACCCAGGTGGAAAACAAAGTAACAGGGGAAGCTAACCGTATGGAAGAACCGGTTATGGTAAAAGAAGTTAACAAGAGATCGACTTTTTAGCAGAGCAGATCAGCCCATTTCAGTGTTCGAAGAGATTTGAATGAGATTCTGCTTGATGGTGAAGCCCAACAAGAAATGGGAGTGGTTGAGAAGGAAGTAAGAGCTCAGGGCGAAGAAACAGTCTCAGATCAGGAGATTGAGGGTAGAACTTACTTTGCAGGAGAGGAGGCAGAGAAGAGTGAAGCGATGAGTAGTGTGGACTGAGGATGAGGAATTATTTCTCCATATATTTATGTTGGGGTTTTTAATGGCAGACAAGAAAGAAAAGATCGGTTTAAGAGACGTCGGGAGTTGCGGCGAGCTCAGGGTCTGAGGCTTTTGTCTCCGTTGGAATTATGGAGATTTTAGCCAGTAGGAAGGAGCCGAGGCTTTTGAGTAATTTTTTTGTTTGCTAAGTTTAAATAAATTTCTAGTTATTAAAAGAAATAAATTATTTAATATTATTCAATTTAATTAATATTATATTTAAAATTTATATTATTAATCTTAATTAGATCTAATTGATATTAAATAAAACATTTTAAATTAGTTTTAAGCTTAAACTACCTTTTTATACTGCCTATCGAATAATTAGGAGAGTTAGATTTTTTGTGTGGGAGTTTATAAGTTGATTTGAGTAATATATTATGCATTGTATATGATTTAAAAGAGTTTTTCTATTGGTATTTAAATTTTTATTGTTAGAAAATAAATATCATAAAATAATAAAATTTTCATGTTTAATTATTTGATTAAAAATTCATAATTCTTTCAAAACTCATCTCAAAAAGTAATATTTTTTTTTATTTTCACTTTAAAAATAAATAAATCACCTTTGAAAAATTATTTTTAACTAATAAGCCATAAATAAAACATCTTTGGTCAATAAATTTATGAGAGAAAATTGGATCAAGTTATTATGATGGATGAAAAACTCTTATAGAATTTCTTTCCAACATGAGACTACGCTTGGTTTAAAACAACTTTCTTATTGTTTCTTAAAATAACTTTCTATTATAAAAATTAAAAATTTTGTACAAAAAAATAGTTTTAAGAAGCAATGGGATGGAGCTTAAGGTTTCGTTTGGGACAACTTTCTTATTGCTTCTTAAAATAGTTTTTTAGTACAAAAATAAAAACTGTTTTAAGAAGCAATAAGAAAGCCATCCCAAACGAAGCCTAAGACTTCTTTTGAGACAACTTTCTTACTGCTTTTTAAATCATTTTTTATTTCAAAAAATTCTAGTTCTATAAATTTTTGCACTGAAAAGTTATTTTAGAAAACAGTAAAAAAAACTATCCAAATGAGGCATAAATGAAAGATATAAAAAGAGGAGTTGTGAAAAAAAAGTAATATTCACAAATGATTTACTTAGCATTACTTATAAAGTTAAAGTAGGTTAAAAGATTATAGGATACTAATTTATCATGAGTGCATGCACTTAGATTAATTATATTTACGATGTGAGATACAAGAATGCTGTTTAATAAGAATATTATTTTGTATTCTTCATTCAATGTAAGTGGATCGAGATTGTAGTCCCAATCAAAAGTGATAGACTGAAGTTGTAGTCAAGCACAAAGAGACCCATGAAGAGATAAAGCCAAAAAAAACATTTGCATTATATCAACATGGTGATGTAGATACTTTTGCATGCTAGAGGTTTGCGACAGTAGAGAAAGAGAGTTTAACATCTTAGCATTGTATGAAGTTCAATACACATATAAATAGAAGTGAGTCACAAGGGACCCAAGTAAGTTTTTATGGATGTTTTATTTTTTAAATGTTTTATTGCTTGGGACCATTGTAACTCTTAAGGCTCGATTGGCTTGATTTATTTGGCCCATTTGATGTGCTACATCAATTACAACTCAAATATTAGAGAAGATAAGGACCTACCTTTATAAATAATATTTTACATTACTGGAAGGGTATGAGTTTTTTACACGCAAGAAAAAACAGTCTATTATCACCATAATAACCTGGAATAGATACTTATCATCTTGTTTCATCAATGATTTCAATAGTTCAAATGTCAACAAAAAATTATTGTTTTATTTTATGATGGAGACTATTAGTCTATGCAGTTAATCTTAAAGAAGAATTTTTTGAAAGTTACTTATAAAATATGAATTTTTATTTTAATAACATGTATAAAGATTGAATTTCTAATTATAAATGTAATTGAGTTTTGAGAATGTGAATGCATTTCATTATAAATGTGTGTTTCATTATAAATGTATATTTTATTGTAAATGTACATTGTTGTAAGTGTTTATTTTGTTAGTCATTATAATAATGTGTTATGTTACTATAATTATCATGATATACTATAAATGTCATTTATTATACATATTTAGTCGAATTATATTATTACCATTGTCATTGTAATATAATTCTATGTTAGTTATGTAATTGTTGAATAAACTATCATTAACTATGTATATGATGATTGTATGATTATTAGTTTGAACCATTCAAACTAGATTCAAACATATTATCCTTATTTTAGTTATTAAAAGATAATGGTGGGAAAAAGTCCTTTTTTCATAAAAGAGAGAATATCCATAAGAGACCAACACAAGCTGGTGTAGTTAATTAAAGACAAGCAACATAAGGTTGATGACATAAATGTCTTAGTGGACAATATAAAGTTATATAATTCAGTTAGGTATAAATAAACATAGAAGGTTGATCAATAGATTGATAACAAAGTTGAAACCATAAGATGAGGCATGTACTAGTTATAATTTTTATTTTTATTTTGGTGCTCATGAAAATTAGCTTGATATTTTGATGAGTTAGATGAAATAACTTATTAATATAAATATTATTGTACATAGATCATGATGAGTTAAAATTAATGTTCCATTATGTAACCTAATAAAAATATGGGCCATAATTTTCTAAAGGGTTCAATTAAAAGTTGGTACATAAGAGATTCATGGAGATAAAAGGCTATTAAGTTAGCCATATATTACTCAAAAAAAAAAAAAAAAAAAAAAAATAGCCATATATTTCTCAAATGATATTTAACAAGATTATGGGAAAATCTGTAAAACCCTTAAAAAGCTGATTCTTTTTGTGCTGTTATTTTCGGACGAACTGTCCTTAGTATGAGACGAACTGAAGAAATTGTGAAGAAATCTGTATGTTTCGTCTGTACGAACCTGGAACAGTCGGGACGAACCGTCGGGACGAATTGAACCCGAGAGCATCGTCCAGGGACGAAACAAATTGGAATTAATTTTGTCTGTACGAGGAGATCGTCTAGGGACGATCTGGGCATCGTCCTGGACGATCATGCTTGATAAGTATCGGATTTGAGATATTTTTGATTCATTTGAAGAGAGAGAAAGAGAAGGCATGAGAGAGAAAGAAAAGGCAGGAGAAGGGAAAGCTTGATTTTGGAGGCCGCGGAGCGCTTTTCGTCCGACGACGCAGTTGGAAGATTTGTTTGTCTCGAAGTAAGGAATCCGAATCCTATTTCTGATTTCGAAGATTTTGAATTTTGATAATTCTGTGCTCAGTTTTGTGTTTCTGTTACCGAAAAACGCGCATAATTTTGTATTGACGAAAATTTTATCGCACAACATCTGATATGTTTATGATATGATATTTTTACATGATTTAAGTATTTTCTATAAAGTTTTTACCGGTTATTTTGAGTTCTATGCGATTTTTATCGAATAGAAAATTATCATGATATTGGAAATTATTGCTTCAGTACAAGTAAAGCTTTGAAACGTTGTTTTATTCGATTTCTGGTAATTCGGCAATTGTGCATTTTTGCAAAGACGTCTGTCTACTATACGATATTTTAAGGGGTTTTCTACATTGAGCTAAATATTGTATTTATTGATTGCAATGCCTTATTGATATGCATATGAATGTGAATATGATTGAATTATTGTTATTGTTACTGAAAGACAAGTGAAGACTGGTTGAACCGTTGGTTGGAGATTGATTTGACCTGTACAAGATGGAGGGCCGATGGGCTTTCCTTTAAAAAGGGTTTGGCGATATCCTCTATTGATCATTGATATAACGATTGGGAGTCCTAAGGAGATTATTATGCCGATGGGCGACTAACGGGCATAAAGTAACGACTATTATTGAACCAACAGATATATTTATGGATTTCTACAACAACACAATGGATTATTGACTTGAAAAATGTCTTAATAGCCAGTGGTTGTACTTATTCAGTAAGACTATTGTATTGAATTGCATGTGTACGGTATTGACATATTGATTTCATTATGGATTTATAGATTTATTGATATAGACGAACTTCTTATATTGATTATTGATTTATTGATTTTGAATGGATTGACTGACGGATTTACGAGTTTATTGTTACTGTACGATTTCATTGATATTCGCATTATGTCCCTGAGCATTGATACTGATACTGATATGGATATCAATATTGCATTGACTCATTATTACTATGGACATAGATACTATTGATTCATTGATATTGATTCATTGTTACTATCGCTTCATTGATACACCGTATTGAACTGCTGCATGTGATTCATTGATCAATATGGAATAGGTTTTACTATATTGATTTGATTTCCACCATTCTTGCGCTGTATTGGTTTGATTATTTTATATAATTTCATATCGATTGATGTTATTTATCAGAGAAAATTGATTTGATTGATTCTATTGATACGATATTGATTTAACGGTTATTATCGAGGCGATGATTTTTCTCTATCGATGTAACTGATCAATTTAATTGAGATTCTTCCGAATATAGATTTTTTCTACTGTTTATGGATTCTTCCGAGATTTGACGTATGTACTAATTTATTGAGCTTTATGGATTTCTTCATACTATTTATCGATTCTTTTATAGATGATTGTGGATTGTATCGATCATGCATTGATTACTGATTTTCGTACCTGCTGCATAGATTCACTGATCATATGCAATTGACTGTTATGGATTTGATAGATTGACATGCATATTATTTCAGTACCATGCTTTGATTTCAGTTGTAAGTATTAGGTGACCTGCTGGGCTTTTTGAAGCTCATTATATGTGGTTAATATTTTCATGTCAGGGCAAGGGAGCAGGAGATTGAGATTGATCTGGAATCTTCAGATTTTTATTCTTTTTGTTATAGTAATTCTTTTGTACTCAGGACAGGATAGATTTCATTTCATGTGATCATTATTGTGTAGACCCCGAGTATTGTATATGAACTTTTGGGATATGAATATAATTGTACATTGATATTTTAAATTATGGAATTTTGGTTGACTGTTTGTTATTGATTGAAGATTATATATAGCTCTGGTAAATTATTGATGGTTTTAATGATTGACTGAAATTCTTTCCAAGTTAGATCTTGGGGTGTTACAAAATTTTTGGTATCAGAGCAGTGTTATTGGAAGAATTGATTGTTACCAGAGTTATATGATTTGATTGAGAATTGGATAGAATGGGTAGTTGCAAGTGCATCATTTGGCATACATAGTTGCATGTGTGTATCATTCCTATTATACTGAACTATGCATGTGAAAAAGTTAAATGGATAATCCAGAGTCAAGTGTACCAAATGAGCAACACAGTACAGCTCTAGTGCCTTTAGAAAGTATGATGCAGTTGGCTACTGCTATAGCGTAGGTAATGGGAGATGCACAGAGTAAGTTTGTTGGAAGTAAATAAGAAGAAGTAGATAAGCATTTACAGACATTTCATAAACTGAAGCCTCCGTTGTTCAAAGGAGCTGTAGGACCTCAAGCTGCTGAAGATTAGATAATGATGATGAAAAAGATTTTTGATAGCATGCAGTGTCCGAAAAGTCGAAAGGTGCATTTGGCTGTGTTTATGTTTGAAGGAGAAGCAGAGAGATGGTGGATTGGACAGTAGAGAGAGAAATTTCAGGGGAAGACAAATGCTGAGATCACTTGGGATGAGTTTACTACAGTGTTTCGGATGTGGTTTGTACCTCCTTCAGCCCAACGACAAATGCAAGAAGCTTTTATTAAGTTGGAGCAAGGACGCAAGACTGTGATGCAATACGAGGCTGAGTTTACTGCACTTGCTAGGTACGATTCTCATTTGATCTCTACTACTTAAGAAAAATGCTATAGATGTCTGCAAGGATTGAATAGAGAGCTGAGACATCCGCTAGTACCCTTATGGATTCATGAGTTTTCTGAGTTGGTAGAGCGGGCCAGACTGATAGAAATTGATTTGGCAACACCAGCATCGAGATATGAAGTCACCAGGAGGAGTAGAGATGAATCAAGTAGAAAAGATGAAGCAAGTAGAGAAAGAGATAGGGATAAGAAAAGCAAGTATGGTGATTCAAGGGGATCTGCATCGATTGCATCTTCTGGTAGCTACAGCGAGTGCATTCATTGTGCTCTACGACATGCAGGACGGTGTTACTTATTGACGGGGCAATATTTTCATTGTGGACAGCAAGGACATAGAGCAGTAAATTGCCATCAGAAGGAAATTGGAGGAAGAACTGATTCTGGCACAGGACAGTCTGGACATACTGTCGGACAGAGGATTGTTGGCTCAAGAGCATATAATGAAAGATCAACAAACATGATGAATGATAGAGCTGTCATAGATAGTTAGAGGGAGACCGATGCACCACGATCTTCTGCACCTACTCCGGTGATGCCACGTGTATACAATTTACAGCATTATGAAGATCAACGACAACCGGAAAGTTCTACTGGTAAGATTATTTGACTAATTGATTGATTGACATATGATCATGCATAGTGAGATGTGATTGAATGAATTGGATGTTGTATGGATTCCGACGAGTTTTGATTTTGATTCTGATTCGATTTGATTTTGATTTGAATTTTGATTGGACTGATTTATTTTATATTGATTTTGCATTCGATTCTTTAAGGGAAATGTCGAGGACGATATTTTTCTTAAGGTGGGTAGATTGTAAAACCCTTAAAAAGCTGATTTTTTTTAGTGCTGTTAGTCCCGAACGAACTGGCCTTAGTACGGGACGAACTGAAGAAAATTATGAAGAAATCTGTATGTTTCGTCTGTACGAACTTGGAACAGTCGGGACGAACTAAACCCGAGAGCATCATCTAGGGACGAAATAAATTGGAATTAATTTCGTTTGTACGATCTGTGTCCAGAGGAGATCGTCCCGGGACGCCCAGGATGATCCTGCTTGAAAAGTATCGGATTTGAGATATTTTTGATTCATTTGAAGAGAGAGAAAGAGAAGGCAGGAGAGAGAAAGAGAAAGAAAGAGAAGGGAAAGCTTAATTTTGGAGGCCGCTGAGCGCTTTTCGTCCGACGTCGCAGTTGGAAGATTTGTTTGTCTCAAAGTAAGGAATCTGAATCCTATTTCTGATTTCGAAGATTTCGAGTTTTGATAATTCTGTGCTCAGTTTTGTGTTTCTGTTACCGAAAAATGCGCATAATTTTGTATTGACGAAAGTTTTATCGCACAACTTCTGATATGTTTCTTATATGATATTTGTACATGATTTAAGTATTTTCTGTAAAGTTTCTACCTGTTATTTTAAGTTATGTGCGATTTTTATCGAATAGAAAATTATCATGATGTTGGAAATTATTTCTTCAGTACAAGTAAAGCTTTGAAACATTATTTTATTCGATTTCTGGTATTTCGACAATTTTCGGCAATTGCGCATTTTTGCAATGACGTTTGTCTACTATACGATATTTTAAGGGGTTTTTCTGCATTGAGCTAAATATTGTATTTATTGATTGTAATACCTTATTGATATGCATACGAATGTGAATATGATTGAATTATTATTATTGTTACTGAAAGATAAGTGAAGACTGGTTGAACTGTTGGTTGGAGATTGATTTGGCCTGTACAGGATGGTGGGCTGACAGGCTTTCCTTTAAAAAGGGTTTGGCGATATCATCTATTGATCATTGATATAACGATTGAGAGTCATAAGGAGATTATTATGCCGACGGGCACAGAGTGACGACTCTTATTGAACTATTGGATATATTTATGGATTTCTACAACAGCACAATGGATTATCGAGTTGAAAAATGCCTTAATAGTCAGTGATTGTACTTGTTCAGTAAGACTATTGTATTGAATTGCATGTGTACGGTATTGACCTATTAATTTCATTATGGATTTATAGATTTATTGATATCGACAGACTTCTTATATTGATTATTGATTTATTGATTTTGAATGGATTGACTGACGGATTTACGAGTTTATTGTTACTGTACGATTTCATTGATATTCGCATTATGTCCCTGAGCATTGATATTGATACTGATATGGATATCGATATTGCATTGACTCATTATTACTATGGACATGGATACTATTGATTCATTGATACTATCGCTTCATTGATACAATGTATTGAACAGCTGCATGTGATTCATTGATCAATATGGAATAGGTTTTACTGTATTGATTTGATTTTCACCGTTCTTGCATTGTATTGGTTTGATTATTTTATATGATTTCATACCAATTGATGTTATTGATCAGAGATAATTTATTTGATTGATTTTATTGATACGATATTGATTTAACTGTTATTATCGAGACGATGATTTTTCTCTATCGATGTAACTGATCAATTTAATTGAGATTCTTCCGAATATAGATTTTTTTTCTACTGTTTATGGATTCTTCCGAGATTTGACGTATGTACTGATTTATTGAGCTTTATGGATTTCTTCCTACTATTTATCGATTCTTTTACCGATGATTGTGGATTGTATCGATCATGCATTGATTACTGATTTTCATACCTGCTGCATCGATTCACTGATCATATGCAATTGACTGTTATGGATTTGATAGATTGACATGCATATTATTTCAGTACCGTGTTTTGATTTCAGTTGTAGGTATTAGGTGACATGCTGGGCTTTTTGAAGCTCATTATATGTGGTTAATATTTTTAGGTCAGGACAAGGGAGCAAGAGAATGAGATTGATCTGGAATCTTCAGGTTTTTGTTCTTTTTATTATAGTGATTCTTTCGTACTTAGGACATGATAGATTTTATTTCATGTGATCATTGTGTAGACCCTGAGTATTGTATATGAACTTTTGGGATATGAATATAATTGTACATTGATGTTTTAAATTATAGAATTTTGGTAGACTGTTTGTTATTGATTGAAGACTGTAGATAGCTCTGGTAAATGATTGATGGTTTTAATGATTAACTGAAATTCTTTTCAAGTTAGATCTTGGGGCGTTACAAAATTACAAGAGAAGAAAGTAATTATTCATTTTGTATTGATTTTAAAATATAATAGGATACCTTACGAATAATGAAAGTGTCATGCTCCAGAATCAAATTTGATAGAATTATCTATTTTATCTTTTTTAATTATTTACCAAAGCTTATATTAATTATAAACATAAATTAAGTTATCTTGAAAAAGCCATTGAATATCATATACCAAGAACTATTAAATATGTTATTCATCAAAATGACATTTACAATAACATGGAGATCATTAGCAATCACTAATCTATCAATAGCTTTTGACTATAAAAGAATAAAAGAAAATTGAACAAATTCATAAAAGAAGAACTTAAGACCCATTCCCTGGCCTAAAATAAAAAAAATCATATAATGAGCTTATAAAACCAATAGAAACTAAAACCCACTAAAGTTTTTAATACATGGTCTAAGAAATCAATATGCATGCTCATCTCAATCAATAGAATCAGTAGCATTCAATGTCATCACTGATCAGTTATCCCGAGTACGATTCAATATGGTCATAAATGAAAAGTGAGAAATATCATATTAAAATTCATAAATCAATGACATATAGGAGAACACAAATACATCAAATGTTTAATTAATCAGTAATATAACACGAACATGTATGTGTCAATATCATCAAGGTCATCAGTATTTTCTTTCTTATTAATTATTTATACTCATGAAATTGCACACATTTCTCTATCTAGCAGTTTTATGAAATTAATGTATGAATTATGTTAGTATATGATTCATTATAGGGTTCAATAAGACAGGACATTCAAATTTAATGCATTTTTTTTATTCCATAATATGCATTTAGCATTATCATTATCATAATTATATCTTTATCATTTTATCATTTCATGTGGCTTTAACTAAATATTTAAGAGTTGTCACCCTCTACCTGTCAGCATGATTCAATCATCAATCACAGGCTACAACAGGACAGTACTACAAACAAACTTTAAAAGAAAGCTTATTGACCCACCCTCATGCATAGTATATTATATTTTAATAGCTAACCTAAATTAATTGTAGTGATAATAGCCAATCTTTATTGCTGGCATGCATGTACTATATTTATTTCATATTAGCTATATCAATGTCCCTTTCATACATGAAATACAATATGAAATGCTAAAATCTATAAATTTAGGAAATTTGTAAATTAGTATGTAATTTCAAAAAATTAGAACTTTCATTTTAATCAGTGAAATTCAATAACATTAAATTTAAAATATCCATAAAGTTCGTATATATCGTATATGAAAAGTTACCCATTAAAAGTGTAGTGAATCATAAGAAAATATATTTTTTATTAATTTAAGAGAGATTAAAATTTTCAAATGCAAAATTATTGAAAACTAAAGTGAGATTCGGGTTGCTTACAATGATCAGAAAACTTTTCCTAACTAATGCAAAGCATGAATACGAGCAAAAGTTAGCTTTCGCTCTCCTCCCTCTCTCCTCTCCCTCTTCCTTCTCTCTTTCCTTCCTGAGCAAGCCTAACGCCACAACGTGACATTTCGAATTCAAAATTACTGTAGAAGAAAGACTCAAATGTCGTTGAGGAGATTTCTATCGCTGATGTGCTATTAAGCCTATGGCTGCAGTGCTTCAAAGCACAACGTCTAATCACTCTAGTTTAAACTAATATTTAAATTTTCATTTTAAAACATTTTTTTATATTTTGGGTTGCTAGAGGAAGCATGTTGAGGACAAGTGTTTATCGTAATGATTTAATATATTGATAAAAATAAAAATATTGATTGGTAAGGGAAAGAAATTTTTTAAAGTGAAAGATTGGAAAGAGATGTAGAGGCACATCAACTTTCAATAAAAATTTAGTATAATATAAAACCAATTATATTATTGTATGCATAACCTAAAGAAAGATGAGAAAATAAACTAGCACCAAAAAAAGGTTGAGAAACAATAGAGTAAGTTGCATTTTATTTTATGTCACATTTTTCTTTCTTTGCATATGTTGTGTGTTATTTTGGTGTAACATATGTTTTCATTCTCTTGATATGCAAATTGAAAGACTTATGGAACTACATTATATGTATTATAAGTGAAAAATATTGACGGATTTTGCATGTCAATGAAAACATTCAAATGATACAAACAACATACCAATATCCCTTATTTCAAGATAATGATGGGTAACTCAATTTAGAAGTAATGTGATTATGATCTTTCACTCCACATCAACTACATCTGCATTGCACCACAACTCTTTCTCCTGTTAAGGCCTATTATTTTTCTATGAACAGTCACTCTTTAACTTTATTATAGAAAGTAAATTGATAATATTATTTGTTTCTTCTAAAATCTTGAAAGTGTTCTCATTTTCTTTTTGATATATATATATTGTCATAGTAGAAACTCAATCATGCTCTTTTATTATAAAACATTAAGCAAAGACTATAGTAGCTAAAGCCTCGATCATAATTTGGAGCCAATTCATATTCACATAGAATATGCACTACATAAAAATTTTATGCATTTATATGTCTTATTATGCAAATCAACCTCTCCACGAAAATTGCCATCATGGTCATGCAAATCAAGTCAATCAATGTGGGATAAACCATCAACATTTGAGCCTTAATTAGGAGCTTGCCCAAAACTTCCAAATCTCTCTTAACAAAATATATTACACATTAGTCGTGAAGGTGCAATTTTCAAATGACTTTTTATATTACATACCATATGAACTATAATAAGATGACTACATGATAGAGGTGCAAGATCATAGTGTGTTAGTACTTCTATCAAAAGAATTATTGCCATAAATAGTATTCCAACAATATGAAACTTTACCTCCAACTTCAAATATAATTTGTTTTTATCAGTTTTTGTGATTGTATAAATAAGATCTTAGAAATTTTCAAGGGTAATAATTTTCGTACCATTAATCTGTGGTTCTATTTTTCAGTAAATGTCTAACAAACTTTACTATATTTTTTTTT
This sequence comes from Dendrobium huoshanense, assembly GCA_016618105.1. NCBI lineage: Eukaryota > Viridiplantae > Streptophyta > Magnoliopsida > Asparagales > Orchidaceae > Dendrobium > Dendrobium huoshanense. The sequence continues at coordinate 26,710,235 of CM028352.1, read as the reverse complement.
TATTCTCTCATATACAACGTACATAAGAGCATTGATGTTTGATTCACTTTCAAGAAAAGTATTTTAAATAATAACAAATGCAATCTTAATGTTTGGTTTGAACAATGTTAAAACATTATTTGCATAAAAGTCGAATCTTCTTAAACTAGTTTGAGCATTATTCAACTCGAAATCAACTGTGGTTGAAAGACGTTCGAACAAAGGCTGAACATATATTCAACCTAATTCAAACATCGTTAAACAAAAGTTGAATCTCGATAGAGTAAAGTTTGAATAAGTTTGATTATTGTTCAAGCTGAATTTGAGTCAAGCTCGAGGCAGATTTGAACCCTTTTGAACATTGATCGAACATGATTTGAACTTATAATTTAGACTCTCTATTTGACGGTACTTTCATATTATTATCAAAATGACATTAACCCTAATTTTAATATTTTCTTCCTCTTAGCTAAATATCATATAAAATATTAAAGAATCTCATAATATTGAAAAAATACATAATCTCTATTAGAGGGTGTAATTTTAATATTTAATAGGGGTATATTAAAAAAAATAGTTATAACATATAATATTAAAATGAATTATTATTTAGATTTAATAATAAAGAAACCTTATTGTACCGAAACCCAGTCCATGCAATTGCCTTTGCAGCTGTGCTACTCACAAACCAACGCATAACAGAGATGAGCTCATCTCTGAACTCTCGCAGGAGAGTGAAAGAGAGAAGATGAAAGGAGAGGTGAAACAAAGCCATTGAAGGTGCAGACGAAGACCAGCAAGAAAGTACGTGCTATGAGTAGCCCAAAGCCTTTGTCGACTGCTTCGAAAAGAAAAAAAAAATGGAATCTTTGCCGGTAGCGTAATCACCCACGCATGCCTTCTTTCTCTCTCTTACACCAGAGATTATTAAGTTTAGAAGCATAGTCACCAATGCATTTTTATTTAGCTTTCGTTGTTCAAAGTCACAAAATTAAACGGTTTTATATGTCCAACTCAACACGTAATAATCTCTCCTCTCACACATAAGAAGAATTATTTTTAGAGGTGTTAAAATGTATTAAGCAGCTCACTTTTAGGGCTTATTTGTTTGTCCGTTTTTTCTGTTATTTTTTATCTGGAAACCGTAAAGAAGAACAAAATTATTTATTTGATGAAACTACTTTCTTTAACTCTGAATATCGTATTGTTTTCAACAGCTTTTTGATGTCAACTTCTTCGTTAGAAAACTATGTTCTCTCAAACAGTTTTAAAAAAACCTTTCGGAAAGTTTCAAAATAATAGAACGAAGCCTTAGGCTTCCTTTGGTACCACTTTTTTATTGCTTCTTAAATCAATTTTTTAGTTTAAAAATTGTATGAAATAAAGAGGTATTCATGTAAATCGCCCAATGTAGCTCAGTTTGGTCTATTGATTGAGAGCTTTAATTACCAGTTAAGAGGTATTGGATTCGAATCCTACATATGTTATGTATGTATGAGTTTATCTTAATTGGCCTAAATATTTCAAAATAAAATAAATTTTTTATCTAAAATTATCCCAATATATATCCAAAGCTACAATGCGGTTCATTTGCTTAAAAAACATGTCAAAAAAGTTGGATAAAAACCGACCCGCTTTTAACCTGGATGAGCTAAACCCTACCCAATAACCCATTTTAATCAAAAACAAATTTTTTTATGACTTGTAAAATATAGATTTTTGGTTAATTAAAAATAATAAAAAGAGTATACCAACAAGCAAAATAAATTAAGGAAAAAATTAAATAAGTCGCTTTCAAATCAAAATTAGGTTTATGGTTCAATATGAATTCGTCACGTTGATTAAATTGGTTGAAATATTGAACTCAAACCCAACCCATTTAATAAACGGGTCAATTTAAACCAATTTTTTTTAGATTGGACCCAAATCTAATAGACAATTCAGATCAGTTATTAACACCTATAGTTATTGCCACTCTCACATATCTCATATGTTCGTCATAGTTTAAAATAGTTTCAAAGCTTCATTTGAGATGTCTTTTTACTATAAAAATTTATTATATTAAAAAGTTGTTTTAAAAAATATTAAGAAAGCCGCCCAAAAGAAGTCTAAATAAAAAAAAATCAATTTTGGAGAGAGAAAACTTCTGGACGTGTAGAGAGAGAAAAGGAGAGTTAAAGGGCTGTTGGTGGAGAATGCTGTCTTCTTTATGACTTTGAGGCTTTTGCGGGGTTTGCAGGCGGCGCCGCCCGAAAGGGAGGCCATTTATAAGTATCTTCTTCTTTATTCGTCAAAAAAGCTACTTGAGAGACTCTAGAGGGCATCATTTCCTGCAAAAGGAAAAAGGAGAAGAAAGAAATTAAAGCTTTGCATAAAAAAAAACATAATAATTACACATGTGAATAGAACGTGGAATCATTATCAGGGAGGAGAAAGATCTAAGAGCTTTACTGAGCTTGCTGTTCTTAAAATGATTTCTATATTTGCTGAGGCTTTCTTCATCATATGAGTGGGGCCGATCTCTTCGATCTCAACTACATCATTAGATTGCTGAGACCAACTTATTTAGCAAAATATGCAGATAATATTAAGCTTTCTGCTGCATCCTAAAACAGGTTTTTTAGCACAAAAATTTATGGTAGAAAGATCTTCGAGAAAATAATAAAAAAACGGTCTCAAATAAAGCCTAAGTTTTTATTTGAGACGGCTTTCTTCTTTCTACAACAAAAAATTTAATTTTTTAACTAAAAAGTTGCTTGAAGAATTAACAATAAAGCTGTCAAAAATTAACAAAAAAATTAAGGAGTGATTAAAAGCAATAAATTAACTGATAACTACTTAGATAATCATAATAACTTTTAGAATATATATCTAGAGAGTGCACTTAGAGAAAAGATATATGAAAATTAGCTATAAAATTTTCTATTAATGTTATTCTATTTAATTAACAAGGAGAAAAGTGCTACTTTCATTGAGACACCATTGGTTGGAGATGAAGAAGTATTTTTATTAGTTATCCATTAAAAAGGGCTTCATAAGGATATTCTCTACATTGATGGGAATGACCTATACATGGACAAGAACAGTGGAAAGAAAATCCTAACTCAATACGCCATCACTAGATATTGCATATCATTATTATACTTTGTAGGTTGGAGAAAAAGCTCCCAAGATGTTAAGCTAGAAATATAATGAAATGCTTATAAGCAATGATATTTTGTCATTACTAACAAGTAAAGATGTGATTATATTCACATTTTATATTTTAAATATTCATTTAGGATAATTTTTAGTGTTAATTAACTTTAAATGTTACATTGAATTATTTTTATAAGTTATATTTAGACTAATATTGGTGCACATAGTTGATGAAGAAAACTTTATAAGTTTATATACATACTACTAGTTAGTCTCTCCTAGTTAAGGTTGTGAGGAATAAAGAGATCCTTACATGTTTTATACAAGAGTGTGATGATTACATTAATAAAGAAGTAGAAGAGGATGTGAATAAAAGATCAAATATAATATAAATTATTTTGTCCTTCTCTAGCCAATTTATGCCCTTTAGCTAATTAGTTGAAAAAGCTTTTTGTAGTTATTAAGTAGTTACATTGAAGCATGATCAACTTTGTTTGAAGAATAATCCATAGAGGTTGGAGTAGTAGTTGGATGCTCTGAGTCATTTGTCTAAAAAATTTTACATATGTGGATGAGAAGGGGATTAATGGTGCTAATTATGTCACAAATGTGAGTGGGAAGAAGGAAAGTATGTATAGTATCACCTTGCTACCTATTTTATCATTCTTATTAAGGCTGTCGATGATATGGTGAAGGAGATTGATGATGTTTATGTATCTCAATTTGTAATACATAAGATGATTTACAATTTTAATATTTTAACAAAGGTTTGATGAATAAGACATTTGGCAATAAATTTGGTTGATCCATCGATCTGGCAAGATGCTTAAGCCAATAGATCCATACACCATTAATCCCCTCCACTCGATCAATAAAGATTATAGTTTTTTTCCTTAAGGCTTAGATGATAGGATTAATAGATAACTCTAAAGAAAGGGAGATTGGAATTATAAATTAAAGAGCAATGTAGTTTTAAAAGTTGAATAAGCACATTAATTGGCTAGATAGCAATGCAACTATTTTCATTATCAATTAATTTCATGATAACTTTTTACCAATCTGGTCATAATTTGATGCTCGCTATAGTTCAAATCTTTTTTACATTATATAGATGTTTTATATTACCTATTAAGGAATCAAATATGGTGTTAACCAAAAAATTATGGGTCAAGCATCATTATGTTGGTTGAATTGTTCAATAAATTATCTTAATTAGCAAAATTATATTTAAATAAGTTGTTGAATAAAAATGACTCTTTCAGGTAGCTTGAAACTATGCTAGATTACATTATTGGAGATGAAGAGAAGTTCTTAAGATCTTGGGTAGGTGTAGATCTTATATATTATCCAATGAACTAGAATAAAGTATATTTGATAATATATAAGATCTCATTATTTATGTAAATCATAAAGTCATATGACTATGATACATTTATTATTATTAGTAGAGTTGTCAAATTTATTTAGACATAATCAATAGCTTTTATGACCTAAAGATCCTTGAAATAAAAATAGAGTCGACACACAATGAGATTCCATAATTTGTAACATTTAAACTTTTTATTTTGTTCTTCCAAAAAGATTCCAATACGTGTTTTATATTTTATTAACATCAAAGATTATGAAGTGTATGCAATACAATACATCATACTTTAATTCAAAGAGAATGGCTATATATATAGTATATACTTTTTAATAATTTAGATCCATAGGTACATAGATATATTGTAGTTGTAAAGAATGTATAATTAATATAATATTATTATTTTTAGATATTTCATATTTTCAAAAGCTTTAATTATATGAATAATTTTCAATGCATTTCATTTTTAAAAATAAAAAAAGTCTAACATTTTTTTTTCTTTTCAAGTCATGAGTTTAAAATAATGAGAAAAAGAAGGAGAATGAAAGTCTTAATAGAAAACATCAAAATTATATAAGAGAATAATATGGAAAAGAAAAAGAGGAAGACCTATGAAATATAGAACAAGGAAAAAATTAATAACATTTGGCACTCATTAAATAATAATAAAATGAATAATGAAAAAAAAACCTCATTATTTCATGAACCTAATCTCACTATAACTTAAGGAAAAAGGAGAAACAAAAACGTACATTTCAAGAACTTCTTTATGCATTTGTTGAACCCAATCCGACATTTAAGTCAGTTCCTTTAGATACTTTCAATCTAGGTGCATATTGATTGGTCCCACTTGAATCTTGGAGTAAGTGCAACTAGGTCAACTAGGCCAAACCTAGAAAAATTATTTTGCACCATACTTTTGAAAGTACGAGATGCGTCAAGAGGGGGGTGAATTAGATATTTTTGTAATAAAATAATAATCCTAAACATGAGTTCTAATTTTTTGTTTTTAAATTTTAAAAAATAAAATTAAATTTGATGCGGAAGCGAATGATTAAAACACGATTGTAATAATAGGTAGTGAAATTTTAACTTACACAACAAAGAATTAGAACATAATTTTCACCAAGCAGTTATAACAAACGTAAAATACAAAACATAAATAAAGTGCATTAAATGGAAAAATCACACCAAAAGATTTATAGTTGTTCGATCACTAGACCTACGTCCACTCCCCGGAGTCCTCCACTCCGAGAATTTTACTACTCAAAAGTAATTCTCCTTTTGCCCTCACAACAAAGTGAAAAAGCCTTTACAAAACCTTACTTTCATCTTCTCGGCGTGGTGAAGTACCAAATGCTATGTCACCCTCCCGATGACAGCAACGAACCTTCTCATTTTTCTCCCTTCTGGAGAATGCAGAGTACCTTAGATAACACGAACCTTGAAGGATCTCCCCTTTAGAAATCTTCCCACAATATCTTCTTGGGCCACAGGAGTAGCAAGCGTGTAGCAGGCTAGGAGCAACCGTGTGATCTCCCTCACACTCCTTCTCCCTCAGAACCTCACATTCTCCTTCCTCTCACAAACCTAAAATCTTCTCAAGTAGCTCTCAACCAAGAAGTCCTCTTCTTGTCACGTTCCTCTCTCATATTTTTTTTTTCAAAAGACAGAAGATTCATATATAAATCAGGCTCCAAGAAACTCTAAATTCTTAATTTAGTCATTTTTGTTCGTACAGTACGATCCAAGATCGTATAGTATGATCAATTCAAAATAGCCTTCGTCTTGGTACGAAGGAACACGAACATTCAAATTTTTTGAACAACATCGTACCGTATAATACAACATCGTCTAGTACGATATGTTATTTTCCTTCTATGAGTCATGATGAATGTTAGGACGACAAAAACTCATCTTTGTTTATCGTTTGGTATGATCCACTTCGTATACTATGATATGTTAAAAGCTTACAGTCGTCCAGTACGATGTTCACATCATCTAGTACGATTAGTTCAAAAATCAAGGGATCATCCGGTATGATGTACGGGACAATCAAAAAGAGCCTCGATTTATCAGACAGCACGAACTATGTCATATAATATGACAACCAATCAAAAATTAATCATTGATTTAATGATTAAACATGGGGGTTAATTTAAGTAAGTATTCAAATATTTATACTATATTATTTGATCGTACAGTACAATCAATTCAAAATTTATGGTTTAAGAACTTTCTTAAATTAATCTGGCGACTAGAGTTTTTAATTAGAAATACATCTTATAGAATGATATAGATCATACTGTTCACAGATAGCTATTGAGTTACAGTAAGTCGTACAATACAATTTAAAATCATACAATACGATCTATAGAAATTTTTTTCTTATTTTAAAATAAACTCTCCCTCTATGTATGTACATAGTTGCTCAGTTTGCAGACACTTTATGGCTGAACTCAAGAAAAAGAAAATAAATAAAAATTATAGAATTACAGACTTCACATCCTACTCTACCCAGTCTTAAGTCTTCTTGTTGTCTTGAGTAATATGTGATCTTCATGAAATGTTAGTACTCATTGACAGGAGCACAAATCAAAATATTCAATGAATAATGAAATAATTCAAATTGACATTATTTATCATCATCAAAATCTCAGGCTAGGGGTCATGGACTGGAATAATCTTTTCATTTTTGATGATGTGAAATAATATTGTCGATAAGCAAATTAGCATAATTTTTGTTTTTTTTTTGTAAATATAAAAGCATGAATAGAAACATAGATAGAGATAAACAAACATTCATTTCATTGGAATTAAAAAAATGATAAATAAGATATCTAAACAAGACACGTCAACTAAAGTACATAATAAACTTCTTTCCCTTTTGACATCACCAAAAAGAGGAGTAATAAATAATACGTAGAAAAACATAAGATAGTGACAAGTCAAAAAGTAGGATCCTGATCATGTGGTGGTGGAGGTGGCTAAAAGTAGTGGTTAATGGATGCAAACTGTTGATCAACATAAGAAAATTATTCCCAAAACCCTCGCATGTTCTCCTCATGTTGTTGGTGTTGTTCTTGGATGTGAGCGTCAAGGCCGCTTTGAAGTTAGATGAATAGTTCGACTAGATCATCGTGAGGATAAACAGGTGCAGGTTCTCGGTGTGATGCATGTCATCTCGGTGGAGCAGGTTCTCCTGCTAGAGCACCCTCTCCTTCTTCATCAAAATCCGGCTCATTATGCACTTATCCCCAATGAAATAAAATATGGAAGGATGCATCCGTATAGAAAATAGGTAGATTATTGGGTTCACCATGATATGTTAACTGATATTTTTTATGAAGAATGTAATCTATGAGGTAGCCAAGAGCTAAGTTGAGTTTTCTATAGGTAGTAGGAAGGCAAACTAGGGTCATGTTCCAAATATAGTCAAGAATTAAATAGGCTTCATTAAATTTAATGTTTGACATGATGAGGTAGGTGACAAAATATAGGATTGGGGTCATGCGAATCTTATCGTCAGCTTTGTGTATGATTGAAGTTCTAAGAACATGTTGAATGATATGGTCATTTTGGGTTAAAGACTGGATAAGGGGTTGGTGTTGGTTAAAATCAATATTCCTGAGGACTAGATTGACAACACTCCAGTCAAATTCATTTATAAGAAAGAGTGGGCTATAGGACTATCAGTAGAATGCTCAATATATTGAGCTATATCTGTCTTAGTGATTTTGACATTTTATCGATAGACAAAGGAGGTGAGGGTTAAGTTTTTTACATTCATAGTGAGATTGGCAAGGAATTCATAAAGAAGCTCAGAATTATAAGGAAAAGTCAGGGTAAGTAAGAATTGCAAAGTAGTCGACGTAAATAAGCTCATCACCTCAAAGTTTAAGGAGGCTTGATTTAGCATTCGAGACGGGGTAATCTTGTAATGCCTTGAACTTGTGGTATGCTTCCTCATCCTTAGCAGACAAGAAGCAATCATTATGGTGACGAGAGAAGAAAGAGGTTCCAAGGATGAGTCGGCCGTGTTTGCCAGAGCTTGCCATCGAGGAAGAATATGTGAGAGTGAGTGAAGTGGGTAAGGAATGAGTGAAGTGAGCTTAGGTCCCTGGTAATTTATAGAATTTTTGGAATATTGTACAGTACGATCGAGGATCGTATAGTATGATGAGCAATTATATCGTCTGGATCAACTGTTTGAAAAAGGTGGTCAAATTGTACAGTACGATCAATATCATATAGTACGATCCGAAGGAATTGCGTTCGTCCTGAGTCATCGGTACGATCATTGACAAAACTATTCGTACAGTACGAATGTATGTTTATACAACACAAATCTCAATTATATCATACCAACTGACTTTAATTCATCCCAATCCATTTGTACACATGGATCGTATATTACGAAGAAGAGATATTATATAGTACGAAGTGCAATTATATCATACCAAATGATTTAAATGCACATCCACGTGGATAGTACAGTACGATGATTATCGTAGAGTACGATATATAGAGAAGAAATTGAATATGGATCATTGGTTTAATAGAGGGCTGGGATTTATGAAATTTTGATATATCATATAATACGAAAATGGATCGTACCCTACGATGAAAAGAAAAATGTTAATTTTGGGGTTCAGTGTGGTGAGTATGTGACAATTAGGAAACACCCATTTTTTATTAGTTTTATTATTTTTTTGTTATTGTTTTTTTTTATCACCCATGAATATCTATGACAATCAGTCTTGTCCTCAAAGTGCTCAAGGTGTCGTAGGCAAGTGGTTTCGTGAATATGTTTGTCAATTGATCTCCTGTAGCTAAATATTATAATTTTATGTCTCATTTAGCTACATTATCTCTTATGAAATGATGTCTAATATTTATATATTTTGTTCGAGAGGGTTGAATTAGATTTTTAGATATGCAAATTGCACTCGTATTGTCACACATGATTGGGATGATTCCTACGGGTAATCCAAGATCTTGGAGTTATTTCAACTAAAGTACTTGTGCAACATAACTTCCTACTACTATATATCCTACCTCGGTCGTTGAGAGGGCTACCGAATTTTGCTTCATACTGGACCACGAAACCAAAGATTATCCTATGAATTGGCAGGTACCAGCGGTGCTTTTCCTATCTTCCATATATCCTACAAATTAGAATCTGAGTACCCTAAGATTTTAAAGGAAGTATTGTGCCTAGGATACTAAATTCCTAAATTCGGGTGCCTATTAGATATATACGGATTCTCCTGACGCAGTTAAGAGAGACTCATTAGGATCAACTTAAAATTGGGCACAGAGGCACACACTAAATATTATGTCCGTTCTACTGCCAGTTAAGTAGATAAGAGATCCAATTATTTCTCTATATTTTTTCTGGTCTACTGATTTTCCATTCGGATCTTTGTCTAGTTGAATCGCAGAACTCATTGGAGTGTTAATGGGCATAACACTGTCTATTTCATATTTTTTCAGAATATTCTTAATATATTTTGTTTAGGTAAGAAATGTTCTATTATCCATTTATTTTACACTAAAACCAAGAAAATAATTAAGCTCTCCTATCATGCTTATTTCAAACTCATTACTCATTGTTTTTTAGAATTAATCACATAAGGCTAAAAGCACCCTTATGGCTTTTAGTCTAGCTACCGGGGTAAAGGTTTCTTCAAAGTCTATGCCTTCAATCTGGTTATACTCCTTAGCTACTAGTCTAGCCTTATTTCTTACTATGATTCATGAGTCATTCACTTTATTTTTAAAAAATCATTTTATTCTAACTATATTATGCTCTTTAGGTCTCTTGACTAATTTCCAAACATCATTTATAGTGAATTGGTTCAATTCTTCTTACATTGTTATGATCCAGAATTCATCTCCTAAAGATTGTTCTATCTTGTGGGTTCTGTCATAAAGATGAATGCAGAATGACTAACCTCCTTTTTAAGTTCATGCATAGTTCTCACACCTTTCGATGGGTCTCCTAAAATTAATTTTTTAAGATGAATAGAAGAATATCTCCATTCTCTAGGCAAATCTTCCTGATGTTCTCCCCATTCTCCTATAGTCATAATCTCTACTCCCTGAATTTCCTCTATTTCATCTTCTTCAAATTTAGGTTCAGAGGACTTATCTGATTCATCAAATACTACATGGGTGGACTCTTCTACTACTAGGGTTATCTTATTGAAGATTATACAGGCCTTACATACAGATGAGTAACCTAAGAAGATACCCTTGTCAGGCTTGGGATCAAATTTTCCTAAGGGAAGTTTTTCATTTATTAAAAATATAACATTTGCAACCAAAGACATATAAGTGCAAAAGATTCGGTGTCTGACCTTTAAGGAGTTGATAAGGCATTTTATTCAACTTTGACATAATGTTCACCCTATTTAAGATATAACACCCCGTATTTATCGCTTCTGTCCAAAAATATCTAAGAAGATCAAGTGTACTCAACTAACATTGCCCTAGTATCTTCTACCAAGGTTCTATTCTTTCTTTTTGCTATTCCATTTTGCTGAGAAATTCTAGAGGCAGAAAAGTTATGCTCTATTCCTATAAGAAGAAGGATTTAAATCTTTCATTTTGAAACTCTCCACCATGATCACTGTAGATTGTTGAGATTTCACATCCTAATTTTTGTTGAATCCAAGTGGAGAAGGTCTTAAATTTCTCAAACAACTCATTTTTATGTGTTAGGAATCTTACCTAAGTGAATTTAGAGAATTCGTCTACAATTATAAATTCATAATTCTTCCCACCTATGCTAGCTGTGTTAACGGGTCCAAATAAGTCCATGTGAAGGATTTCTAATAACCTAGATGTGTTCACATCCTTGATATAATGAAATAATGATTTTATTTATTTTTCTAGTTGGTAGGCATCACATAGATCGTCCTTAGTAAATTTTAACTTAGGTACGCCTCTAACTAGGTTTTTTTGGGTGATATTTCTAAGTATTTTAATATTAGCATGACAAAGTCTCCTATGTCATAGCCACGAGTCATCTATTATTATTTTCAAACATAGTGAATTTGAATTTTCAATATAATCAAGATCTGACATGTAAATATAGTTTATTCATTTTCCTTTTAATACATGTTTGCCATTTAAACTAATCAGATATTTGTCGAAATAAAATTTTATGTCAAAACTTTTGTCACATAATTGATTAATACTTAATAAATTATGCTTTAAACCATCAACTAATAAATATTTTCAATTTAAAAAATTTAGCATTTCCAACAATACCTAAGCCCACCACTTTCCTAGTTGTGTTGTCTCCTAACGTCACTTTGCCTCTAGTGCAATGAACTTCTTCATGTCTCTTGTCGTATGTCTCGAACAACCACTGTTCAGGTACCACATGCTCTCACTAGGTCTTTTATGAGAGCACCCCTATAAAGTCATTCAAGGGTTAGATTTGGCAACCCAAGTGAGTTTGGGTTCCTCCTTATGTTTGCATGAATATGAGATATATGCATGCTATATTTTGATGAATGCAATTTAGGTCTCCACACTATGAGTGTCATACGGTGAATCGTGTAAGTGCGGGCCATGTGACCTAGTATGCCACAAGAAAATCAGCTAACACCGGGAAATTGATTCACTAACCTATGTGGGTGGTGATATCTCTTCCTAAAGTTATGTGATGCATGTAATGCCGGGGGTTTTCTTATTTAGCTAATGTGGATGATATCTTATCTTGTTCAAATACTATCATTTTTCCTTCTAATACATTATTTTTATATTCATATGCTGCAACTTCCACTTTTAGTCGATATTCATTGCCATCTATTTCCCATGCAAGTTCTTCTATTTATTTAAACTCCTTTTCTAATTCAATATGCGATGTCTTCAAGGATTCATGTGCATCAGTTAATTCAATATACTTCTTATTTAATGCATCAAACTCATCAAGCAGGGACATGTGATCTCTATCTAAATTAGAATTTTCTTTAACTAAGCTAGCATGCTCAGTTTGTAAAGTACTAAATTCAATATTAAGACTAGCATGCATTTTCTTTAACTTTCTATAAGAGTCATAGATTTTCTCATAAATAACCAAAAAATCTTCATATGAAAGTTAACTTACCTCATCTTGATTCGATTGATCAAGATTATCGTTAGTCATTAGACACAAATTCGTTATCTCCTCCCCTGCTTCTTCTTCTAACGATTCTGAGGCAGAGTCAAATGCCTTTTATGTCTTCATTTTCCCTTTCTTATATTTCGCTTTCTCTTCACCTTTTCTTTAGTTGGCCAGCTCTTCATGTTGGGACAAACAGCTCGGAAGTGACCTGGTTTTCTGTACTCAAAATAAATCGTGTCAGATAAAAATTTAGTAGTTCTTGAGTTTTTACCTTTATTCTAGTTATTCTAATGACACCTTTGTTTTCTTTTCAAAAAATTCTTGAACTGTTAGGTCATTAAGGCTATATCTTCATCTTCATCCACTACAGAACTTTCACTATATGAGTTATTCTCTTTCAAAGCCATTGTCTGCTCCTTCTTTTCTACTGCATCATTTTGTCTTTGACTCACTCCTTGATTGTAAGCAATGAGTGATCCAAGCAAATTGTCAATTAAATAAACATTTAAATATGTGGATTCAGTAATTGCAGTAATTTTAACATCATAGGAACTCGGTAAGCATCTAAAAATCTTTTTAACTTTTTCAGAATTAGAAATTTCTCTACCTATTACATGCAAGGATGACACTATTTGGGTGAACTTATTGTACATGTCAAATATAGTTTCGCTAGGTTTCATACAGAAAAGTTTATAATCATGTAATAGAATATTTAATCTAGACTATTTAACCTCATTAGTTCCTTCGTATGTGATACACAGTTTATCACATATACCCTTACCTATAGCACTGGTAGATACTCTCATGTAGTCCTCAAATTTTAATGACAAAAGAAATAATTTAAGCATTTTGCATTTAATTGCGCCATATCTCTATCCTTATTACTCCATTCACTAAAAGGTACTTAAGTTTTCATGTCATTCACAAGTTTAAAAGGTGCACTATAACCTTCTTGAATCAACATCCATATATAATAGTCTATAGACTGTAAAAATATAAACTTTACAATTTTTCAGAAATCAAACAGAATGTTGTCAAACAGGGGTGGACGAGTTATAAAATAACCCTCCATAGTATTACAATTACCAAAATGAGCCATGATTAATTTTTCAAGATTTTCTAAAACATTATTTTTGAAACACCGCTCTGATACAAATTGAAAGTACGAGATGTGCCAAGAGAGGGGGGGGGGGGGGGGGGGGGGGGGGGTTTAAATGGAAATTTTTGTAATAAAATAACAATCCTAAATATAGGAGTTCTAATTTTTTGTTTTTAAATTTTAAACAAGAAAATTAATCTTGATGCCAAAGTGAATGATTAAAACACAATTGCAATAATATGTGGTGAAATTTTAACTTACACAACAAAAAACTAGAACATGATTTTCACCAAGTAGTTATAACAAATATAAAATGCAAAACATAAATAAAGTGCAGTAAACAAAAAAATCACACTGGAAGATTTAGTGGTTCGGTCACTTGACATATGTCTACTCCACGGAGTCCTCCACTCTTGGAATTTCACTAATCAAAAGTAATTCTCTTTTTGTCCCCACATCAAGGCGGATAAGCCTTTACAAAACCATACTTTCACCTTCCCAACATGGCGAAGTACCAAATGCTATGTCATCCTCTCGGTGACGGCAGCGAACCTTCTTGTTTTTCTCCCTCTATAAGGCAGAATACCTTAAAGAACACTAACCTTGGAGGATCTCCCCCTTAGAATGCTTCCCACAAGATCTTCTCAGGCCACAGGAGGAGCAAGCGTGTAGCAGGCTAGGAGCAATCGTGTGATCTCCCTCACAAACTCACCTTCTCCTTCCTCTCACAAACCCAAAATTTTCTCAAGTAGCTCTCTCTTAAGAAGTTCCCTTCTTATCACATTCCTCTCTCATAATTTTTTTTTTCAAAAGATAGAAGATTCATATATAAATCAGGCTCCAAGAAACCCTAAATTTTCAATTTAGTCATTTTTGTTTGTACAGTATGATCAAAGATCATACTGTACGATCAATTCAAAATAGCCTTCGTCCTAGTACAAAGGAACATGAACAAGCAATTTTTTGAACAACATCGTATAGTACAATACAATATCATCCAGTACGATATGTTATTTTCCTTCTGTTCATACAGGACGAATGCTAGGACGATGAAAACTTGTCTCTCTTCATCGTCTAGTACGATCAACTTCATATAGTACGATATGTTAAAAGCTTCAAGTCGTCTAGTATGATGTTCACATCATCCAGTATGATTAGTTCAAAAATCAAGGAATCATCTAGTACGTTGCACGGGACGATAAAAAACAACCTCGGTTTATCGTACAGGACAAACTATGTTGTGCAGTACGATAACCAATTAGAAATTATTCTTTGATTGAATGACTAATCATGGGGGTTAATTAAGTAAGTTTTCAAATATTCATAATGTATGATTTGATCGTACAGTACATTCAGTTCAAAATTTATGGTTAAGAACTTAAAATAATTTGGCGACTAGGATTTTTAATTAGAAATACATCGTATAGTATGTTACGGATTGTACAATACGATTTATTCATAGACAGTCGTTGAGCCACAACAAGTTGTGCAGTGTGATTTAAAGTCATCACTACAGGAAAATCACTCATTTCCGGCGGCAATTTCCGGCAGAAATTGGGCATTTTCCAGCGGTTTTGTAATTTAGCGGCGGTTTTCCGGCGGTTGAAATGCCGCCGGTAAAAACCGCGTAGGAAAATAAATTCCGGCGGTTTTTTTTCCTGCGGCAAGTTTGTCCGGTGGCTTACCAGCGGTCTTAAACCGCCGGTCAAATTAAAAAAAAAAAAAAAAAACCGCTCCCGCGCCTGAACCCCCCCGCCCCCACCGGGGCTCCGCGCTCCGGCCAGGCTTCCCGCGCTCCGGCCAGGCTTCCCGCGCTCCGATCAGCCTTCCCGCGCTCCGGCCAGGCTTCCAACGCTCGCGATCCCGGCTCCCGCGCCCGCTCCGCGCGTCTGCGCGCGGTGAGATTCGAACCATGGATCTCCCGTGTAGATTTCAAGCGACCGACCGAAATGCCAATTATGCAAATACGTTATATTTTTCAATATTATTTATTTTAATATATTCAGACCAAAAAGCAATTAATTATTTAATTTTTTTTAAAAAATAAAACTAATTAATTTAAAATAAAAAATAATATTTAATATAAAATAACAATTAACTAACTAAATAATTTTAAAATGAAAATTAATTAAATAGTTAATATAAGTTTTAATTAATTTTTGTTAAATCATTTACATAGTAAATTTTTTTTTTTCAATAAAATTTTTAAAGCCACCGGAAACGTGAAAAAGCCGCCGGTAATTCCGCCGGCAAATTCCGTGAGAAAAAACCGCCGGAAACGCGCCAGAAACGTGACCGCCGGAAAGCCGCCGGAAAATTCCGCCGGAAATCGGTGATTTTCCTGTAGTGCATATAGTACAATTTAGAGAAAAAAAAATTCCTTATTTTAAAAATAAACTCTCCCCCTATGTGTGTGCATGGTTGCTCAGTTTGCATTCACTTTGTGGCCAGACTCAATAAAAAAAAATGAAAACTATATAATTACATACTTCACATCCTACTCTACCCATTCTTGAGTCTTCTTATTATCTTGAGTAACATGTGATCTTCTTGAAATGTTAGTACTCATAGACAGGAGCAAAAATCAAAATATTCAATGAATAATAAAATAATTCAAATCAACATTATTTATCATCATCAAAATCTCAGGCTAGAAGTCTTGGACTGCAAAAACTTGCCCTTTATTTTATTGCACTGGAACTTTACTTTCTATATGCTATTAATTTCATTATATGGTATGATGAAAATTGGTATCATACTTAACCTCTCATGCAATAATGTGATAGGAATGATGAAATCACTTTGATCGTACTCTTATATACAAGTTCTAAAATTAATTAGTGCATTGAATCATAATGATTTTTTTTTCACTTTTCTTCTATTTCAAATTCATTAATGTTCTTGTTGTTGTTGTTGTTTTGAAAAGTTATTGTTCATCAAAAGTAATATATGAGATAAGCGTTATCTAAGGTTTCATATTGTAAGAAGTCGTGCACTAGATTAGGTTTCTTCTTCTCGCTTGAAGTAGAAGAAGAGGGTGTATGATTTCTCTATTACCCAATAAGGAGAGGGTCTTCTTTGCCCGATCATGATCAAATAAGAGAGTAGTAAATCATTGGGTTGGAGATCTCAATGCGTGGAAGTTGTTGTTAGTGTCGAATTACTTAAAAATTAGTTTGCATCTTCTTTTGCCTTTCGCTCTTTATTTACTTATTGACAGTACTTATTTTACTTTATCTCTTGTATTATAGATGAACTATTTAATGATGATGATAGTACTTTTTGTTTGATTTAGAATTTCTACTTTTCAAAACATTTGTAACTACTTATATATCATTTTAAAATAATTTTTTTTTTCAAAATAAAAAAAAAATCATTTTGAGATGAATTCAAATTCTTTGATACCTTCAAATTTGAGATGAGTTCAAATAATTGAATACTTCAAGTCTGAGACGAGTTAAATGTCTTTAATGACTTTAGGTTTTAGATGATTTCAAGTTCTTTGATTAGTCTAAGATGAATTTAGGCTTCCTAATGACATAAAGTTTAAGAAAATTTCAAGATCATTGATGATGTCAAGTATGAGATGAGTTCATTCTATCTGATGACTTTAAGTCTGAGATGAGTTTAGAGCCTCTAATGACTTCAATTCTAAGAAAACTTCAAGCTCTGTAATAACTTCAAGTCTGAGATAAACTCAAATTGTCTGATGATTTCAAGTCAAAGAGAAGTTGAACCTTCTTATGGCTTTTTGATCAA
Organism: Dendrobium huoshanense; assembly: GCA_016618105.1. NCBI lineage: Eukaryota > Viridiplantae > Streptophyta > Magnoliopsida > Asparagales > Orchidaceae > Dendrobium > Dendrobium huoshanense. Next base: position 26,692,778 of record CM028352.1, on the reverse strand, counting down.
GATGAACTCAATTTCTCTGATTGCTTTAAGCTTGAGTCAAATTTTGGGTCAGTACTGCTTGACTTGATTAAACATAATCCAATTAATCATAGGTTATACATACCATTTGACCAACAACTTTTCAATTTTACATAAATCTACAAAAGTGTGTATTCTAACAAAATATAATATTACATGAACCACATTAACTAACAACCAACCAATTGATCCTCATAACTTTCTCAAAAGATGTGAGTTAAGTGTATCAACTAGGGATGCCAAAAATTGACACGATACGAAAACCCGACTCGAATCCGATCCTATTTTTTCAGGTTAGGGTCAACTCGATTTAAAAACGGGTCGAGTTCGGGACCCAATTTTTGACCCGTTTTGAATTCCTAGTCAGTTTTAGGTCAACCCGGAAACCCAGTTTGAACTTTATTTTGACCACCGCTTCTCCTGACGTATAAGTGAATAAGCTTCCGCCCATGAGCCCTAGCTGCGCTTCCACCTTCCTCGGTTCCTCCTTCAACAATGTTCACCTTCTACAACGACATTCCTTCCTCATTCAATTTCATTCGCCTCCTTCAATGACATTCATTCCTCCTTCGATGACATTCCTTTCTCCTTCGATGACGTTCACCTCCTTCAGTGACGTTCCTTCCTCCTTCGACGATATATGTTCCTTACTGTCGGGTCGATGGCATTCCTTCCTCCTTTGATGATGTTGGATGACGTTCAACGACGTTCCTTCCTCTTGGGTCGACGACGTTCCGTACTCCTTTGACGACATTCACCACCCATCGAGTAACTATGGTTTAGTGTCATGTCGGGTCAACTCGAAAATCCGACATATCGAGCCTGGGTTGAAATTTTTGACCCGTCTGCAAAAATGGGTTGGGTTCACGTCGTGTCAAATAAGGACATGTCAATCTCGCGTTACCCACAACCCAATTTTGGCAACCCTAGTACCAACTCCTTTTGCATTGTTTGTGAGCAAATTTTTATGGGCGATGGAACTGAGAAGCTATTTCTAAAGCAAGCATGCTCATCTAATGTTTCAATGAATGCAAAGGTGTGCTCAAAGGTGTGCTTTGTAGTGGACAATGAACACTCTCGAGCATTCCAATGAAGAAAAACTTCAAGCATGAGGGTTGGTTTCTCCAAATATACGTTATGGGCAAGAATAAAACAATAATTTTCAAATAACTTTATATTTAAAAAGGATATCTTTTTTATCATGTAAATCACATCAAGTATATATATATATATATATATATATATATATATATATATATATATATATATATATATATATATATATATATATATATCCACAAAAGTTTTTGCACATGGATTTATAGTTCTTCATTTAGAATTTTCTTCGGAGAGTACCTTTCTACCATGGAAAGAAAGGCTTTAAGTATTCCATCTTCATTTTATTTTTATTCATACTCTCTCTCTCTCTCTCTCTCTCTCTCTCTCTCTCTCTCTCTCTCTCTCTCTCTCTCTCTCTCTCTCTCTCTCTCTCTCTCTCATTCATAATCTTTTTTTTACTTGTGGTAAATAAACATAAGGTAAAAGAGAGTAAGAGCATCTCCAATCGAACGCCAAACGTGCGTATGGCATCGTTCGGTCGCTCCAGCCGAACGCCAAATTTTCCACCATTTACTTGCGGGTGAACAGTGCGACACCAATATTGGTGTTGCACTGTTCACCCATACTATTTTGCTCTCTCAACCGGAAAAACGCACAAAAGGAAGAAGGATCATTACCTTCTCAGAAGTACTTAAAATGCAGTTCGATTGGAGCAGCACCACGGCATTTTGGAGTTTTGCTGTATTTTGCTGTGAAAAATGAAGTTCTCGGTTGGAGATGCCCTAAGAGATTGAATGAGAAATGATATGTGTCTTAGGGTTTTGCTTTCCACATGAATGATTTAAAACATTGGATTAAAATTCAAGTAATCCTGAAAATGAGATTTCAAATCTATAGACATTAAAATAATATATCACTGAAATAAAAACACAACATCTCAATATAGCCATTAAACAAGTAGTTAAGAAACACTAAGTAAACTTAAAAACAAAACCTATAACTTATTTATTCTTATAATAGATCATTAAGGGTATACTTGGAACAACTTTCTTACTACTATGCAATCATAGTGTTATTTCGCTTTGGCTACTGCCTTCTCGTTACTTTCATATTATTTAAGTGCTAAGAAGCTATTTTTACAGCAGCATTCAAAAAATTTATTTTCTCAAAATAGGAGAAAAGTTGTTCAAATTTTCATTCAATCGGAATTTATTTTTTCTAAGGAATATTCCTACGTAAAATAAATTAAAAATACAAAATATATCAAGTTTCAAATTTAATTGCAATTAAATTATTATATAAACTTAAATATAATATTAGACACTACAATTAAATTATTAGAGGTCTTTTTATGCTAGAAATTTTGCGGCAATCAGAAGATAAGTTTACATTTTAATTTTTCATGAAAAATCTTACATACTCACCAATAAAAGACAGGAGCAGGGAAGACATTAGAGTTTTTACATAAAAATTTTATGCAAGAAAAAAAACAAATAGGTTTGATGTAGATGAAATGATCCACACTATATAAATAAAGTTACATAAATATACTCTTCTACTCAATTTGAGAAGACTATATTATAAAGTAATGAACTCAAGTTTGATCTCCCATAATTGTAGTAGAGTTTGCGGGAAAAGTAGCTGATGGATGATGATAGTGATTGATCAATGTTAGTTCGACTACAGTAGTTGATAATCAACATCGAATTTTGTGTGCGGCGATTGGATGGCGTTCAAAATAATTATCGAATGTCAAAGAGAGCTCTAGAGTTCTTCATATCAGTGTGCTCTCTTCGAACTCATGTTCAAGCCCCTCATGTAGAAAATAACGGCCTATTTATAAGTTTTAAATTATAACTTTTTCTAAATTTAACCAAAATTTCATAACATTCAAATGGACATCAAATTGAATTATTTGATCATGGATTATTCATTGAGCATTTAAGTGTCTTTGGCTTCATTCGGAACAGCTATCTTACTGCTTTTATTAATAAAAAAAATTTTAAATATAAATTTTTATACTAGAAAGTTGCTTTAAAAATCAATAAGAAATTTGTCCCAAGCGAAGCCTTACTGACTTCAGAATTAGATGATCTAAAGCTTGTTGGATTTGCCGTATTAAGATGCTCAATTTAATTATAGGCATACAAGATTCAAATACCATTTAATATTTCAATTATTTCTTGAAGCTTTCAATTGTACTTTAAATACTTGATTTATGCTTATTTGTTGATGAGTTCAGCTCATCAAATTTTTAATTCAACTATAATTTTTTTCATATCAAAATTCAAATGATGATGTTTTATTTAATTACAAAAATTTTAAAATAAATATTACATTTAGATTTGTATTTATTGGGATGAATTTCTTAGTAATATATCAATCATAATATTCTTTTCATTATAATTATATATATCATATAATTTAATTATGTTATTTAATAAATTTATTATATAATTGATTTATATTATTTAATAATTTGTAATAAAAAATTTCTTATATGAATCATAATTTTTATTTAACTACAAATAAAAAATAAATAGTACAAAAAGTAATTTGGCCAACAGCAGAAATTGCGCATCGAAAGTGACGGCAAGTGGTAAAGATGATTGATTGTCTGTGGAAAGGAAAGCAGGATCGGACGTTCAATCGATTAATAAACAGCTTTGCTATTTTCCTTTTTTATTTTTTAATTAAAGCTGTAAGGGAGAACTCGCAGGCGCGGGCCCACCTCCGCCCTGTGGCTCCCGACCAAGGCCTGGCAACTTTTATTCTTTGCTTGTCGTTTAGATCATATGCCTATAACTTATGCCCCGCCTCATTTATTTATTTATTTTTATTTATTTATGACATTTTATACTTTTAAATTAGGGTTATCAATATTTGACACAATCCAAAAATTCGATCTCATCTAAATTCGGAAATTTTGGATTCTGGTTGATTTGATCTTGAACCGGGTTGGAATCGGTTTATGATTTTTGACATATTTTAAAAATTAGGTTGGGTTCTTTTTGACCTAGAAATTCAAGAATGATCTGAAATAAAATGCGCTGCCGATGCTTGACCGGAATTGCCCGCATATTGTCCCGAGACCAATTCCCCGTCGCATCCTGAGGTGGCGAGGCCAATCTGCATTGCATCCCCGCCGTTCTGCATCACGTTCGTGTGGTCTACCCGTCATGCTTGGTTGTCGTTGTGCCGGCTGTCGGTCTGCCACTATCGGTGTTGTCGTGTATGCGGGTCGGATCGGTTTGACCCCAATCCTAAGCGTGTTAGTTTCGGGTCCAAAAAACCGACCGGTTTGTAAACATGAGTCGGGTTCGGATTGACCCGAATAGTGACAGGTCAGTTCCGGGATCGACTCGAACCTAGCCCGTCACCCGTAACTCAAAATTGACACCCCTATTTTAAATCTTATAAGGTCGAATTTATACATAAGTCATATATATATATATATATATATATATATATATATATATATATATATATATATATATATATATATATATATATATATATATATATATATATATATATATATATATATATATATATATATATATATATATATATATATATATTACTTAAATTCAAAACATCTTAATTGATACTCAAAACTTCTAACCAATAGATCAATTAATAAGAGTTGCATTATTTTCATGCTTATTAATAGGGGTATCAATAAATGATTTGATACGAAAAAATAAAGATTCAGATCGACCTATTTAAAAAAATGGTCCGATTTGATTTCAATTTTATGACCCATTTATTAAACAAGTCTAGCTTAGGTAAATCGGTGAACTCGCGTTTAACTCAAAAATGATCAATTTCATTATTTATTTATTTATTTTTTACTTATGAGAATAATTTTATTATTTTTTTAATCCAATATTCTAAAATTTATAATAAATTACTTATAATTTTTTTAACCAAAATTAGGTAACAGGTTTGGTTCAGGTTTTTAACCAAACTTAGGTCAATTATTTATTGTTTTAATGCTCTTGAATTAATTTTTTTTATTCATAAATGGCGCAACTCTGCCCTTATAAATAATTTATGACTTTTCTAATTGCTTTATATTTAATAATAGATGCACTCAAATTATTTATTTAAAATAAATATATTTTGATTTAATTATTTTAATTTTATTATTTACTTATAAATTTAATATTATCATTTCTAATAATTTCAATTTAGTTTAAATGAATTTTAACGGCTATTCATATTCAACACCAATTCATAATACTATAAACTGAATCGTTAAATTTTCAGGGTATTCTCATAATACATCTTCATTTATTTTTTTTATTTAATTTTAAAATTATTTTAATATTTATAATTACATTATTTGTCTTAAAACTGATTTCCTTATAATGTTCTGATTCAAATTTTTATTATAATCTCTAACTTAAACATAATTAAAATTCTATTTTGTGTGATTAAACTCGACTCATGTTTGCTGAAACTAAATGTTAGGCTGAAGCCTAAACTTGAGCATCTGCATGATCATGTTATTTCTCTCTTTTACTTTCTTCTCATAAAATAAAAGGGGAAAAATTTAAAATGGCCCCTTAACTCTTTATAAATGACATACATTCTAGAAGCATTTGACAGATATCTTCCCAAGACAGGAATAAATTTAGGTTTCGTTTGAGATGACTTTCTTGTTGATTCTTAAAATAGCTTTTTAATACAAAAGTTTAAATTTTTGTACTCGAAAGATGCTTTAAGAAGCAGTAAAAAAACCGTCCCAAAAGAAGACTTAAAATTTAGATCATGGAGAATAACCCTACTGCTCTAATTTGGGATAACAGGTGCTTAAGAGAACTATTCTCTAATGCCTCTTTTGTTTTTCACACTTTTTCTTACACGTGTAACTTTACTTTTTTTTTTGAACATTTAGGTCATTTAAGGCAAATTCACACACACAATACATACACAAAGACTCGAACCCTAGACCTTTTGGTTGGCAGCCTAAACTCTCAACCAATAGGCCAAGATGAGCTGAGCGTGTAACTTTAATTAATAGATCGGACTCTACCCCTAAATTTCAAAAAAAAAAAAAAAAAAGAGGGCCTAAATAATCTACGACTATATTGAAAGATATTTTTATTCCCTCAAGTTCTTAAAAGATGAGATTATTTTCATTCATATTTAAAGAGTTAGGGATCAAAATGGTTTTTTAATAAAGTTGGTGATCATTTTTGTCTTTCATAAAATGTCATCAGACTATTTTGATCATTTTCTCTAAAATAAATAAATTAAAAAAATTTATAATGCCGCCTAATTATGATTTCGAATGTAAAATATATCGCCTCATAGACTAATAATTCTAAGAAAATATTCCAAAATAATTTTAAATTATGCCAGAAAGAGTTCTTCAAGATAGCGAGCCCAAACCAAATTTCAAGATAGCACTATCTTACCCACCAAAAAACCTATCTAAAGCCTAAAGACATCTTCAAGCAAATACATAGAGAGCAAAGAAATTTATAGCAAAGAGAAAAGCTGCAAGTGATCGTAGATCTTTGATAAAATTAGTAGAGATTTGCAAAAGACAAGCTAGGTTCACCATAAAGCCACTGGAAGGTTAACTTGGCATCAACAAGCCACACCATAATGTGGTTCACTGGGTTCTTGAATAACAGAATTTGACAACACCTTTTTGGGAGCATCATAATTTCTCAAATTCTAATCAAGCATCAAAACCTATTGGAGAAAGCACCAAACATAGTAGCCTAAGAAAAGAGCAAGATATTAAGAATCCGGCGATAGAAATTATAGAGGTATCAATAAATAACCTAACCGACAACTCGACATAGGCCCAACTCAAGAAGTCTAGGTTAGGGGTGTCAAAATAGGTTTTCGGGTCGGATTTGGGTCCAACCCGAAACTAACCCTCCCTCCACTGCCCCAACTCGAACCCGAAGAAATCTGAACCCAGATCCGACCCGCCTCAAATCTAGGTCAACCCGACCTAACACGTAGACCCAGACCAACGCAGAGCATGGTTGGACGGGAGTGGACGCGGACGAGTGCGGGCGCGCATGTGGGACAGATAGGACGTGGTCACACAGGCGTGAGAAAGACACGGGCATGAGCTAGTGCACATGCGAGCTGGGTCGCACGTGTTCACACATGCGGGAGCGGGACGTGGGTTAGAGCGGATGCGGGCGGGATCAGACAAGGAGTGGTATGCTTGCTGGAATTCAAACGTGGTGTAGTCAAGCGGGGGGTCATGCAGGTCATTTCAAGGTTGGTGAACCCGACCAAAATTTTGAAATGGATCTGAAATTAGAACCGAAATCCGACCCGTTTGTTAAATGGGTCGACTAGGAACTGAATTTTTCAAGTCGAGTTAGGGTCGGATTTTTGAATCGGGTCATAAGTTGACACGTGATTAAATTTCATGTCAATTTTGGATCTAAAATTTTGGCTCGACTAAATTTTGTACATGAATTTATCATTATATCTAAATATTTCTCTCAGCACAATAAGTTATGCAATTGAAATGAGCAACGTTCAACTTTAATATGAATCTTTAATGATATGCACATATTTTCAAGCATGTTGATTAAAGTGGGAAAAAGCACAAATCTGAAGAAACATGCGTGCAACAATGCCCATCATGTGAGTGCTCCACTAAAAGAATATTGTACATTTATGATCACCCATGAGATGCTGCATTGGAATAGATCCCAAAGCTATTAACTTTGTTATTTTCCAGCAAACCAACTGGCAATAGTCGCGTTAGTTATATTGTAGTTTGCACAGAAAATTTTGACCATATGAGTTGTCCCAAAACGAATATATTCTTATGGTAGGTTATAGGTTTTGTTTAAGGAGGAATTATTACGTGTGATTATTAGATGTTATCTGGAGGTAAATCAGGACGTGCCATGTTACCATTTTACTATGTGTCCGGTGAAGTCGTGCACCTTGATTCACCTCTGAACAGTCTGGTGACCGTATGTAATAATTTCTCTCGTTTAATGTGGGTTTCAACTGCTTTCTATAGCAACTTTTTAATACCAAATGTTTAAAAAAATAGTGGCCGAAAGTATTCTCAAATGAAACCTTAGTTTCATTTCATTTCTGTTCAACTTGAGAAATGGCTTTGCAGTCGCAACCACTCAAATTCTGCTCATTCATTTTAGATGTGAAAGAGATGAGTTTAAGTGAATAGGATGAGTTATTAATTAACTTCAAAAGAGATCAAATGCATTTATGTGGTTCATTGAATAAATTATTTTCCTCGCCCTTATTTTAACATATGCATCGAGATTAATGAATTCTATTAAGATTTAAGAGAGAGTACATAATGCAACTCATCTTGATTTGTTTGTTCGGAGCTTAAACTATCAACCTAGATGTCTTGAGTTCGAAGCTTGCATATATGATGTGTGGGAGTTTGCATTTAATTCACTTAGAAGTTTGAAAAAAAAAAGAGTGTACAAAAGATTTTTTTCATTCTTTGAAAGAAGATTAAAGATCAAGGAAGATGAAAAAATCTCCATTTTATTGGTGTGAATCTAGTAGAAAATATGCAACCACTCGCCATTGATGAGGTAAAAGCTTTCCTTTGATCTTTTTGTATTGAGGCATTTAGGAGCTACTTAGAGAAATTCTATCTATCATCTTTTCATATTTGTCCTAAAGCTTCTCCATGATAGTAACTACTAATGCTCTTTTATGAAGCAAGAGTCATCAAAATCTTTACTAATACTCCCATAAAAATTTGATTATGGTTAATCTTAGAATCATTAGATTTATTTTAAGATTAGTGCTATATATGTTTTAACTTACTCACTCCCAAAAAAAATTCTTTAAATTTAAAAATACATTTAAATAAAAATTTTTATTAGGAAGATACCTCAGCCTAATTTTATTTCTATTAATTAATATAATGCAACCTTAATTGAGGAGAATAATTTTGTTTTTTTTTCAATTATCAAACTATACACAAATGCAATCTAATATTAGTTGAATATGAATTTTATTTCATTTTATTATCAAGAATTGTTAATTTTGTATTAATCTAATTTGTTTAGGGTTCATATATGCATTCATTATTCACTTTGGCTATCGATCTTATGTCCTCACATTTCGGGCCCCATCATCGAACCTCAAAAAGGAAGAAACCCTCTCTCCCTTGCTCCTTATATTTTCTATAATAATTTTATTTTTTCCATATTTATTATTAATTTTACATATTTATTATTAATTAGGGCTAGCTATTCTAATTAACGAGTGCTTTCATTCATTCTATGATTAGAATAACTCTTCAATAAAGAAAATTAGGGCTATTGTCTATTATTATAAAGCTCAACTATGATTAATAAAATACTTGAAAACTCTAAGTTAAACTCATTCAAATTTCACCCTACCTCTAACACTTATGTCTTTTACAATATATATAAAGTAAGTAGGCAATTAATTTAGAGACACTATGAAATTACCTACAATAATGCTTCATTTGAGACGGCTTTTTTGTTGTTTTCCAAACTATCTATTAAGTACAAAAATTTCTAGTTCAAAATTTTTTTGTAATAAAAAATTATTTTAAAAAACATAAAGAAAACTGCCCCAAATGGGGCCTAAGTCATCTTTAAATTGTCTCATACATCATGAACCAATGCCCATTCATGATGGAGGCCTTATGGCTAAAAGTGTTATTCAAATCCATAAATATTATATGATTTTAATTTCTTCAAATGGATGTATTGTAAAACTACATAATTATAGGTAGACATTATGTATATATATATATAATGTCTACTATAATTACGTAGTTTTACAATACAGTACCTAAAGAAATAAGTGTTAGAGGTAGGCTTTTATATAGTACTAGGCTTTTAAGATTGTATTTAAGGGACTGTTTCACTGGAAGTAAAGTGGGTGTACAGTATTGCAAATGCAGAGGCTTTGAAAATATTATTGTTTGATTGAGTGAAAAAGGAATATAATTTAAAATATATGTGAATTCATTTTTCACTCTTTAGCTCATTTTTATGTATTATGAACTTGACTAGTTGTTCATCGCAAAGCAAGCAAGCTATGTTTGTTAGCAATAGCCACCGCCGCCCTCTTCCCTCCATCATCACCTGTCACCAATCACCACTACTTAAACTTTACATTGCATTCATTTTACTTTATATCAAATAAAATTTTTGAAATCATCTACATTTTTTGTAACACTAGAGTATTTCAAAAACACTATATTATTTTTACAATGCATTACTTTTTTAGTGAATCAAACAATCCCTAAATAAAATAAATTCAATTTAAAATTATATATAAATAGAAATATTATTGCAAATCATCTAAAATTTTCTTTTTTTCTAAAAAAAACCATATACAACAATAACAAGCCATTATTCCACTATATGGGGTCGGCTACATAAATCTTTTTTTTCTCCATTGAGCCTTGTTGAGAGTCAAATTCTCATAAGAGAAGTCATTCCTAATATTTTTTTAACCAAATCTTTTTAGGTCTATTTCTATCTTTCTTAACATAAGTCAAATCTAATACATCTACTTTCCTAATCAGGTCATCAGAAGGCCGCCATTTCATGTGACCAAACCATTTAAGTTAGCTCTCTATAATCTTATCTTCCATTGGAGCTACTCCAACCTTTTCATATATATGCTCATTTCTTATCATGTCTTTAACAGGTAAAGTCATTCATTCACATGAGCATTCTCATCGCTGCAACACTTTAACTTAATATTATGCTTCTTTTTTAATGACCAACATTCTGCACCATAAAACATTGCAAGTCTCACTATCATCTTATAGAATTTTCCCTGAAATTCACACTTGGAGGTTTACATCATGAAAATCTGGCCGTTGATTGAGGCACTTCTTCCCCCCAAAAAAATTGAGGCACTTCCATGCTGTTGCTTTCAAGCAGCAATCATTGTTTTGCTGCCCACGCTGAGCAACACTGCAGAAGACCATGCTTCGGATGCCACGCTTAGTGATGATAATGGTAAAAAATTAAAAATAAATTTATACAACAATAAAGTATTATTATGTAAATTCTTTGATAAATAACTCTCCAAATTTGAAATTTTATTACATTATTATAAGCCTGAAGGCCTGTTTAATTTCTAGCAAAAATTACATAAATAATTTTTATATTAGGGTTTTAAAGGCAATAATGCTTAGTCTGAAGCTAAAGAAATGTAAATTAAATTTTTAAATCTCTTAACTCAATTTGTGTATTTGAAAATATTTAATTTGTTCAATTTTTAAATATATTGTAAATTCTCTCTCATTATAAGGTAAACTTATAAACAAGAGCTTGTTTAATTCGTAGAAAAATAGTATTTACGAGATAATTTAAAAAGGAGCGAAACCAGTATGCCAAATAACGAATTCAAAATTAAAAAATAATAATCCGGTTTAATAGAAACCGAAGTATTATTACTCGCTTTCTATAGAAAAATAAACATTAAAATCTAGTTTCTAATGAAACCGGAATTTTGTAATCCGATTTCTTAAGAAACCAGATTTGTGTCATTTGATTTCTTAAGAAACCGGTTTTCAATACTCCGGTATCGCACATTTTTAATTTTTTTCTTAAACACGATTCTTCTACGTATGTATGAATTAAACAAGCTACTTTTTATAATTTAGCCTCATTATTATTCCTTGCCTGCCTCATGTTGCCATTGTCATGGTCATAGCCCACTAACACACATTGTCGACCGCCGCCCCATTGCCATAGCCCTCCATTATGATCGTCCCCATCATTAAGCTTTACATTACATTCATTTTTTCTTCAAGCTAAATTAAAAAAAAAATATATCTAATATATATTTTATATTCATCTAATAACTCCAAACATTTGAATATAATATATTCCTTTTAAACTATATTTTATTTCATTATGCATTTCTTTTTTATTCAACCAAATATCCCCTTAATGATTGAAATCTGAAAATAACTTTTAGAATTTATTGTTAGAATTTTTTCACATAAGAATTTACTGTGTTTTTAACCCATCTTGATGAAGATATACTCATAAAAGATTAAAATATCTTTTAAAATTATTATTTATTATTAGATAAAATTTTTATATATTTATATACCTCATATTTAATTATTTATATAAATTTTAAATCTTAAGCTCTTCTCAATAATTTTATCAATATTAACTTATTTATGTACTTATTTAAAAAAAAATCAAACAAAATTACAAATTCAAAGCCAATTTTGCACAAAAATCAGCCATTTTATTACATTTGCAACGATAATTAATTTTCATGGGTGCATATTAATCCAAGTAGGAGATAACTTTTTTTCCTAGCTTTTTCTCCATTTTATAATGATTCATTGCCTTCTTAATACTATTCTCCATGTGAATTCTTTTTTTGGGGAATTTTTAGGGCAAAGCCCGTATATTGAAAAAAGAAATTACAAGTGATAAAATCAAGAAAAACTATAGTCCTGGTTCTCGTACACAAAATGAAAAACCAAAGACTCAAAAGATATGAAACGAAAAACTTATGGGCAGAAAATAACAAAAATAGAGCAAAAAGCTACATAGGACTCAGGTTGTGCTTAAATAACCACCAAATACCAGCACGAGAGAGACAGCAAGAGCAAAGCCCCTGGTTGCCAAAGAGACCGTCCAAGGGGTAGATGTAAAGAACAACATTCATCATTATCCTACCAAAAACACCCCGACCACCGGAAGCAGAAAACATATAGAGAGAAGCAAGATCGACAGTGAACAACATGGGCATAAAAAATTCTTCCAGGTCGATGTCTTGCGAGCAATTGCATTTTTGATTTTGTTCATCACAGTTGCTAGGCAATCAACAATACCACAAAAAATTATATCGTTCCTAGCTCTCCAAATAAAGTAAATGTTTGCTCAGGCAGCCAAAAGGTAATGGTTAACTCGAGAAGCAGCAAGACCCTGATCTAAAACACTCTCCAAAGAGAGATATAAATTTGGTCTCATAAGATGATTTCCCAGCCAGGGGAGGAAGGATTTGAGAATGCTAAAAGTGAAGTTGCATTCAAAGAAAAGGTGAGCTAAAGTTTCTCACTCGGTATGGCAAAAACATCAACTATTGGCAGTGCTAATACCACGAGAACGTAACACATCAGTTGTTTTCAATCCATGTTTGAAAGCCATCTAGGCGTTAGCTGAGAAACAGAGGAAGGAATTCTTATGCTAGACCAACTTATGCCACAGGATAGAGTGCAAGCTGGAGTAGAATTGAGACCGGAAATTGCTGAACTTTGGGTATGTAGTGTCCAGCCAGAGGTGGTTTTCGAACTAATTATGGATATGAACAGTACGAATTTTAGAAACAATAATCGCCTCAAAACAAAGGGGTATAGCTGTAACATCAGTTTTGCTCATATCGTCCGGGCCGATCGTGGATCGTCCCGGGACGATCAGTTGAAATTTTGTTCCAGAATGTGTACAGAAGCTACAGGAAGATTTTCCTGTAAGGATCGTCCGGGCCGATCGGGGATCATCCCGGGATGATCAGAGCAATGCAAAAGTCAGAGAGTAGGGGTTATTATCGTCCAAGAAAATTAATTATCGTCCTGAGAAATCGTCCCAGGATGAAGAAATTTGTTCAAATCGTCCTGGACGATCGTGCAATCGGCCGGGCCGATCTCAAGTGGATTTAAGGGAAATCAGCTCGTTTTGAAGAGAGAGAAAAATCAGATTTTTTTATAAAATATCCCGAGGAGAGAGAAAGTCGAGGGAAAAAGAGGAAAAGTGGATTTTTGGGCAATGCCGGTCCGTTTTCGTCCGTCGAGACAGTTCAAGAAATTGGTGTACGCAATGTAAGGCACATTCCGCCTTTCTCAATTTTCAGAACGGTGAAGTTTGAACGATTTTTATGTCCGGATTTTGTTTTCGTTAGCGAATTTCGTCCGTATTTTCCGATTTGTTTAGTTTTTACCGCGTAACTTTTGGTATGTTTCTGAGGTGCCGAGTGCGCACGTTTTGATTATTTTCTGGAGAATTTTGACCGGATAGTTTTGATTCGGCGGTGTTTTATTTTGACTGTAATTTCTGATGAAGTCTGAAATTGTCTGGGCAGTAAAATAAAAGTCTTGCAATATTGTTGTGAATATTCTATGCTAATTTGGTAAATTGTGAAATTAGGAATTTGTGTGTAAATTCCATATACTGTCGTTATGCCGCTGGATTTTTGTACGATTTCTGAAATTGTCCGGATTTATTCTGAAATGACATGATATGCTTGTGTGCTATGAAAAGGGAGTTATAAGGGGTCAGGATCCTGTGAGATCCTGTCAGTGTCAGGGAAATCTGAAATGAGCTATGAAATCTAAAAACAAGTTCTGTTCCGGATCCGGTGATAAGTTCTGTTCTGGTGCTATAAGCATATCTGTTCTGGTGCCATGAGCACAAAGGGAGGCATAAGGGGTCAGAATCCGAGAGATTTTGTCAGTGTCTGGGAAGGGAGGTATAAGGGGCCAAAATCCGTTGAGATTCTGTCAGAGTCAGGGAATCTTTTGATATGTTCTGAATTGATATGAATTCTGATTTCCGTACGATTTTGATATGATTTATGATTCTGATACGATTCTGTTCTGTTCTGATTTGATCTGATCTGTATGATTCTATTCTGATTCAATTTCTGGAATTATGATTTCTGTGATTTTTGTTCTGTTCTGATTCGATATACGATTATGTTGATCTGATCTCTGTACGGATTTTTGTCTGATGTGTTTGATGTGGATTCTGAGAATTTTGATTGGAGGTTTGATGTCTTACTGAGCTGTTGTAGCTCATCCTTGTTTTCTGCGTGGTTTTCAGGTTCTGGGAAAGGGAAGGAAGTCTTGGAGTAAGAGTTCAGAGTCTGATCTGTTATAGGTATTTTGTACTTTTTATTTTTGTACAGTCATGGCTTTTATGTTCTGTTTTTCTTTCTGTCTGAAAGTCATGAGCTGTATTTGTATATGATTCTCTTTTTGAGGAAGAAAAGATAGATGATCTGTTCCGCTGCAATTTGATGTTTATAGTAGCTTTGTGTCTGTGTGTGTCTGTTTCTGTGTGTAAATGTTTGGAAGAAAGTTCTGAAACAAATTCCAAAGCCAGATCCTGGAATCAGTTCAGTCAGTTTGAGTTTGACCACGACCCGATGCGAGCGGGATCCGTCCCGGTCGGGTTGGGTCGTGACAATAGCCCAGCTATTCCCATTAATAATTTTGCCAACATCCCAACAATAAAAAGAAGAATAATGACTTAATTCCTAGGTATCATTCATAATATCATCAATGGAAGAACCATTGCACCACGGGTCCCAAGAAGGGAGAGTTTTCTTTCAGAGTGTATAGACATAGAAAAACACTGCTTGATCTTATCAGCCATAATGCGTAAATTTTTCCAATACCGAGAATAGTTAACAGACATAGGTTTCCAAATAGATTGATACTTGGAACTCCACCAGTCAAACATCAGGTTGCTTGAGCTTAAAAATCTCCAAATAATTGAACAAGCAAAATTGTGATATAGAGAGTCAATAGAGGGGATACCCAAGTCGCCATTGGATTTGGGTACACAAGTGTCTTTCCAAGAGATAATATGCAGTTTCCTTAGGTTTATGTTGCCAAAATAAAGAAATCAAGAGCACATCCTATTGATAATTTTACAACCATCTTTGTGTAATATTGAGCCACGAATCCAATAAGCCAAGGTATTACTGATGGTGAATTTGAGATATTGAGACCTTCCAGCAAAAGAGAGAATTTTGACTTTCCACCCAGCCAACGAGGAAGAGATTTTTTTAAGAAGATGTTGAAAATCCTGAAGTTTCAGCTTTTTGTAAAAGATCGATAAACCAAGGTATTTAATAGGGGAGACAGAATGATTCACTTGGAGAATATCACAAATCACAGCCATAAGAGGAGTGTCTTTAGAAAATAAAATGTGCTCTTGTGAGGGTTGACATGAAGCTCAGAGACACATCCAAACCTATCAAAAATTGTGTTGAGAGAATGAGCATTAGAGACCGTCGCTCTGCCAAAAAATTAAAAAGATAATCTTCAAACATAAGGTGAGAAATTGCACAATTGCCCATAGTGAATGCATTGAAAGTTGAGTTTCTAGTGGCATTTTCAATACATGAGGAGAGGCCATCCATAATAATGCTGAAGAGGTAGGGGGAAAGAGGACAACCTTGACCAAGTCCGAAAGAGGAGTTGAAGAACCCCTCAAGGACCCCATTAATGCATAAAGAGAAATAAACATCAGAAGTACAAGCTTTAATCCAAGATATAAACATATCTGGGAAGCCCTTAGCAGCAAGCCTCATGTAAAAAAACTCCCTAGAAACAATATCAAATGCTTTAGTGATATCAAATTTGCCACAAAAGTACTTATCTTTGCCTTTATGATTAAAGTTCCCTAGAAGCTCAACAACAAGAAGAATGTTGTCAGTGATAATCCTTTTTTGAATATAGCCACCTTGACTAGATGAATAATGAAAGGAAGAACCACTTTCAGTCTATTTGCAATAATTTTGGCTATGACTTTGTAAAGAACATTGCAAAGAGAAATGGATATAAAGTCCTTGACGTTGTTGTCTTGAGGGAGTTTAGGAATTAAAGCAATAGCCGTGGCTTTAACAAGCTTGGGCATGTGTCCAGTGAAGAAAAAAATGGGTAACAACATTACATAATTATTGATTGATAGTGCTCCAAGTGGTTCTATAAAACTCAAAGGTGAAACCATCAGGGTCAGAGGCCAAATTAGCCTTATCAGTGAATATGATGTTTTTGATTTCCTCTATTGAAACAGGGGTAGTAAGGGCTGGAACAAGGTGGTTAGGAATCATATTCCCAGTGGGGATGTCGTTGTAGAAAGTGGTAGAGTTGGGTAGGGTATGTGTATTAAATAGTTTTTGGTAGTGGTTAATAAAGGTTTGATAAATGGCTTGATGGGAAGTGAAAGTACTTTGATCAGAGATAATCTCTTTGATACGACTATGATTATTGGTAATATTGATTTTGGAATACAAGAATTTTAAATCATCTTCACCTTGGGTTAACCAATTCACCTTAACTCTCTTGGTGATCCAACTGGTAAGGGTGGTGTGTAGTAGGTAAGCTAGGAGTTCATGGATTTCAAATTGACATTTGAGATGGAATCAAAGGGTTATCTTGGATTTTGGTAACAACCAGGTTTTTGAGAGACTTCAAAGAGTCAATTTCCTTCTGAATGTTGTTAGAATTGGACCAATGCTGGTGCTTGATGGTGTTTTTAAGGGTTTTCAGCTTAAAGGCAAAAGAGCACAGGGGACTACTCAAGTTGGGTTGAGAAAAGACATCAATAAGACAATCCCAAAACTCTAGAAGTTTGGAGCTGTACTTCTTGTACATGAATCTTTTACCTTTTATATCATCAAAAGAGTTCATCATAATAAGGGGGTTGTTGTCAGAACAACTCGAATCACCAACTCTATTATAGGAGTTGGGGAAAGTGGCTAGCCAGCTGTTGTTAATCATAACACGATCTAATTTAATGTGTATGGGGTTGATATGTTGTTGGTTGTACCGGGTGTAAAAATGCCCCACATAAGAGAGATCTTGAAGATCGAAGTTGAAAATCATACTATTAAAATCTCCAAGTTTTGTGTTAGCGAGGGGGGTGCCACATGCCTTTTCATTAGGGGCTCTACAACAGTTAAAATCACCAATAATGACCCAAGGAGAGGTGATAAACGCAGCTATCTTCTAGATGTTATTCCAAAAAATTTGTCTTTCAATAAAGGAGTTGCTAGCATAAACATCGGTAACAACATAAATGGGAGAAGAGCCCATCAAAATGGTGCCATAAACAAGTTGAGTAGTGGTACGTTCAGGAATGAACTTCACATTCACCTCATTCCATTTGACCCAAATGCGACCCGGGTTGGAATGCAAAAAATTATCACAAGAGCCTTCAAAAGGGAAGATCTTGTGTTGGGCTTGGTACCAAGGGTTAGAAAGGTTTGCTTGGGTGGTTTTAGCTTCAAGCATAAAGACTAGATCCAGGTTATGGTTTTGGACAAGTTGTTAGCAACATAAGACTTTTTATGGGATGTTAAACCCACGAATGTTCTAAGCTACAAATTTGGGGGTGATCATTGACATTTGGGTGTGGAAGGTTTTTTGGCATTTTTGCCTCTGGTTTGTTTGTTGGTTTGTAGGTGTAAGTGTTGGGATTTGGGAGTATTTGAGCTAGATGTGGATGGCTCAGAGGAAGTGGGTATTGTAGGTTGGTGATTGCGAGGGGAGGTGTGCGGTGGACTGTTATGGTTTGGGTTGACAAGGTTTGTAGTTGAGTTGGGGTTCTGGGTTGGGTCAAGAGAATGATCAAGATTGTCATTCTCAAATAGAGCATGAAATTTGTTCTTAATATTGATTGAAGGGGTGGGGTCTTGTGTTGGAGGAGTAGGCTCTAAAGTGTCATTGTGATCATCAGAAGGAGAGTTTAGGTTTGGGATTAAAGGTCCAGAAGGTGGATTTTGTAACAGAGGAGGTAAAGTAGTGGGAAAGTTGGGTTTAGGTGGAGGAGTTGGTTTCGGTATAGTAAGTCGGGGTGGAGGCGTACCGAGGCTTTAAGAGCTAGTAATTTGGACGCACACTCTAGTGAAAGTCAATCACATTTTGGCAGCAGTGAGTGCATCAACAGCTAAGGGAATACCAACACAGCTAGCTAGTTTAGAAATACCTTTCGGGGTCCAGAGAGATAGCGGGAGGTTCATTTTCTTGATCCATAGTGGAATCGATGGAAATTTCTCATGTTTAGGGATGAAATTGGGCGTCCACTTCTGGAGGATGAAGGGCTTGCCAAAGAAGAACCAAGGGTCTCTAGTCCAGGCGAGCTCGTAGTCCTCCATAGCAGAGAACTTTAAAAGGAAGAAGCCATCATCCATCGTTAGCAGAGAGAAGGAACCCTTGAGATTCCACATCTTTTTTATGGTCAAGAGCAGGGCCTCGTAAAAAGGTATTTTGCCGATGGAATAACCAACAAGCGAAAGAGACCATTCATGAGCTCCAACAACAATTTGTTCGTTGGTAAACTGAGCAATGAGGTTTTGTGTCGGGAAAAACGAAAGGGAGTGGGAAAATTTTGTATAAACCTGCGGAGTGGTGGCGAGGACGTTCTTCCAATCAAGTGGGGAAATAGCCGCAGATGGGAGAATATAAATAGAGTGGGAAGAAAGCATAGTGAAAATGGTGTCAGCCATGGGGGAAAAGCCCCCGACGGGCGTGGAGGGAAAGCACAAAACAAGAGAAGCGAGGAAACCTTAGCAGAGCGGAAACCCTCAACTAAGTTGTCATCTAAGTGTTCCTTTCAAGAACTACTTCGAAAGATAATCTCTTTGAATTTCACAAGTTATTGATTCCATGTGAATTCTCGCTTCTACATTCTTCTGGGCTGAGCTCGAGCTCTACTGCTTTGAATTCTGAAAACTTTATCCACCAAGAATTCCAACTTCAGAATTTTTTATCACGTTACTTTTTTGAATTTAATTTGTTACATTTAGGTTTCATTTGGGATGGCTTTCTTATTGCTTCTAAAGTAAATTTTAAGTACAAAAATTAAATTATTTGTATAAAAAAACTGCTTTAAGAAGCAATAAGAAAGCCATTTTAAACAAAACCTTACAAAATATTGAAAAAAATGTGCTTTATATATTTTTTTTTAATTAAAAAGTAGATAACTCAAGATAATAATTTGTGTCATAAGCTTGCTCTCTAATTATTTTTAGAGGTGGGGGTAGAGGCATAACTTTATAAAAAGGACTTCTTATTTTTGCCTTAAAACAACAGCTAAGACTCCTAAGGATCTTCAATACTCATATAAGACTTCCCAAATATCACACAAGTTTGTAACCTTCCTCAGCTGAGTTTTGTCAAGACTTTAGACGAGTATGCCTAATCGATCTCAAGGGTTGAGTAGATAAGCAAATTGATTCTCGAGTCATGAATAGACTAACTTTGAGTTCACTATGATGATTACTAGTTCACTTTAGTCTTGAAATCTTATCCCTTCATTAGCTTGACAAATTCATAATATCAATTCCTCATCTACTTGACCTTCCTCATAATGTAGAAGAATCTCAAGAATTGATTCTTACAAAAAAAATTTACCTTCATGCAATTCAAAAATGTTGGCATTGCACAGCTATAGTGAAAAGTTCAGTAATCTTAGTCATATTGTTAAATCTTATGACAAAATTGATATCAACTAATGGGTTCAATTAGCTTTTTTTTTTATATATCTTATTAAAATTTTATATCTTGAATTCTTTATGATTTTGTAGATGTGAGGAGTTATATATGAATGTATGTATGCATGTATAATTTTGGAGAAATAATGTTCACCAACAATTAGGATGTGTATCCCTTTACAATTTTTTTAAGGAATAGTAAGCGATAAATAATGAAGTGTGTGGCTCAAACTCGTGATGGGTCCCTAGAGATGGTGTTACAACTCAACTCGACCAGGACAGGTCCTATCGTACTGAGCTGTTACAGGCAAACCCCAAGATCTAGTTTTAGAATTATTTCATATTTTCTTTCAATATTCATTGAAATAAATAATAAATTACATAACTACTAAAATATTCAAATACTGGAAAACTCATCCACAAACTTTCTTTTATTCATAAAAATAAATATCTACACTATAGTACATGGCTACATACAAGAGCTACAGAACTGAAAATTTAACTAGAATGAATGTACAAAAATCAAAATAGCAAAATATATATGACTTCAGATCTAATCATGAACTACTAGTCCATAATCTCTTTCCACACAAATCAATATAAATTTTCAAATATTCTTTTATTTCAAATATTTTATCAAATATATAAAAACAAGTAAATGCAAGTTAAATAAATTACTGAACTGAGAATCACAAAATTAGAAAATGTAATAAATGCATAGTAGTTATTCTATGATTTAAATAACGGTACATAACAAATGAATAAACTGAAATTCATATCATTGAGTAGTTCAGATCACATTTCTAAGACCTAGATAGAATTTTAAAGGATTCTGACATCTTTTGACTCCCTTTTTATTTGTGCTTATAGCACAAGAATATATCAGGTATCCCTATCTCAGACAGAATCTCAAAGGATTCTGACCCCTTATAACTCATAGTAATTTCCTAACATAGACAAAATCTCAAGGGATTCTAGCCCCTTATAGCTCACAACAGATATAATTTAATCATATATGCACATATATCATCACATTATAACAATTAAAAAGTAACTGAGCATGTATTAAAATTTTACAGTATTGTATAACAGCCAACAACAAAAAATCAAACAAGATAAAAATGCACATTTATAGAAAATTACCAAATAACTAGGAATTGAGTAAAATAATATTTTAAGACTTTTATTGTGCTACAACACTATTTTTTAACATCCCGATAATTTTCTATTCAATAAAAACTCCACAAATTCAAAACCCCCAGTGAAAAATTTTCAGAAAATATTCAAAATGTGTATAATCATAATCTCTACAACATATAAAAAGATACGCAATAAAAGTTTTGGTGAAATCGGTTTAGAAAATTTTGGTGAAATCCATTTGCAAAACAGACACCTAACGGTCTCCAAAAATCCACTTGTACCGACAGGTGTCGATTTCTTAAGAAATTTTGACAGTGACAAAAAATAATGAAAAAATTGGTCAACTAAAAAAATCTCTAAAATTTAAAAGGTTTCACAAGAGGCGGCTCGCTACAATCTATGCATTCATTATGGTGATCGTCTCTACGGTTGGCCATCGCTGGAGCACTATGGGCTTTATTATCAACTGATGTAGGAGAAAATCAAGAGGGAGCTAGGATGAACAGATAACGATAGTTTAGAGCTTGAAAATATGGACAATGGAGGAAACTAGAAAACTAGTAATTCCAAAATCATGTAATGATGGTTTGTTGCCCTTCTACAAGCTCTATGCTAAGCTAAGTGACAAACATCCATTTTAAGGACAATAGGGATATTGATGAAACAAAACTATCTAGCAAAAAGGAGAAAATTTTAGAAAAGTTATGGTCTGAATGTATAAATGGCGCCACAATGCTAAAGCAGTCACCATGGGACTTGGGACAAAGGGCTTTGCATGATAAAACAACAAAAATTATTGAGTTGACGGTACCATGATATTGAAGACAAGTGTTGTGATGCTACAACAAGAATTTGAAGTTTGCATATATGATTTGTGTGTGAATTTATTTTAGTAACGAGATATTGAGCTAGAGCCAAGGCTCTAGGCTTCGACGTCGTGGCACCGTTGGGACTGCATCGCATATTATGATTCTTGGATAATGCTTAGGAAAATTATCTCCACCAATGTTGATTTGTTAATTTATAGTTGCTACGATGGAGATTTATTTGCTCTTTTTTAGATGATCCTTGCAGATTGTGTTTCTCCATTTTATACTGAAACCAGAAGAGATTTCCATTGAAGTTTTAAAGACAATCAATTGAGTCCTGCATCCTGATCCTATCCCAATATGTTTGAGGATTCATATGATTATTGACAGTTTTCTGCGCTGGTGTTGATGTGGCCAAATTCAGGAAGCAATCAACACAGCGCAACATGAAGCATGCGCTTGCCTTAATATGATGTTGGCAAAATTAGCATACTAATTTATCTGAGAGCATGGGATGGGTGGAAGTACTAACTTGATAGCAATACTTTTCTGCAACTACCCACTGTATGCTAATGGTTTTTATAAACCTTAAGGGGATGTTTGGTTGTAGGATTTAGGCCGGATTTGAGGCGGATTAGAACAAAGTCCAGCAATACGGCCTAAAATGTAAAACCAAATATCCTGGCTAATGAAAGCCGCCATAGACGGAAAATTCTCCCTTTTCGTTCTAAATCCGGGATTTCTGAAATCCTCTTTTTTGCTGAATTTAAGCGCGACAGGAAAGAGTTTACTCGTTAAATCCTCTCTATAGCCAAACAATCACAGGGGGTTTAATAGGATTTATCATGAATGCTACCAAATAATTTTTCAGGATTTCCAAATCTGGATTTAGAGGAATTACAAAATCCTAATTAAATCAAATCCCGAGTGCTACCAAACAGCCCCTAAAAGGGTGATTTGAATGAATAAACGATTAGATTCAAGAAAAAGATTAAGTTTTCTCTGTATATTAACTTTATTTTGCATAAATGGTTGTCACTTGAATAAAATACCACCTTTGGTTTTATGAACCTATACAAAATTGGTTCAAGCATAAATTAGAGCTTATGTGTTGCTTATCCTTTTCCATCTCTGGTCTTTTGTTGACAGTGTTTTTGGAGCTGTGGAAGGTTCATTGATTGCTAATATGGCAATCTATCTTTAGTTAAATCTCTGATTTTGCTTTGGCAGATGAGAACAGCTATTGATATTGAAGAAGTCCGAAGAGAAATTAGAATACTGAGTTCTATTACTGGGCCTTAAAATCTGGATCTCAGAAATTTATGGTGGTAAAAGGAGAACAAGATACAAATATCATCTGTCGTTTTATGAAACATGTTGGGCAACTACATATATGAGAAGAGAAGCACATACCTTAGGGAAAGGCAAAATCCCAAGCTGCTTGAAGGCGTAAAGCGGTGAAGGGCGTGAAGTAGCCCTGAAGGGCGCCAAGGTAGGCAGAAACCTCGGGGGACTTGGGACCGGAAAGTTATTAAGTCCGGCGACCGGATTCGCCGGAGGCTAGCAGGATATGAGCGGATTTTAAGCAAATCCGGCCAAGGAGAAAAAATGGCAACTTTAATCCTCTAGAATTTCATGTCCCATCGCCGGATTTAACCCACATTAGATAAAATATTAATTTTAATGAAACTATTTTTAAGTGATTATAATTATATTAATATAATTTAAATTGATATAAACCGAACAAACATAGTAAAATTTCACAATAATATAAATTTTTAAATATTTAAATATATTTAACTTTTATCATACAACAAAATTTTAGAATTTAACACACAAGATTTATTAAAGAGGGATTTACATAATTTACTAAATCCTACTTATAGGCACTGAATCCTTTAAGATTTCTATTTTTCTATAGGCTCGTGTCCGGATATGATTTCAAGTTTGAGCTCATGTCCGGATAAATTTGACTCATTGGCTTACTAATTAAGTCAAAGTCACACACACACATTACATACACAAGACTCGAACCCCTCATAGTTGATAATCAAAGCTCTCAACTAACAGACTGATGAGAGTTGCATAATTCCTAATTTTTTTTACATATTTTGAAATGGACGTCGTTCTTTGACATTAAAATTGAATCTTGTATTGCTTCATTATCACAAGGAAACTTAATGCTTTAAATTACATCCACAGATTAAGATTGAGAATAAATTTTATGATAAGGTGATGGTGTGGTTGATAAACCAATGCCAAATCTTCCTTCATTATTATCTTAGAATCTAGTTGATATATTGAGATCAATATGCCTTCTTATAAGGATTTACCTATTAAGGCAAATTTTCTATTATGGATAATGCTAAGTTCTATTATGGCAAATTTTCTAACAAAAAAACTTACAAAAGCAAAAAAAAAAAAAAAAAACCAATACCAGTTCAAACCTAACAACAAGACAACAACAAAATAAGAAACAACAAACTGTTACAACAATACTCTAAAAAGAAGACAAAAAAATGATCAGACAGAAAATATGTCTGGCTGGGACTCAGAAATGCACTGAATTTCATGTTTAACCCTTTTAAAGAGACTCGAAGTAGATTTGAAATACCTTAAGGTACATATTTTGCACCATTTGCTTTATTTATTTATTTATTTGGGAACAATGTATCTACCCACTACCATCCTCATAGGAGGAGCATGACAGTGTAACTAATCATTCGGCGGAACCTAGCGTAACCAACCTACAGGCTCACGCTTTGCTACCCCCCTTCGCTTGAGAGAGGATTCGAACATGGGTTGCGGAGTTCCCAACTATGCTCGACCACCAACCGAGCTAAGCACAATGGATTTTCTTTAAATATTAATAGTATTACTAGTGCAATGAAATATTAATTTTAGAAGCTACATCTTATAAGGCGTCATGCAAGACTATATTGTACAAAATCATGAAATATGCTTTGTACTTAATATTTTACACATGGGGCAATGTGCTTAGAAATTTTGTATTTTTTTATAAATCTTTTATGAATATTTTGTAGAGACTCATAAACTAATAATTTTTTTTATAAACTTATATCTCATATACAAGTCTTTGGTTTTTTTATGCCAATCAAATTATTTATACACCAAATCATTAATATATATATATATATATATATATATATATATATATATATATATATATATATATATATATATATATATATATATATATATATATATATATATATATATATATATATATATATATATATATATATATATATAATTTAAATTTATATTTTAAATATTATAACTTCTATGAGAGGGGGAGGACAAAGATGTAAATGATTACTTTTTGTATTATCCTTCATTGAAATTACTGAGAATAAGAGAGCAATTTGAACATGATTTTTAGCAACATATACTAAGGCTAATTGGAGCTGGTGTGAGAAGCAATGAATGTAATGTGCTACCTTATTCTCAGTGTCCCCGCTCATATTACTTGCTCCATCATATCCTTGACCACGCAATTTTGATATACTTAAACCATAAGTTGAAAGCAATTCTTCAATGGATTTTTTTAGACTTCTAGCCGTTGTATCTGGAACATGAATAATGCCTAGAAAACGTTCAACCACCATACCTTTTTCGTTAACGAATCGAACCACAATAGCCATTTGCTCTTTTGAGGAAATATCACGTGCTTCATCAACCAAAAGAGAGAAGTAAATTTTCTCCAATTTTTTCCTTTATAAAATCTGTGATTGCAATCGAAATAGCTCTGGTGATATCCTTTTGAATTTCTGGTGCAGTTAACTTTAAATTTTCTGGAGCATTTTTTAACACCACATTAATTATCTCATTGTTATGTTCAGCTAAAAAATGTAACAGTTGAAGAAAATTCCTTGATTTCTGGATGTGTCAAACTCTTCATGGGCTCTAAAAGCTAGCCCTTGCTTTAAAAGAAAACGCACACAATCAACCAATGCATTTAGACGAGTCCGATATGCAGTTGTGGCATAATCTGTTTGCTTCTTAAACATAAAACCAATATGTTGACTTTGATTCATCAAGTCTTCATAGTTTCGTTGTGCAATATTGTGCGCACTATTATGACTCCCAACATGAAGCTCAAATCTATTTGATTTTTTCCAATTTGAAAATCCATTCTTATTGAATGCATCATCATTCTCATTTCCTCTTTCTACTGCTTTAAATAGATAACAATATAAACAGTAAGCCTTATCTTTGCATATGCTATATTCTAACCAATTAGAATATTTATCAAACCATGCAACATTGAAACGTCTATCCTTTGCCCCAAATTTGGTTTTAGGAAATTCATGAATGCAAGGTTGGAATGGTCCTCTTTGCAAGTAAGCTCGACGAACTTGATCTTGAATATTAGGAGAAAATTCATAGATAGGAATTCGGAAACCAGGATCAGATGGAAGGTTCTCTAAATCTACTTCTTGATTTCTTGATGATTCAATTTCCATGTGAATTCTTTTTGGACTTTGCTCCTCATCTTTTTTGTTTGTCTCATTTGAACTCTGTGAAATCTTCTTAAAATATTTCTCCATGACAAAATCCTAGTTATTATTTTGCAAGATCAATCGACAATCGGTTAAGAACTTTACAAATTTAAGACCTATGTTAATTAACACATAAGAACCACACTCATAATATTGACATCCAACAAGAATGCAATGGAAGAAATTAAAAATCAAAGAATAACACATAAAATCGATCAAGATTCAAGAATGCAGTAAAATAAAACATAAACTTGTAGAAAAATTTTCATTTTACCTAAATCTGGTCGTATCTTTGGCCTTCGTCCGTTAACAGTGAACAAGTTGCGGTCAAATCAAACTTCGGCGGGAGGAGAGAACAGAGAACAGGTCGGCGCCTCGGGCACTCGGGAGGAGAGAACTGAGAACAGGTTGGCGCCTCGTCCGTCAGGCATCAGGGCTGGGAGCCGGGAGGAGGAGCGAACAGACTATGTCTGAGTACGAGCAGTCCGCAATCGAGGGCGTCGTCACTGGAAGTCAATTCCGCTGGAGCACCGAGCATGCTGGAACACGTCGTCGCTGGAAGCCTGGAACGCGTCGTCAAGGCAATTCCGATGTCGGGTTAGGGCATTAGATTATAGGAAATAGTTTTTTTTTTTAAGCAGGCGAGGCTTTGAGCCAAAGCAAAATTCAAATTTATCGAGGGAGGGCACGTGCCCCCGTGGCCCCCCCCCCCCCCCCCCCCCCCTCACTCTGCCACTGTCAGAAGGAGTGGGTTTTTTAAGGATGTTAAGAGCATGAGTGAAAAAGAATGAATACTTATAAAATATATAAAATAAAAGTGGAATGTTAATTGATGACTGTGCAAACTTTCAAGTAACTGATCTTCACCCTCTTGATTTTCTCTATCTCCCACACATTTCATCTCACCATGTCTTTTAATTGAACAATAATGATGTATAATTCTTATGCAAAATTATTTGATGTAATGCAGTGATGTTATTATCCATAATATCATACTGTTTTGGAAATTGCATTATATATGTTGAAATATCATTTTGATCATATCTGCATCAAGTCGACATAATTCATTGGATCACGTTTAAAGTTAGTCGAACAAAACAGAAGGAGATTTTAGTCCCAGTTCATATGTACTATTTATATAAATTTTTGTTACATAGCTCATGTATTTTAAAGTAGGCACTTGTTAAAGTCTTGCTTTGAACTTTTTTTACTCAAGTAGTCAAAATATATCATTTCTTGTAATGATATGCCTCGATCTTAGTCTGCAAATAGGGGGTCAGAGAGTGAATCTAGGACAATAAATTACTAGTATTTAAGTACTTTGTGCAATCTAATGAAATATCAAAGCTTCTTACTCTAGATTGTCTTTCTTTTTTTTTTTTCAGAACATATTCATTCATATTAGTAAAGTTATGTTGTCACTCATAGATAAATTTGAATCTAAGATTCTCTATGATGCATTGAGGGTGGAGGAATGTATAGGATCAATGCATAGGATCAAAGTTTTAAGCATTTGAGCAACAATGTAGAGAGAAATCAATTGGCATGGAAAAACCATACTTTGTCACTTACAAGCAATTGACCAAAACGGAAAAGAAACAATAAATTATTCATCAATTACTAGAGCATCTTCCTAGAGCTACAATAAGAATTGGTATTCCAAAAGGATTTTTTTTACTCAATTATTCATGAGCATCCTCTATGTTTGAGGCCATTAGTTTCAACTATAAGAATAAATGAGACCTGCAATCATAACAACAAAGAATATACTACTCCTCAAAAAGCTAAAAAGCATAAGCCCCATCAAGAGATATTATTAAAGCACAACTCCAATAAGTTTAGAACTCCTTATTTAAACTTTGCCAAAGGAAAATTAGATCCAGTGGACCATACTATTTACTTTTGAGTTAATCATCTTCATACTGATGGACTTAAGTGTAGGTCATTTTTCAGAACATTTAAAAAGTTGCCACTTAGTTATTACTACTTTTAACCAATTTAAAATATCATTTGTAACTCAACTCACTAGCGTCCAAAAATGTCTAAAGAATTTTTATACCTTTTTTTAAAGATGAAACAAGAAGAATACGAGACTTTGAGAAATATCATTATAATATTTTAAAAAGAAATGTTTGAAGTAAAGGATTTAAAACTAGTAGTGGCTCAATATGCACTCACTCAAGGTCTAAGAGATGGACATTTCTTGTGTACACTCAGCTTGCAGTAGTTGAAGTCTTTGTCCCTTCAATTTTGAATTGACCAAGGGACTTCAACTTGGTATGGGTTTTTAGTGGTTTCCCAAAGATCACTAAAGTTGCTCAAGAAATTTGAAGTTGGTTGAAAAATTTTCCCCTTGTTATAATTTTTAGCTAATATCTTTTTTTTATAGAATTTATAGTTTTTTTTTGGACTTGAAAATAAAAAAAAAATTATTCCTTATAAAATATAATATTCGTACACGTTTTTAAGGAAAAATTTAATCATAAATGAATTCAAAACCCAAAAAATATTTTAAAAGTCATTTAGACTCTAATTTTGATAATTTTATAATTGATATATTGTATTTTGATGTCAAGAATAAAAAAAATATCAAATTTATATGAATCTAATTCTAGGTTTACCCAATCTAAGAGGGATTGATTGACCTACTTCCTCCCTCATTCGCTCTTGTGCGCATATAGATAATGCAAAGGAGACAAAAGCTTACACTAAGCGGTAAGAGTTGATTGGGTAGGCTCGAGAGGAACTGTCCAATATTTTTTTTTTTTTTTTTTAGTGAATGAGGGCCTAATCTGTTGTCTGATGTCGAAAATATTGAATAATATTCAAGCATAATTTTGGATAATCCCTTCAAAACTAATAAATAGCCTCTAATTTCTTTGATTTATTTTATATATATATATAACTATAAATGGTTTGGATTCATAGAAAATTATGAAGCTTTTACCGCTTAGTTTCATTAGATAAATTCATTAATGCTTCAAATTTACTAGACATATACTCATTCATGCAAATTGGCATTCGACGATCGATATTTTGCACCAAACTAAAGTTTATCCTTCATCATTGAGAAATATCATACTCCTAACACTATCGGCTTCCTTTCATTATCAATCGATGTAGAGTGATCGATGTCTTATTTGTAATAGTTCAAACTCTTAACTATCGAGATGTTGTCTGCTTTGACCTAAGGGCCTCACGATTTTATCCTGCTTGTGTAACTTTCCATAATGTTATCAATCCTAGTATTTTTCCTAGATGTTCACACTTAACTACAGAGTTTATTTTAAAAAAATTTAATCATTACACCTATCACAACCCAACCTGACCAAGGAAGGTTCTATCGTGTTGAGCTGTGACAGGAAAATCAAAAGATCTAGTTTTGAAATTATTTTAGATTTTTTTCCAATATTCATTAAAATAAATGACAAACTATGAAGATACTAAAATATTCAAATACTAAAAAACTTATCCATAAAGTTTTTTTCATTCATCAAAATAAATATCTATATTATAGTACATGTCTACAAGAAAGAGCTGTATAACTGAAAATTTAACTAGCCATGACTGTACAAAAATCAAAATAGTAAAATACTTATGACTTCAGATCTGATCTTGAACAGCTAGTCCACAACCTCTTTTCCCTTTTCAGATCCTAAAAATTAGAAGTAAAACCACAGTGAACTACAATAGCTGAGCAAGCCATAAAATCAATCTAAATTTTTAAATATTTTTTTATCAAATATTTTGTTGAATATCTAAAAGTAATTAAATGTAATTTAAATAAATCACTGAACTAAGAATCACAAAACTGGAAAATGTAATAAATGCATAGCAGTTATCCTACTATTTATATAACAATACAGAATAAATAAATAAATTGAAATTCATATCACAAAATAGTTCAGATCACATTTCCCAGATGTAGACAGAATCTCAAAGGATTCTGGCCCTTTATGACTCTTTTTTTATTTGTACTTATAGAACCAGAACATATCACATATCCTTGTCTCAGACATAATCTCAAAGGATTCTGACCCATTATAACTCTCAGAAATTCTCTAATACAGATAGAATCTCAAAGAATTTTGATCCCTTATGACTCCCAACAGATGTAATTTAATCATATATGTACATATATCATCACATTATAATAATTAAAGAGTAATTGAGCAAGTATTAAAATTCAAAGTATTGTATAACGATAAACAACAGAAAATCCAATTAGACAAATATGTATAATTTTAAAAAATTATCAAATTATCAAGGATCATGTAAAACTATGTTTTAAAATTTTTATTGTACTACACAACTATTTTTTAATATCCAGATAATTTTATATTCAATAAAAATCCCGCAAATTTCAAAACCTCTAGTGTAACATTTTGAAAAAATATTCAAAATG
The DNA here is from genome assembly GCA_016618105.1 of Dendrobium huoshanense. Taxonomy (NCBI): domain Eukaryota; kingdom Viridiplantae; phylum Streptophyta; class Magnoliopsida; order Asparagales; family Orchidaceae; genus Dendrobium; species Dendrobium huoshanense. The sequence continues at coordinate 26,661,600 of CM028352.1, read as the reverse complement.
TGCATAGTCATAATCTCTATAACATACAAAAAATTACGCAGTGAAAATTATACCTATGCAAAGTTATCTCTATTTTTTGCTAACGGATAAAAATTTTTAATCGAAATATTCACTATAACTCACACATTTTTTTAAAATTGAGATTGACATAATGTGACTTACCTCGAGACGAACAAATTTTCCAACTGAACCGACGGACAAAAATGGCCCAAAGTCGCCCAAAAATCGGATTTCATTTTCTCTCTCATCTCTTTCTTATTTTTCCCCAAACACCATTTGCAGGAAAATATACATAAATTGGCTAATCTTATTTAAAACACTCTGGTGAAATCATTTTACAAAACGGACATCTGATGGTCCCCAAAACCCCACTTGTACCGACATGTGCTTATTTCTTCAGAAAACTCAATAGTGTCCAAAAATTATGAAAAACATAGCACTTTGGCTTGTATGACACTTAGTTCTCATTTTCTGACTGGTGTATTGCTCTGATATCATTTGTAACAGCTCAAAGCCTTAAAAATCGAGACATTGTAATCTTTGGCCTAAGGGCCTCACAATTCTGTCATGTCCTTGTAACTTCCTAGGACTTCACCCATGTCAAGATTTCTTCGGGATGCGCACACTTAACTACGGAATTTCTTAATGAAATTTTAACAATTACACAAAAAGCTCCTCAATTTTTAACAGTTTAGTTTCTTTTAACTTAAAGAGTTCCGTACTATTCCCCATTCTACTCGATAACCCTTTGTTGTCAATTGATGTTTGCTAAGCAATATCTTACTCCTGATCCAGCCACCTCCCATCAATATCATCGACGAATGCTGATGATCTCTTCCTCAAATTTTTATATTGTATTGTCTTCTTCCTCAATTGTAGGGAAGGGCAACCTTCATTCCATGACTAGTAAATTTTGTTTTGAGTGAGCGAAGTTTCAATTATTTTTTCACTATTTAGATTGGTTCGTTAATAATCATTGTGCTCTATGTGTGCGTATTTATTTATTTGATTATTTATGTGTGTGTGAGAGATAGAGAAATTTAAGATAAATTAAAATCTTTATTGCCACAAATGAATGGCCCACAATTGATTTCATGTTTGAATTTTGACCAAGTTATTTTTTGATATATATTCTTTGATATTGTTTTGATTAAAGCCTACTCAGACTATGACAGATTTGGCTCTAAATAGTGCCCGCCCATTAGCCTTCCTATGAACTAGAAAGATTGTATGGAACAATTATTACGTCCTCTGACCGGACGTAGAGCTACATTCGGCCGTCAATAACATATCGTAACGTGCTCTTATTCTCTACCGCGCGGCCCGACGACTTGACCCGGACCAAAACCCCGGAATGCTATGTTCGCGTATTGCGAGGTATTACTCGGTATTTGCTCGGTATTGCTAGGTATTGCATGACAATAACGAGAAATACCGCTTTGTGAAGACCAATACCGAGCAAATACCGAGTTGTTCCGAGTTGTACCGAGTTTTTCTTAAAAAACTCGGTACAACTCGATATTACTCGGTATTTGCTCGGTATTACTTGGTATTTGCTCGGTATTGGTTATTGCCAAGCAAAATCGACCAATAACTAGCAAGACCGAGTAATACCGAGCAATACCTAGCAAAATCGAGAAATATCGAGCCATCCTGGGTCCGTTCCGGGTCGGGTTGTCGGGGCGCGCGGTAAATAGTGAGGATGTGTGACGCGATTCTACTAGCGGCTGAACGTAAAGCTATGTCCTGTGACCAGACCAAATAAAAGTTCGATTGTATAGGATATTTATAAGAAAAATTTTTATAGTACTATATAATTAATATTTTATTCATGAATATTTAATATTATTAATATTTTGTTTAAAATTTATAATATCAACACTAATCAATTTTCAATATCAATACTAATTAATAAAAAATAATATTAAATTAAATATTAATGTTAAATAATATTTAGCTCAAACATTTTTCTAAGCTATATTGTTTTTTTCCCCACTTCTTTAGCACATAGAAGGATGTAAACCAAAATATGACAACACATTTTAGAGTGTTGATCTAACAGCCCAAAAAACAATAGACGGCACTGATCTGAGAAACTTTATAAAAAAAAAAATCTTATTGTTGGATAGGATCTTGACACCATCACTTTGGATAGCTTGTTTTGGTGCTCTCTTGGAACAACAATAGCCACAAACTCCCATCGAAAATATGAGAAAACAATAAAGCCAAAGACACGTTTGAACCAATGAGATATCGGATTTTGATCGAAAGCTTTCTCAGCCACTACTTGAACTCCATGGTAAAAACATATAAGGCGGTCATGTGAGTTACAGTTGGGAAGAAGAACTTCTCCTTCATTCCAATTCTACCATCCAGCAAACCCTAGAGAGTGGGAAGGAGAAGAAAAGTGCCAAGGAAAAGGCTTCTGGTTGGAAATCGGGTTGAGGTTTGTAGTTTCCTTTTCTTTTCATGTATTGGCTGTTGAACAAGTTGATATTTTTTGTTGATTTGCATGTTTTTCTTTGATTTATGTCCTCAAAGATGGGATTTTTTTCTTCTCTTCTGAAACTAGCTGTAATTATTTTTTTTTGGTGAATCACTGATGGGCAGCGAGTCTGGTGTGATTTTTGCTTGTGTTAGTTGGAGGAAAGTAGGGTTCATGCCTGTTGATGCGATTTCCAAGGTCTATTTTGTTCTTGACGCTCTTTCCGTTCTTCCAATTAGCTAAAGTTATAGTAATTATTGCAGTGGGTTGCGTTTTTTTTTTTTTTAGGGTTTAGGAATTGGTTCTAGGGATTGGAGCTTGCGTTATAAGTTTTATATGTTAAATTTCTCTTCCTCTGATACAAAAAGGGGTTTTCGTTAGATTTTTTTTTTATATAAATTTGACAGAAATTAGGTTTTGTTCTTTCGCTGGTTTAATGGATTCCGATTTAAATAACCAGGGCAATATTGTGATATTTACTTTTTTTTTTTCTCTGCCTCGGCTTGGTTTTAGCTAAATATTGATAAGTTAGATTGATGTAAATGAAAATTGATGAATCTAAATTTGTAAAAAGCCTTTTATGTGCTATCTGTATGAAAAAAATAAATGAGAAATTATTGTGCCTTTTCAGAATCAGCAATATGGAGTGGCGTCATGTTGAAAGTAATGATTTCATGGTTCCTACTGGACAAGATGGGTTTGAGGTTATACCGCCATTAACAGAAGGCTGGTTTCAGTGGCGAGTTAGGGGATTTGAGGATGATGGATTGCCGGGGAATTACAGTTGCACATCTGAGAAGGAAAATCTGGCAAATTTTAACGCTGATACGAGAGTGCCACCTCTGAAAGAAAGCAAGGTCCCTCGAGATTATCTGGGTGAAGGATCAAGCTGTTCTAGTCCTCGTGAAGGTTTTTTGCTCGACTGCAGAATGAGAACTTCTGATGAATTGTTCAATGATTTACCAGATTTTGAGATTCAGACTAGCATGCAGAACATGGATGACATTTTCTTGTACAAGCATAAACTTCTGGAGTCCTTATGAAATTTGTTATAATACCTGTAGGAGTTATTTAGTTTTGAGGAATTATTCTCAGCTGCTGATACTAATTGCATCGAATTGGGATTTTTAAAATCTTTTATTCATTATTTTTTGCAGGGATTCTTACCCAGTGCAGGATCTAATGCATTTGGAGAATCCATATGAATCAATACATATCCCAGATTCCACACATTCCCCATGGAATTGGAGAATCTCAATGCTTGATGATTCAGATACTCTTATGAATGATGTGTCAAGAGAAGAAGATGATTTAATTGAGGTAGAATATGGCTTTCTACCTATAACTGATTCTATTAACTTTGGTTATGCGTATACTAGTAACTTTCATGGTGGCATTAAATTGTAAAACATCACATCCTTTGGATATATGTTAGATAAATTCATTATCTTGTGGATAGTGCTGTGGTAAATAATGCATTTTTATATAAGTTAAATTGGTCAGCCTGTTTTCTGTAAAATTTTGCTCAAGTCTTATGTGCTCTCCATGGACAATCCTCTCTTGTCATTCTGAGTAGCATACTTCTTGTCTTAGTCTTCTGATTTTCTTTGGACTAGATATCTCCTCTGGATAAAGTTTGAAACTTGATAGAGAAAGAGGGGTGGCTTTGAAGTGGAAATATTGAGAAGGGTACTTTTAATGATATATTGGTGTTATAAGGAAACTATTGGAGACGGTTGGCCTAAAGGAGGTTTAGGAAGGTTTCCTTGCAATAGGGGTTGAGAGGTGCCAATGGTGTTTGGGTAGTTGGGTTTTGTTTGAGACTAAGAAGCTTATGGGGATGATTTGTGAGGCCTAGGATGGAGTTAGGATTTGACTATGGTGAGTTGATGATGTGGTGAAATGGTGGGAATACGGAGTTGGTGTTTTGTTAGGTGGGAGTAATGATGTGTCTAAAAATGGTGGAAAAATAAATGGATAGGTTCTAGATTATTTGGATAGGGCTCACAAATGAAGGGAATTCCTTCTCAAGTTTGTTGGGATTAAATGGTGGAACTCTATAACACAAGAGGGGATGTAAATGAAAGGAAAGCAACAAAATAAATAAATAAAATATTAATATAATAGTAGATAAATGCTACTTCACCAAAGAGGGAGAGGAGAGTCTCCAAGTTGATCTCAACGAAATAGCCACCAAGTCAATTGTGGAAGGAGGTTACTTTTCAAATTGATCTAAATTCATCATAATATGATATTATATGTTGTTAGCATGCGTGTGTGTGTGGGGGGTATATATGTAGTCGAAAATAGTCCTTTGATTATTCACACGTGGCATTTAATTTTAAATAATAATATTTTTTTCAATTTAGTCTATCGACTATACAAAATTGATCATCTCTCAGGGATTAAATTGGCCACATACTAATGAACGGGAACTATTCTCTCTCTCTGTATCTACATTGATTACATGAAGAAATCAAAAGATATAACATTAGGGAGGATTGGCCAATGAGGATGTCATGGTTGAATTCTATAAGTCTACACTCTTGCTCGAAAACTTAAAAAGACACTTCATAATTCTTCATGGAATCTTCTTTATTGAATCTTAAACTTCCATTATGTAGCTTGACTCTTGAACTTCTATTCATGCATATTGAATCTTGAACTTTCTTTCATGTATTTTTACCCTTTTGCTTCCATTCATGCATCTTTATTTGACCTTTGAACTTCTTATGGTAGAATAAATGATTTGTACTTGAGTTAGCTTGACTCTTCACCTTCAATGGTCTTTCCAGGAATGAATAATCTAAAGGTAAATGACTTTGGCTTTTTATTAAAATTAAGCTTGCATTGCCTCTTTGCATTGATAATAAAATACAACACTACTACACAACCTTTTTATGAATTACATTATATCACTACTACATCTCTCTTTATAAATATTAAAACACAATATTGCAAAAATAATAATACAAACTTGCAAACATAATGCGATGAAATTATAAATCTAATAATTCTAATACTATTATAATGTTAATAAATTTGTGGAGGATACCATCCATTTAGTGATACCATCGCCTTCCATTCTTGTCTTCCATGAATGCCACTTTCTTGTGACGCATCAAAGCTCCTTTTAAAATTGCAAAACGCATAAATTAATTGATTGGGAAATGTTCTTTAAAAAGCTAAGTTTGTATCATAAAAGAAATTGATTCTATTGTTGCTTATGAAATGGTTTGTCAGTTACTATTATTTGGTGATTTGGTTGCAGGTATATAAGATTTTCACTCATTTAGTGTGTGAAAACAACATTCTTTGAATCCATTTGGTTACTTGCAGATATAAAACAAAATTTAAGAAGTTTTGATTTTATTTTCAGTCGTTTGGAAGGTGGAAACATAGACATGTCCTTCATAATGTCTGTCACATTCTTGGGTGGTATTTGTTGAAAGATACTAAAGGAAAAATGTGTATTGCCTTGTCCTATTTGTCGGCATGTTATTGGATTTCTGCCACAGTTCACTAAAAATAATTACTCATCATTAATCCATAAATGTTGTATCGAATATTGGCTTCCAATTGTTTACTTCTATATCAGCATTGGGTGCAACTCAAATGTATTAGGAAAGCCAGGTCAAAATCATGGAAGTTCATAGAATGTTGAAGGTTTAAAGTTTTTTAAGAACTTAGCAAAATAGTTGAAATATTCTTTAAAAAGCCAAGTTTTTTATATAAGTAAAAAGATTTGATAATGTTGCTGCTCATGAAATAGGTTATCTTTAACAGCATTTAACTTATTTGGGCTAAGGATTTCGTTCTTGTAGATAAGGTTTTAATTAAAGCTAACAGTATTTAACTCATGCAATTTCACTTTCAGGATCCTAATTTCGAATCCCACCCCATTATTGATCCAATTCCAACGCCTGAGAGTTTCATAACAAGCGCCGTGGATGAACCAATGTGCATGGAGGCAACAGTACTAAAGAAACTTGAAAATGTGATGTTGCAGGTAAACCTACACTCAACTTGAAAAATTTGTTATATATTTTTGTTTATGTCAGAATGTGTGCTGACTTATTATTTTACTATTTAAAGCTAAACATAGAAACAAGAATCTGCATTCGAGATGCCTTGTATAGACTTGCTAAGAGCTCGAAAGAACAGCATAATTTCAATCTGTGTGAAAGTGGAAGCTTCATGGACTTGCCCTCTTATTCAGAATTTTCTCGTGGAACATCAAGGTATGAAAGCAAATATCTCTTTCTACAGTTTTGTTTTGGTCTTCAGGAACTCAGTGCCTATATTTTCTGAAAAACTATTATGATAGATTGAGTTAAAAATACATCATTAGTATACTAACACTTCTAAACTTTGATATTTTATCTTTTATGTTTTGCTAATTATAAATTTGGTCGGGCAACTACAATTTCTAAGATCATGCTATAAAAGTATGTTCGAAATGTGGTGTTTGACATTGCAATTTTCCTTTTAAACTGAAACAGAATGCACTCAAAGGAACTGATCCTTTATGCAACAAATACTAATTTGCTAAAAGCTTTTTTGAAAGCCTGTTCTTTTTGGATCATATAATTTTGCCAACTTTTTTGAAGTTTTTATATCATTGTAGGGATTTGCATTAGCGTATCCAATGCGAGAGTTACAAGCTAAATTATAGTAAAAAAAAAAGATCTAAATGGTTCATGGACTATTTATGATGAATCATTTTAAACTCATGTTATCTTAAGTGTCCAATTTAGTTCCTGGATTTTTCAAATCTAGTTCCAAGTAATCTCTTAATTTTTCAAATCTGATCCAAAATAATCCAACAAAAAGATTATTATGAATCTGTTATGCTTCGTGTCATCCAAGAATGAGAGACACCTTTAGAGTAGGTGGGAATTCCAAGGGAAAAGAGAGAAATAAGAAAAAAGAGAGGAAATCATAAATTCTATTCCATAAATATATTTTACTATGGGAGTTTATTTATAATACTTAGGCAGACCAAATTTACAAAATGGACATGATCTACTTTGTATTATTTAAATAATAATAGATAGAGCCGGTCTAACTTCACCAAAAAGAAAGAGAAATTAAACTAATGTTTATCACAAATAAGTATACCCATTTTTATGTCGCGATGCAAATTGTTGTGGAGCATTGTTTCTTCTTTGATAAACTTTCATGGTTGTCTATTGTTTTGACATGTTTTTGATCCATTCCTCGCACTTTGCTTGTAATAATTTCTGATCCAATAGAATATGTTGATGTCTAACCGAATCATATTTGAGAAGTCAAGGTACTAAATTAAATACATTAAAACGGGGATTAAAATGACTCCATATAATTGTTTTGTCATTAACATAAAATGTAGAAACAAGCAATTCAGACAAACGCAACCATTTCCTATTAACATTCTCCTTTCAAATCGCTTGCATGCTTGTTTGGTTAGTAAGAAGATATTAATTACTGAACCCGGTATAATTTCAGTAACATGCCTGCGTATTTAGTTACAAATACTAGCACTTTTGTTTTATTGAAATATTTCTATTGGAGTCCATTAAGTAATTTGGGGATTGCAATATTTGATTGATTGCAGGCAAGAACTATCAGGCAGCCATGAACAGAAGACCAATGTGATAGACAGAGCCATTGCAGCTCTAATGTTTGACAGGCCAGATTATAGAATTTCAGAGTTTCCAAGCTCAGAAGCATTTTCCAATAACAAAGAAAGCGCAGCAGCGTCTGTCTCATGATGTTATTGAAGGATGCTTTTTCTTAATGCTTCAGTACATGTTATAAAAAGAAAAAAAGGTGGAAGTCTTGCTGAAATGCCTGATGGAGACTACAAGAGTCGATGGGAGTAGAGTGGACTTTCAAATATGAAGCAGAAATACGGTAGTAAAATCAACTGCCTAGCAGGAGTTCTTGAACTTGTATTGCTATTTCTATGACCATTTGAGATGTGAGAATGGCTGTTTTGTGTTTGTTTGAGTTGTTTTGATGTCATATATACGTTGTTACAGTTGTTAATAGCCACAATGTTGAGTTTGCAGCTGTTGAGTGTATTGAAATAGTTGCCAAAATGTAGATTTGATAGCTCTCTCTCTCTCTCTCTCTCCCTCTCTCTTTAGTTTTGTTGCAAATCTAAATAATATATAGAAATTACATATAATGAAGAAGATTATGATAATTTGACAAGTTGGAGTTTGCCTAACACTACAAATTAACATTGTAAGAAGAGAAGAGTGGCAATTCAATGATGTTCACAACTTCAAGTATTAGCCATTGAGCAAGAGAGCAAGATTAGTTAAAGCTTTTTTCAGCTTCATTTGGAATAGCATTCTTATATTTTTTAACAGTAAGGAAATATTTACTGACGGTTAAGATTATAATGACTCATTAAAATACCTAATAATAACTTAATAAACATATGATTTAATAAACCTGACTACCTAAGACCCACAGAAACCCACCAATTAATCATATTTTACTCATTATTTTTGTTTGCTAGCAATCTTGTGGCTCGGTCCATCGGTTGGTCGAAGTGAGCTAATATGTTTGATGAACAATTCAATTGTTTGTCATTATGTTATTTAAATAATTGAATAAATATGATTTTTTTATATAACTCAAGATAAAAATGGAACAAATAAAAGTTATAAGAGAAAGGTTTGATCCATTCCTTATGTAATAATTCACTTGAGGGGTTATTGAGGCACCCTACCTTTTCTCCTTTCTCTCTAGTCTTATTGACCAAGTTATCTCTATTAGGGTTTATCTTATTTCAAAGAAATAAATTTAGAACCAACATCCTTTCATATGTGTTTGCTATGTTGATGGTCTAAATAAGCAACAAAATAGCCACCAATAATGATAATCAAGAGAAGATGTCTCGATGCTTTAGATGAGAAAATCTTGTAATTTCTAACTTGTTTTAGCAAATGAAGAATCCTTCAATGAAGATGATCCAATGCTTCAAAGAATGCTTCTCACAAGCTCCTTTTCTTTCCACAAAGGACTTAATATTTTTTGTCTTAATATCTTTTGTTCGTTATTCCACAGTTGAGTATTTGAATTTAAGGGAGAGTACAATGGAGCCTCACCAGAAAGGAAAGTTCAAAGGGCCACTCAATTGATTATTTCTTTCTGTCATATATTCCTCTTCCCAAGTTCAAGATGTCATCCTTGAAATCTCATAGAAACAACTTGCTCGAGTGACCATATCACTTATTTCAAGTTTTTAATTACTTTCTTAGTGGTCATGGATGATGTAATAACACAAAATATCAAATGTATTTTAAAATGAAATGTTTGAATTTCTATTTGAATTGAAGCACTGTGATGTAAAGATTGTGAGTGATGCGGCGCTAGGATTGAGAGCACAGTAAATCATCATGTTTCAGAGTCAATTTTTCAAATTAAATTTTAAAAGCAATATCAATAATAGCTAGATCATGATATTGATATAAAAGGGCCTAAATATACTTGACAAAATTAATTAGCAATAAAATATTTTTCAGACAAAATTGACATCTCCTAATAGTTGCGGTTCAAAACAATGTTCTTGCGTATTTTCACAAAGATTTGCAAATCTCCCTAAAAAAATATTGGTTATGTATTTTGAAATATAATTATTAAACTTCATATGCATTATGAGTCTCAATGAATGCCAATTTCATGAAATTTTCTATGACAATTTCAAATAAATTTGAGCTAATTAATAATGAATTTTCTTGAATATTGGAAGGGTTTGATTACATGGATGTTATATTTTTAAAAGGTAAAATGACCCTAGACTTCTATAATAGGTGTTTGGTATAAAGGCTTTTCTACCTGAAAGGAGTAATGATTTTCCTCACTGTAGATTATATAAAAAATCTTAGATGTGTGGAATACCTAAGGGTTGCTTAGGCTATATATGAACCACTAAAAAGTTATTATTTATTTGTCCATTAATTATGCTCCACATTGACTTATTTAATGATATGATTATTGTTTTCTCATAGCATCATGGGGTCACAATGATGATATCATGACTTGAATTTTCAAATATAAAATTATTTGAAAATTTTTAAATTATCCCAATTTACCCCCTCCCTTGCTCATGGGCCCATGTCAGCCAACCCTCAGGTGAACCTTTAGCTTAATTGGAGTAGCTAGGCCTTAGCTAACTATAATTAGTTAAGAGACTAGATTAACATATGAATTACTAGGATCCTAATTAATTATTAAATATAATTTGTGTACTGTTTATTGTATTTAAAAGCAATAAAAATATGATATTTTTGTTGTGTCTATGCAGAAAATGTTTAAGAGAAGATAAAATTCACAAGTATTGAACAGTACCAAAGCGATTACATGCATAACGCCGCAGCATGGACATCTAGAATACCCCAATGCCTAACTTTAACACTACGGTGCCGACCTCTTGGGAATTTCAGGAAAAGTCGGCGCCCTGGCGTAGCCAAGGTCAGCGTCGCAGCACTTCACAACGTCATTGCGCTAGAAATCAGCACAACAACATTAGAGCCTTGAAAAAATGAGTATCATAGTGCATATCATTGGAACGATGCAGCGCTGGATCTAACATTCAAGCGCTGTAGTGCTCAACTTTTTTATCACCACGATGAATCAGTTGTCAAAACGAAAAGTCATGCCGACTTAGCCAAAAGATGTGTTGGTATAATCATTAACTGTGCGAGGTCAGCCTAGCGCTGCAGCGGAGCAATCCAACAGCATTGAGGCGCTAATTTATTTATCCATGCCGCAACATTAATCTGTTGAGCGTCACGGCGCTTGAATCTGTTTTGTACTTATAAAAATAGTTTTCAGGTCTTTTGTTAAGGAGTTCTATCATTTCAGTTGAGTCTTGTACTTTATAGTGTCTTCTTCTAGTTTTTCCTTAGAGTAAACTCTAAGGGAGATTAGGGAAGTGCAAGATACTTTCATTTGAGAGATCTTAGAATTTATTACGTAAGCAGTTCTATTGTGAGAAGGAGTGTGAAGAATATCAATTGATCCTTCTGTGAGACATCTATCTTATTCATTCTCCATGACTTTGCTTCCATCGTTATTAATGTTTGGCTAAATCTCTAAGTTTTGAACTAATGATATAAACACATAGAAAGTACTGATATAGACTCTTGTGCTTTAAATTATTTCATAGATGTTTTTAATATCTCTAGTTCTTCATTTAATGCATACAATGATCATATCTGTAATTAATATCTAGTGTAATGTATAGCCTCGATGGAAAAATATTGAAACAAATAGGAGTGTTAAAATGGAATGTTGACATATCTAGACATACGATATTAAACTTTCTAGGTCCTATGAAGATATTATAATTATAGGAAGTCTTAAATCACTTTTTTCACCCTTACAAACTCGATAAAGATCTAGAGATGCATATACTCTGATCCACATCTAAAATAAATAGTCTCATTAGGAAAACTATATTATCTTGCATTTATTAGTCTAAAATATTTTATTTTCATTAGTATCATATTATCTTGTAAGTTTTTATTATGTGGCAAAAACTCAAAAAACATATATTTTCATATTCAGTATAATAAATTATGCATTTAAATTAAACAATAGTAGTTTAATTATAATTAAGCAGAAAACCTAAACATTTCCTCGTGGGCTTTCATTATATATCAAAGAAAATCTAAATATATATTGAAATCAAACCAAAGTAAGCAATCCACATAGTTTTCAACGTAAATAAAAGATCTTGTTGGCTTCCCCTACAAGAGTGAAGGAAAACCAAAAGAGTCATACACTTTTTTTTTTTTAGAGAGTCATACAATATAGTTGGTAGTTTAGGTATATAAGTCCCTTTATATTATTGCATTATAATTAGCATGGTTTGTATCCTAAAGATATTATTATTTCTTGAAATTAGAGGTGTTAATTAAAATTTGATCAGACCCGAAATCCGACTGAACCCGATTTAGAAAACTTTAGGTTCAGGTCAACCCATTTGTCATATGGGTCGGGTTCATGTTTAAGATTCGAACCTATTTTTAAAATCGGATCGAGTTCGGGTTGACACAGAAATTCAAAATCAACTAGAAATCCCTAATGCGCAATCCTGATTCTTGTGCGCATGCCGTATTGGCAGCACACCTAAAACCGCTCGCACTACTCTCACGTCGGCACCTTGTGCAGGGCTCACCTCGTGTGACAACTCAAATTCTAGTAAAAGAAAATCAAACCTTATTTAAATAAAGTTTTAAGTACTGTTAAATAAAATCGACAAAATATTGATGTAAATATTAATATTTTTTTTGAATAGATGTGTTTATTGGTGTGGATAAAGAGAATAGCAGTTTTGGAGTGGGGTCCACTCCATCTTATCATCTAGTGCGGAATTACTGAACAGGATAAGGATTTAATATATTCCGTAGCAAGTTCGGTTATACACTCTTACCCGAGACTGTATAGAATGCCTCTATTCCTGTATAGGAAATTGGCAGTTCTCCTTTAGGAAGAGGCGGAACATGCTTTGGCTGAAGCAAGAGGCAGAACTAGCTGAAGTAAGAAGCAGAAGTTGGATTTCCGGTTTGGGAAATAACAACTGCAGGCTGAAGGATTATAAGGAATTCATAAGTGCACAGAAAGCTATAAGAAAAGTTCTGCACAGAAGTTCTGTGTGCTGTGGGAATTCGATAGTGTAGAAGGAAATACTATAGCAACTATCGAGATAACGTTGCAAGTGGTGGACTATAGCAAAGACTAGGAATTCAGAAAAAAAAATTCCTATAGCAGAAATTCGGTTAGAGAGTAATTCTACGGTAAATCAAGAAGGGAATCCTGTAGTGGATTCAATGCTATGCTGAAGGGAGCAATTGGGAATAAAGGTATTTCTGAAATCTCTGTTTCATAGAATTCAGTTAAAGAGTTTTCTGAATTACAGAAATATGGTGTGTAAGAATAATTTTAGTGAAGGAATTTAGTAACTGTGAAAGATAGTAGCAAAGTATGCATATGCTAAAATGATTTTTTTTGGATGTGAAGAGAAGGCAAGCATACTGCGGCTAATTTGTGAAAGATAGAAGTTGGTGTAGAAATTTTGGCTTTGATAGGAAACAAAGAACAATAAAGAAAGAATAGATGGAAAATTGTAAGGAGAAAGAGGTAAGTACTTTTGATATAATTTTAGTTGTATTTTATATTTTTAAAGAGTGACAAAAGTTCTAATATTGTACAGTTATAAGGTTAGGATTCATCAAATATATTCATGCAAAGAGAAACTTTTGAGGTGACTTATAATAGAAGAAGAGTAAGAAGGGAAGGTGTGGAAGAATCAAATCATCAAGAAGGTAAGTAATGCTAAATTAATGTATAAAGAAATTTATGTATTATGATTAATTTAGTTTCTTTGTTGGAATGTTTTATCCAAGCTTTTGAATATGATCTATTGTTACGTTTGTTATATCATGAAAATTAAGATTGGTATAATCATTTAAATTGTTCTATGTAAGAATGTTTGGAAAAATGTAAAGCTTTAGAAAATTTCCATATTAATTCTATACAAGTGATATCATGAATGATAATGAAGGCACATGTAATTGATAATTATGAAAGAAGTTTTCTTTTTAACTTTTTATCAATCATATTCTTCCTACAACAAATGTATAGTTATATGCATAATGAAAGGATTATAACCAGTGCAATAAGTGTGAACTATGTATGTATGAATTTTTAATATCAAATTAAGTTAAAGATTGGCTAACCTATGATATGATGTATTTCTACAACATCAGGTGGGCAAAAGGGACCCAAATATGAACTTGTATTGTAGGTGGGGCAAAAGGGACCCTAAGAGAAAAGATATCTGCATAGCAGGTGGGGCAAAAGGGACCCCTAAGGATGCAAAAGGGACCTCAATGAAATTCAATGGCGATAATGCCAGGTTTTCCTGGGCTCCATTAAATAAGGTTACGAAAGGATAGCCAAGTCTTTTACTAATGGAATTTGATATTCAATGGAAACTTCAATAAAGTAAAGAGTAATGCTAATAAATGTTTATGAGACTTCTACTAGTAGAAGTAAGTTTAATCATGGATGACTTTCATGTTTTGAGTTATTCTTTTGGATTATTCTTCTTATTGTATTATACTATTAACTTAATTTGCATGGCTTACTGAGCCTCATAGCTCACCAGTTACTTCTTACTGGCTGTTGTTATAGGAAAAGGAAGGGAACAAGAGGCTGCTGACTAGGGTCAAGTATTACAATCAAATATGTTAGTTTTATTTCTGTTTGAATAACCTAAGTAGAGGTATGTTAAAAATTCCCTAATATGATTGTTTGGAATTTCTGTAGTGGCACTGTAATTATGTATTGAAGATGTTTAAAACTTTTAAGTGCTTATGTTGATGAGTTCACTGAGGTTAATGAGATGTTTTAATTGATAAGGAAAGGATTGTTATGAAAAATGTTATATCAGGAAAACTGATATGTTTAGTTATCTGTTACACTTTACTGTATTAGTCATGGATACTGTGGGGTGTCACAAAAGTGGTATCAGAGCAAATGTTAAGATTCTGAGGATTTAAGTACGGAAGCATAAGAGAAATGTCTAAGACAATAAGAATAAATTTGAAGGAATTATTATAGAGCCTAGGAAAACTTGTATGTCTAAGTTAAGAAGCATGGTTAATTGCAGTTTCATTGATATGAGAACATATGATAGTAAAACATATTTATTGTTTTTAAGTGTTTGATGAATGATTTAAATGCATAACTCTTATTGTCATGCATTTCAGAAGTGATGACTGAAAGAATAACTGAAGGAGGTGAAGGGAAGTCATCTCAACCTATTAGGATTTCTGAAGATCCAGAAATCGTGGCACCAGTAGGAGGCAGTGCACCTAGTGTAACTCCTGCACCTGTAGGAATGGATGCTATGAATGCAATGTCGGGGAATATGATGCAACTGCAAATGATGAATATGAAGATGCAGATGATGGAAAAAATGCAGTCTATGGTGGGATCTGCAACACCTGGTGTTCCAATTGTAGCTACACCAGTTACTCCTATCCCTCCGGGTAGTAGTACAAATGTGGAAGCAGGTGATCATGTTAGCGCAGAGGTGGATAAGCATTTAAAGCTGTTCCAAAGCCTAAAACCTCCTTTGTTTAAAGGAGGAGTTGATGCCAGAAGTGTTGAGGACTGGATCATCAGAATAGAGAAGTTCTTAAATGGAATGAAATGTCCTGAGAATAGACGGATAGCTCTAGCAATCTTTATGCTAGAGGGTGAAGCAGAAAGATGGTGGAGAGGACAACAATTGAAGAAATTCAGAGGTAGATATGAGGAACAAATTATGTGGGAATAATTTGAGCAAGTATTCAGAGAATGGTATGTTCCTCCATCAGCAAAGCAAGCAATGCAGGAAAATTTTGTGAATCTTAAGCAGGGAACAAAGACTGTCATTCAATATGAAGCAGAATTTACAGCTCTTTCAAGGTATGCTCCACAGTTGATAAGTACTTCAGAGGAAAAATGCTATAGGTTTCTGAAGGGTCTGAGGGATTCTCTGAGACAGCCTTTAATCCCTCTGCGCATAAAAGAATTTTTTGAATTGGTAAAAAGTGCCAGATTGTTGGAAAATAACATAGAAGTGGTTAAGCATAAATGGGATAATAATGACAGAAAGAGACAAAGTGATCACAGAGGTGGATCATCCAAAAAGAAGAAATTTCAACAGAGTCAACAACAGCAGTTTACAAGGCTGCCTGTGATACCAATTTGTGCCACTTGTGAAAAATCTCATCCAGGAAGATGCCTTATGAATTCAGGGAAGTGTTATCTATGTGGAGAATCTGATCATATCAAGAGGAACTGTCCAAAGAATGGTCAAAGAGTCATAGAATTAGAAGCAATCAAAGGACAAATTAGTACAGGGTTGCGAGACCACAGATGCATCAACCTGCTTTGAAGATTAAAGGAGAAAGCTCAAGGGAAGAAGTCAGATCAGTACCAGCTAGAGTTTTTTGCTTTATCTTCCCAGGAGGCCAAAAACTCTTCTAAGGTGGTGACAGGTACTTTAATTATCTCAGATTTACCTGCTAGAGTACTTTTTGATTCAGGTGCGTCACATTCATTTATATATGAGATATTTTGTGGAAAAATAAATGTGGAACTTGCCTCTTTTACTCCTGGATTGTATGTTAGATTACCTGCGGGTAATTATTTAAATGCCAACACAACATGTTCAGTCAATTTTATGATAACTGGTATAAAATTTCAACCAGATTTGATAGTACTCCCATTGGTGGAATTTGATATAATTCTGGGAATGAATTGGTTAGTCAAACATTTTGCCATTATAGAATGTTGGAAGAAGAAGGTCAGATTTGATATGCCTGGAGAAGAAGTATTTTACTTTCAATGTGAAAGAGGAGTAGTTTCTTCTTTGCTTGCTTCTAGTTAGGTACTTAAAAGTCTAAGAGCAGGTGACTTAATCTTCCTAACAAAATTAGAAGCGATAAAAGAGGAAAGTAATGACATGTATTCCATTCCTATTGTGAACGAATTTATAGATGTTTTCTCTGAGGAATGGAAGGATTTACCTCCTGAGAGAGAGGTTGAATTTTCAATAAATTTGCAACCTGGAACGAATCCTATTGTCAAAGCACCTTATAGAATGGCAACCAAGGAATTGCAAGAACTGAAAGATCAATTGATTGAACTGATTGAGAAGGGTTTTATCAGACCTAGTTCATCCCCTTGGAGTGCACCTATGTTATTTGTCAAGAAGAAGGATGGTTCAATGAGACTACATTGATTACAGAGAATTAAACAAGGTGACAATTAAAAATAAGTATCCTCTTCCTAGAATTGATGATCTCTTTGATTAGTTAGCAGGTGCTTCTGTTTTCTCCAGAATTGATTTGAGATCAGGATATCACCAAGTTAGGGTGAAGGAATGTGATGTAGAGAAAACTGCTTTTGGAACCAGATATGGACACTATGAATTTTTGGTTATGCCATTTGGGTTAACCAATGCCCCAGCAGTATTCATGGATATGATGAACAGAATTTTCAGACCTTATATGGATCAATTTGTTATTGTATTTATTGATGACATATTGATCTATTCTAAGAATGATAAGGACCATGCAGAGCATTTAAAAGTTGTACTTGATTTACTGCGACAACATAAATTGTTTGCCAAATATTCTAAGTGCGAGTTCTGGTTGAAGAAGATTTAATTTTTGGGACACATTGTTAGTGGAAAAGGAATTTCAGTGGATCCAGAAAAGATTAAAGCAGTAGTAGATTGGCCAAGACCAACAAATGTGACAGAGGTAAGAAGTTTTTTAGGTTTAGCCGGATATTACAGAAGATTTGTTAAGGGCTTTTCTCAGATTGCTTTACCTTTATCTAAATTGACCAGGAAGGATATAAAGTTTGAATGGACCAATGATTATGAACAGAGTTTTCAAGAATTGAAGCAATGTTTAACCACTGCACTAGTGTTGACAATTCCTTCTGGGACAGAAGGATTTCAGTTGTTTAGTGATGCTTCTTTAAAAGGGTTAGGATGTGTTCTGATGCAGAACAGAAAGGTGATAGCCTATGCTTCTAGACAGCTTAAGCCACATGAAAAGAATTATCCAATTCATGATTTGGAATTGGCTGCAGTGATATTTGCATTGAAAATTTGGAGACACTATTTGTATGGGATAAAATGTGAAATTTTTACAGATCATAAGAGTTTGAAATACATTTTCACTCAGAAGGAATTAAATTTGAGACAGAGAAGATGGTTGGAGTTAATAAAAGATTATGATCTTGACATCCAATACTGTCCATGCAAGGCTAATGTTGTAGCTGATGCTTTGAGTAGGAAGAATCAAACACAGTTGAATATGTTGACTGATGATGAAAAACTGATTAAAGAAATGAAGAACTTACAATTAGAAGTTAGAATTCACGGAGATCAAAACCCAGTTAGCCTTAATCAAATGTCGGTTCATCCTTCTTTAGAAGACATAATTAATGAAGCTCAGAAGGCTAGTATTGAATATCAAAAGTTTTTGGAGCATGTAAAATCATGATCAAGGCAGTATCTCAGTGTTGATGAACAATGAAGAATCAGGAGCAAGGGGCATTTATGGATACCAAAAGAAGCAGATTTGATTCAAGATATTTTATTTGAGGCACATAATACTAGTTATTCAATTCACCCTTGAAGCACAAAAATGTATAAGGATTTGAAGAATTTATTTTGGTGGCCAGGAATGAAAAGAGATGTGGCAGAGTATGTGGCTAAATGTGAAAAATGTCAAGTTGTTAAAGCTGAGCATCATAAACCAAGTGAAATGTTGCAATCTTTACCAATTCCTAAGTGGAAGTGGGAAGAAATAGCCATGGATTCTGTTACAGGATTTCCTAGGTCAAGGCAAGGACACAATAGTATTTGGGTGGTAGTTGACAGACTCACTAAGTCAACTCATTTTCTACCTATTCGTCAAATTGACCCATTAGAGAAATTGACTAAGTTATTTGTGAAGGAAATCATTAGATTACATGGATTTGAAGAATTTATTTTGGTGGTCAGGAATGAAAAGAGATGTGGCAGAGTATGTGGCTAAATGTGAAAAATGTCAAGTTGCTAAAGCTGAGCATCATAAACCAAGTGAAATGTTGCAATCTTTACCAATTCCTAAGTGGAAGTGGGAAGAAATAGCCATGGATTCTGTTACAAGATTTCCTAGGTCAAGGCAAGGACACGATAGTATTTGGGTGGTAGTTGACAGACTCACTAAGTCAGCTCATTTTCTACCTATTCGTCAAATTGACCCAGTAGAGAAATTGACTAAGTTATTTGTGAAGGAAATCATTAGATTACATGGAATTCCTAAGGCTATTGTATCGGATAGAGATGGGCGTTTTACATCTAAGTTATGGAAGAGTACACATGCAAGTTTGGGCACCAAGTTGAAATTCAGTACTGCTTTTTCATCCACAGACAGATGGCCAATCAGAAAGACTGATTCAGGTGTTGGAAGATTTGTTAAGATTGTGTATTCTGGATTTTGGAGGTAGCTGGGAAGATCATGTTCCATTAATCGAATTCACATATAATAATAGCTATCAATCCAGCATCAAGATGGCTCCATATGAAGCTTTATATGGCAGAAGATGCAAAACTCCCTTGAGTTGATTTGAAGTTGGTGAAAGACAATTGTTGGGTTCACAATTAGTGGATCAAGCTACTGAAAAGGTAAGGCTGATCAGAGACAGATTAAAAGCAGCTCAAGACCGCCAACAGAAATATTATGATCTCAAGCATAAAACGATAGAATTTGATGTGGGAGATTTTGTATTCTTGAAAGTGAGACCAATGAAAGGTATTGCTCGATTTGGGCAGAGCGGGAAACTTAGTCCTAGATTTATAGGTCCTTATGAGATTATTGAAAGAATGGGGAGTAGCATACAGATTGGCTCTACCTTCAGATATGTCCGATATACATAATGTTTTTCATGTATCAATGCTCAGAAAGTGGGTTACAGATGAGAGTCAAAGAGTTCTTAAGAAAGATATTGAACTTCAGAAAGATTTGACATATGTTGAAGAACCTAAAATGATATTGGGTAGAAAAGTTCATAAACTGAGGAGTAGAATGATTCCCTTTGTAAAAGTGAAATGGAAGAATAGGCCAGTAAAGCATGCAACATGGGAGATTGAAGCAGAATTTAAACGTAAATTTCCTCACCTGTTTGATGATGTATGAAAAGTTGAATTTCGGGGACGAAATTCTATTAAGGATGGAAGAATTGTGACAACTCAAATTCTGGTAAAAGAAAATCAAACCTTATTTAAATAAAGTTTTAAGTACTGTTAAATAAAATCGACAAAATATTGATGTAAATTTTTTTTTTTTTTGAATACATGTGTTCATTGGTGTGGATAAAAAGAATAGAAGTTTTGGAGTGGGGTGCACTCCATCTTATCATCTAGTGCGGAATTACTGAACGGGATAAGGATTTAATATATTCCGTAGCAAGTTCAGTTATACACTCTCACCCGAGACTGTATAGAATGCCTCTATTCCTATATAGGAAATTGGCAGTTCTCCTTTAGGAAGAG
The DNA here is from genome assembly GCA_016618105.1 of Dendrobium huoshanense. NCBI lineage: Eukaryota > Viridiplantae > Streptophyta > Magnoliopsida > Asparagales > Orchidaceae > Dendrobium > Dendrobium huoshanense. Next base: position 26,641,003 of record CM028352.1, on the reverse strand, counting down.
GCGGAACATGCTCTGGCTGAAGCAAGAGGCGGAACTAGCTGAAGTAAGAAGCAGAAGTTGGATTTCCGGTTTGGGAAATAACAACTGTAGGCTGAAGGATTATAAGGAATTCATAAGTGCACAGAAAGCTATAAGAAAAGTTCTGCACAGAAGTTCTGTGTGCTGTGGGAATTCGGTAGTGTAGAAGGAAATACTATAGCAACTATCGAGATAACGTTGCAAGTGGTGGACTATAGCAAAGACTAGGAATTCAGCAAAAAATTTTCCTATAGCAGAAATTCGGCTAGAGAGTAATTCTACGGTAAATCAAGAAGGGAATCCTGTAGTGGATTCAACGCTATGCTGAAGGGAGCAATTGGGAATAAAGGTATTTCTGAAATCTCTGTTTCATAGAATTCAGTTAAAGAATTTTCTGAATTATAGAAATATGGTGTGTAAGAATAATTTTAGTGAAGGAATTTAGTAACTGTGAAAGATAGTAGCAAAGTATGCATATGCTAAAATGATTTTTTTTTGGATGTGAAGAGAAGGCAAGCATACTGTGGCTAATTTATGAAAGACAGAAGTTGGTGTAGAAATTTTGGCTTTGATAGGAAACAAAGAACAGTAAAGAAAGAATAGAAGGAAAATTGTAAGGAGAAAGAGGTAAGTACTTTTGATATAATTTTAGTTGTATTTTATATTTTTAAAGAGTGACAAAAGTTCTAATATTGTACAGTTATAAGGTTAGGATTCATCAAATATATTCATGCAAAGAGAAACTTTTGAGGTGACTTATAATAGAAGAAGAGTAAGAAGGGAAGGTGTGGAAGAATCAAATCATCAAGAAGGTAAGTAATGCTAAATTAATGTGTAAAGAAATTTATGTATTATGATTAATTTAGTTTTTTTGTTGGAATGTTTTATCCAAGCTTTTGAATATGATCTATTGTTACCTTTGTTATATCATGAAAGTTTAATTAAGATTGGTATAATCATTTAAATGATTCTATGTAAGAATGTTTGGAAGAATGTAAAGCTTTAGTAATTTCCATATTAATTCTATACAAGTGATATCATGAATGATAATGAAGGCACATGTAATTGATAATTATGAAAGAAGTTTTCTTTTTAACTTTTTATCAATCATATTCTTCATACAACAAATGTATGGTTATATGCATAATGAAAGGATTATAACCAGTGCAATAAGTGTGAACTATGAATGCATGAATTTTTAATATCAAATTAAGTTAAAGATTGGCTAACCTATGATATGATGTATTTCTACAACATCAGGTGGGCAAAAGGGACCCAAATATGAACCTGTATTGTAGGTGGGGCAAAAGGGACCCCAAGAGAAAAGATACCTGCATAGCAGGTGGGGAAAAAGGGACCCCTAAGGAGGCAAAAGGGACCTCAATGAAATTCAATGGCGATAATGCCAGGTTTTCCTGGGCTCCATTAAATAAGGTTACGAAAGGATAGCCAAGTCTTTTACTAATGGAATTTGATATTCAATGGAAACTTCAATAAAGTAAAGAGTAATGCTAATAAATGTTTATGAGACTTCTACTAGTAGAAGTAAGTTTAATCATGGATGACTTTCATGTTTTGAGTTATTCTTTTGGATTATTCTTCTTATTGTATTATACTGTTAACTTAATTTGCATGGCTTACTGAGCCTCATAGCTCACCAGTTACTTCTTCCTGGCTGTTGTTACAGGAAAAGGAAAGGAACAAGAGGTTGCTGACTAGGGTCAAGTATTACAATCAAATATGTTAGTTTTATTTCTGTTTGAATAACCTAAGTAGAGGTATGTTAAAAATTCCCTAATATGATTGTTTGGAATTTCTGTAGTGGTTCTATAATTATGTATTGAGGATGTTTAAAACTTTTAAGTGCTTCTGTTGATGAGTTCACTGAGGTTAATGAGATGTTTTAATTGATAAAGAAAGGATTGTTATGAAAAATGTTATATCAGGAAAACTGATATGTTTAGTTATCTGTTACACTCTACTGTATTAGTCAGGGATACTGTGGGGTGTCACACCTCGCCCATGAGCTTGCGTCCACCATCCACACCACTTGTGTCTGCACTGCGCTTATGCTCGAGCAGTGGAGCCCACTTCGCACTGCCTGCTTGTGTCCGCACCGCGTCTGCGCTCTTGCGTAGTCCAGCTCGTCTGCGTCGATCGCTCCGCCACTAGTGTCTAAACTGCTCGTCTGCTTGCGTTGCAGCGTTGGGAAGATGGAGATTTAGGTTAGCGGGTTGGGTCCGGGTTTGAATGTCTAACCCATTTACAAAACCGGTTTGGATCAACCCTTTTGGACCCAGATTATATTTTGTTTTTACCCGAATCCAACCCGAAACTCAATTTTGACACTCCTACTTGAAATAGAATTAAATCTAAGAAAATTTGATAACGAGACCAAAATATATGTGATAACGCATACTAATTAGCTCTATTCACATACATAGAAATATGCTACATACTAGATAGTGAAAATTTTGAATTTATTTAAGATTTCAATGCTAGATGATGAAGTGAAAGGAGTCCTACTTCCTTTCGCTGACCTACAGCTAGGCCAAAAGGCTCAATTAAAGGAAGCCAAATTTTGGAGAAGATGATCATAGTGATACGCTATGTCACCAAAGTGCTATATAGATTCATAAATAAAAATAGATGGCATCCAAACAAAAATCGGATATAAATAAAAGAGGAGATGAATAATTCCCTCTCACATAGCTTGATTCATAGGAGTAATTCTAATGCAACATCACCATCACATATGGATTTTTACAAGTCACAAAGGCCTTAGCCAAAGGGAAAGAATTTATAGCTTGCAAAGATAAAATAAATGTTAATTGTCATATTATAAAATTAATATCATATTATTGTCCTTTATTTTATACCGAATATATATATATATATATATATATATATATATATATATATATATATATATATATATATATATATATATATATATATATATATATATATAATTGCTCTTTATTTTATGAATTAATTCTATAAAAATAAGTAAGAGAGAGAGAGAGAGAGAGAGAGAGAGAGAATTAATGCATGCAATTGTCACCATATTTTGCTAGTAATTTCATGTCAAACTCATGCATGTTGACATGACAAACCACATCATTAACATATCTTGAAATCTTTATCATATTTAGAGGTTATAATATGATGGGAGTTATATTTGAACTTCTCCTATTTATAACTCACCAAAATTCAAAGCAAGAGAGAAGTCATCAACCCCGCCCCCCCCCCCCCCCGAAGGAAATAGTAAAGAGAAAGTACATGTCCAAAGAGAGAGAAAATAATGTCTTTTTTCATTTAATGATTCTTAATATTCTTTTTGATGTTGGTCTTATAAGTAGTCATAGAATTCTATGTTGTAAGATAATATATTTAAATATATAATTAAGATTATTCTTTTTTATTTTTTTAAATTAGTTTGATGACTAGTTTGTTCATATGTTCCTTTGATAAGGATGAGAGCGATACTCTTCTTTTGATAAGGTTATGAAGGTTATGCAACTAATTTTTTTTTTTTTTTCTAATTTTCTTATGTTGATTGTGTTTTTCACCAAATAACTATCTAAAGCTACAACTTTACTTCATCAATTAGTATCACAACTAATGTTGGACATTGTGAAAGTGAATATCAAGTGGTGCATAATTTCTAGCAATATTGGCCCTTTAGAACAGTGTTGTTTGTAGTAGTGAAAGTTTGCTTGAAATTCATGTGCATAATTCCTTTGCTTTGATTTTATAGCTTCTAATTTATTATATGTGCTCTTGCAAGTTATAAAATAGTATAGAAATCTAATTAGTTATCTCAACATAAACACCCTAAACATAAAGCAAGTAACCCTTAAACTACAAAACCACTTACTTGAATGCTTTTTGGTAACTTGTGTTGCAATTTTTATCTTAATACCTAATTTAGTTATCTTTTAGACTAATTAAGGTTAGTTGAAGTAATCTCTCTTTCCAAAAAAAATTTCTTTTAATTTCTTAAGCTTCGTTTTCATTTGGGATAGCTTTCTTTCTACTTTATATATAAAAAAAAAATTAGTAATTTTTTTTTTACTAAAAAGCTATTTTATAAAATAGTAAGAAAATTATCATAAAAATATCATTTAAATTTATAAAAATACAATAAAATTTTTTGTATAGCATTTTGTTTCATTACTTATAAACCTCTTAGACAAGCACTTATTGATCATAATAAGCTTATTTTTTTCAAATATTTGAAGACCATGTAGCTAAGATGAACAATATTGATTGAAATTTGTTAGCATTAAAAACTAATGTAAAAATACATCCTTACAACATGCTTAACTGACTATAATAATGCATATTCTTCTGAATCAAGCTGCCTCTAACGCTACCAACCAAATAATCAATTTAATAGCTCATAAATTAATGATGTTACTCCCCATATGAGATCAGATGCACCAAGACCTAATATTAGAACTGATCACCATCAAGATCATGACAATAACTTCAAGGATTCTTTAAAGAGAGTCAAAGGAAAGCACCTATTTATAATTTAGGCTTCGTTTGGGACGGCTTTTTTATTGCTTTCTAAAACGGAGTTTTAGTACAAATTTTTTTAATTTTGTACTAAAACTCCGTTTTAAAAAACAATAACAAAACCATCCCAAACGAAGCCTTAGTTGCTAAAATAAAATGATATAAAAATTGTTTAAGAGTTTTTTTTTTGCGTATTTAAATTTCATTTCGGATGACTTTTTTATTGCTTCTTAAAACAATTTTTAGTACAAAATTTATTATAATTTTATGCTAAAAAATTACTTTTATGTAATAAAAAAGCTATCCCAAATAAAACCTTAATTGATTTGGATGATTCAATTTGTAAATTAACTAAGCAGATTAATTTTAATTATACAATTCAGAAAATTAAATTGACCAAACAATATTTCAACCAACTAAATTATATAACAATATATTGCTCCTATTTTATGTGTAAACCCTTCATTTTGTTATGATTGTAATATTAAATTTATCTTATTCCAATTACCAAAGAACATCTCATTGAATATTGTATAAAAGTTATAATTATAAATAAATGAGTGAAGCATAAAAAATGTAGAATATGATTTATTAAAATTACAAGTAAAATACTTTCCTTTGATAGATTTGAAAAAAGATAGATATTGAAATTTTTTAAATAGAATAATTAAATGATGTTTCTATCTTATGAATGAAAAAATACAAATAATTAAAAGAGTTAAAAAGAAAAAGAAATTGTATATCACTGATATGTAGCAACAAGTCAATAGTATTTACATCTTATGAATGTTGTACAAACAATAGTAGATCTATTAAAAATTGATCCTATAAAAAAGCTTATTAATTACTTTTATGTTATTTAGGCTTCGTTTGGGACGGCTTTTTTATTGCTTTCTAAAACGGAGTTTTAGTACAAAAATAAAAAAATTTATACTAAAACTCCGTTTTAAAAAGCAGTAAAAAAGCCGTCCCAAACAAAGCCTTAAGCTTCGTTTGGGATAGTTTTTCTATTGATTTATAAAATAACTTTTTAGTACAAATATTTCTACTTTAAGAAATTTTTATACTAAAAAAATACTTTTAAAAATAATAAAAAACTGCCCCAAACAAAAAAACCTTAATGTAAGTAGTGTAATAAGCATTATAATTAAATATTGAGCCCATTGTGAACAACTCCAGTAAAAAAATTGTGACAGTATGATTTGGATAAAAAATTCCATCTAAAGCTAAAGCTTACAATTTCGGCATCAAAGCTTACTTCCCACAGCTATACATTAAGAATACTGTGACCTGCACATGAAAAACAAATATTGTAGTACAAAAAGCAAAGTTTATAAACTTAGGGGCTGTTTGATTGTCCGGGAAAAAAAATGTAATTTAAAAAAAAAATATTATAAAATAAGTTGGATGAATATGAAACAAATACACGATACTGATTTTTTTTTGTGTAGTTTAGGGTTTAGGATGGGTGGGTGGGTGAATGGCGGCTGTGGTGGTTGGTGTTAGATGGCCAGTGGCGAGTGGCAATAGCAAGTGATCGGGGGCTTGCGGCCAGAGCAGGGTGGTCTGCGGTGAGTGAGCGTCGACTGTGGAGGTTCAGTGGTGGAGGGTGGCGATGGTAATTGTGGTCGGCAATGACCGGTGGGCTGCAACCGGCAACAATTACAATGAATTTCAATGTATTTGAAACTCATCCAAATCGGAGAAATTTCAAATACACAAAAAATGAACTAAATGGTGAATTTCAAATGCATCAAAATTTTATACTGCAATTGTTTTAGTTCATCAAACCAAACACCAATATTTTCAAAACTCTTGCGTTAGGAATACTTTACACTCCCTTTACAGATAACCAAACAGGCCCCTGATGCATTTATAACAGAAAAAAAAATTATCAAGATGTTTTGAAATAAATTATCTAATGACAGACTTAAAATTATTAGATTTTTTTTAAAATTAGTGCAACCTATGTATGAAGGATGTATAATGCACTAATCTCAAAATAGATATAATAATTTTCATATTCATCTTTTATAATTTATATTAAAATATCTTAACATAACTTGTTTCCTTTGATAGCATTGTCTCAGTCCATTGACAAACCTTGACAACGGATCATGCCGATCTCCTGCCCTATCATTTCAATACCATCATCAGAGAGTAATGTGACCCCTGATGAATTCACCGTGAATGGAAATGCTAGTGGTGGAGAGAGTGGGGATTTTGCCACCTTTATAAATTTCTGACCTGCAGTAGAGTTTTCCCAAAGAAACAGCTTTAAGTAGCATTATAAGCATGAGAAGAGGACTGCTAAAATTTTGATTACTTAAAGAACATTGAATTTTGTAGGAGAGGATGGAAGGCTAGCAACTTCAAATTTCAAACCAAAAAGCTGTATTAAACTAGACTTATATGTAGCATAAAAGATGGTAAATTTGAAATGTTACTCACCCTCAAAAAAACAAAGATAGAATCAAGGAAAAAAGAAGAAGAAAACTCCATGAAAATCAAAGTTTGAAATAGTTAATGGTATCCAATGAAGACTAATTTTTCTCAAACCTACTTCGATCTATTTCTCAACACAACCCAATGCCCAAGTTGTGGAAGTGATGGATGCCTACACCACTACCATGTGCTGTTAGACTCGGGTAATGTTGATTTTAAGTCAAAAATTGGCTTGAGAAACATGACACTCAGGAAATTTTAAAAAGAAATTATGAACCTACATCCACGACTACTACCATAAAAGAAAAAGATGTATAATTAGCAAATCTGAATTCCTAATTCCTAGAAGCAGATTTGTTAAATGAAACTTGGGTAAAAGAAAAGAATCATGTATGCATAACATATACAATAGAACTTAGTTCCGCTTTCGAATGATAATATAAGCAAACAGTAGTAAGACAAAAAAAAGTTGTCAAAATTGATGGAGTGGGATTAGCAAATTTGAACTGCTAATTCCTAGAAGCAGTTTATGATAAGTAAAACTGGGTAAAAGCAAAGAATCATGAAGGCATTAACTTAGTTCCACTTTCAGATGACAATATAGACAGCCAGTAGTATGGATACAAATTCTCTGTGAAATTGGAGTTGGAATTACCAAATTATGAAATTAAGGCACATTGGATGCTCAATGTACTACAAATTGATCATACAATTATGGAATAAATAACAGTCCAAAACTAACTGAACATTGTGTACTCAGTTTCATCTATTTTCTAGTTTTAATGAAGTTGTGACCATTGCATATGGGAACCAAGTACTAATAATACCTGAATGAGCCTCAAAGATAAGACGTATGGTTACCGCATGCGCCCATTGAATCCCCAAAGCAGCAACATGATGAGTCTCAAACTTCTCAACACTACGATCAGTGTCTTTCCCTGCTAAGAGTTTTACGTGAAGATCCAATTTATTTAAATAATAAGCCAGAGTCAGAAAATAGTCCTAAAGCAGGTTCAGAACGCACCTAAAAATGAATACCGAGAGATTTCTTCATTGTTGTGACCTCGCACTTGGTTTGTCACCACAATAGGTATACGAGAAAACTCGGCAATGGACCTAAATAGTACTCAGCAATCATGCTAATGAGGATGGAAAACATGAAGCCTTTAGAAGCCTCAAATTAATGCCAACATTAAAAGCGTACAACAAATAAAAGATGAGAGTTCCATACTTCAAAAATGAAAAAGGGCATTTCGGCGGATGACTCCCAGACATACTACTACTACTACTTCCTTTTTCCCTGCAATATGAACAGAAGAAATAAACAAAGCATGAAGCTCTAGTAACTTGATCATAAATATGTAGAGGGAGGAATTGACATTGAAGTATGTGAAATTAACCCAACTTCTAATGCCTGGGAGAGTTCTATATGACAAGCAGGATACTTTGCAGCGTCTGGAATCATGGAGGAAGGGAAGAGAGACAGAAATGCAACCAATGGAACAGTAACTTCAAAGAAGAAGAATATTAGAATTTATATTCGATTATAGATGGGGTAACATTTGAATCACCTCGGCTCTTGGTGTTTCTGTTCTACTACCAACTCTTCAAAGGCAGCTAGAGTTCTTAGGTGACCACAAGTCCTCGTTACATTGATACAAAGGGGATCTATAGAAGTGCTCAGCACTATAGGACAAGTGGGGGCTTCCTAGTCACAATGATCTAGGATGATCTTCCCCATAATCTTTTGGTTGCTCCACCTTCCTGCGGCTATTAGATCGGAATAAGGTAGAGAGGAGTGTCTACTTACAAGCCATTGGGCAGTGTCAGGGAGAAGTGGACATATGGCCAACATAGGGCAGTTAATAGGATGGAGTGGCAGTTCACTAATCACTATAATAATGGAAGAAAAAATAGTGTCAGTTAAGCTATTTGTTGTGATGGCTTTTGGGTGGAGTGGCTGCAACATAGCTACTTTAAGATAGGGAGACATTCATCAGGCTGTAATTTGCGGGAACTTCCAATAGGCTCCTAGTGAAAGAATTCTGAAATTATCCATTGCAAGATGCCGGTTCTTGTCCTGAAAGGATGAATCACCATCCCTGGAGATAGCGCGACTCCTGAGATACTGTTATCCCTAAATTTAAGCTTGTTACCTATCACCTTTAACACTATATAAGGTGAAGGCTCTAATACGTTGTTGAATGGATCCCATAATCACAAGCTAATAGAAGAAGAGGCAAGGAAATGGGAGAAAGGGCATAAAAATTTAGCCATAGTAAGGAGAAACCCTTGCAATAATGAAGAGAACAGAAGAAGAAACTCTCGCAATTGAGAAAGGAAGATAATAATAGCAGCAACGTCTTCTTCTCTGCATTTGACTCTTGTTTTTGCAATACATTGTTGCATTCTATCGCAATCATTGACATATAGAAAGTGATATTTCTATCTTTTTCTTAAGTACCAAAAAATATATGTACTTTTTTTCAAAGCATAGTGGAATATTAGATCCTTGTGTGACTATGGACAAGGGTAAGCATCACCGAATATGTATCTTGTAATTGTTATCTTTATTGTGGTCATCCTTCATCTTCATCTAACTTTCTCAAAATTTTATCACTAATCTAACAACTCGTATCAAAGCTATTGATTAAACTATATAAAAGTTTGAGCAACGGATGACAGAAAAGCTATGTTGCACCGATACTCCTATTTACGAAGGAATGTTGTGTTGGACACGTGTCGGACACAGATACGTGCCTGATACGGAACGGATACGTGTCGGACACAGCATTACCATACCCAATTAAATAACTATTTATATTAGACAAGATACGCGTATCCTGTTAAACCCAAAAAAATGATGGAGCCTATTCATTTCCGCTTCTGCAACCCGCTCTTATTTCTGTCTGCAACTACGAGGGAGCATTTTAGAGACCAGTTCTTCGAGTTAGGGTTTCGAGCAGCTCTGCATGGTTGTCGTCGAAGGAGCATCACACAAGCAGGAAACCGACGGAGTAGTGAAGCTGGCGAGGCGATGCAAGGAGTGAAGCCGACGATTCGACTCGAGCATTAGGCGACAGAGGAACACCAAACGAGCCCGTCCCTTTCTTCGTTTTCACATGAAGGTTTGTTTTCTTTGTTTTCTTTATTTTCTTCATCTTCTTCGTCATCCTTTTTATAGAAAATTTTTTTATTAGTTTTTATTTTCATGTAGAGATTTTCTTTTAGTTTCCTATATATCTAGCATTTCTAAAAACCAAAGATTAGTTTACATCCATATGAAAATACAAAGAGGAACAATATTTAATGAACTGCTCTCTTCTCATTTTTGAAAACCAAAGATTAGTTCACTTCCACATGAAAATGCATAGAGGAACAATATTTTTCAGTCATTTTAAATATTATGCATTGATTGTTTTCTTAATTTTAAGTATGATTTATAAATTATAATGTGGTATTCGCGTCGTACCTGTATCATGTATTTTTAAGAATTGATGTGTCCCGTATCCGTATCGTGTCCTATTCGTGTCGCTGATCCGTATCGATGCAACATAGCAGAAAGGTCAAGATGGGCAAATTTGATAATCGAGACTTTGGGTATTGAAAGATGCAAATATAAAGTAATCTTTATCAAAGAAAGCTTCATTAACCATTGAAGATATCAAAGCCTTCTCCATTGATCAAGATGAGTGGGGGCTATTAGACAGAAAAACATTGGGAGTCAAGAGCCTATCCCTAACAAAGCATATTGATTTTAACATTTTCAATGAAAAGCCACAACAGACATTATCAGACATGTATGAGAAACACTACTATTAATGATTTACATTTTATGCATAATTTTTTTAATCTCGAATGCCTGAAGGAGCCTTTATTGTTGGGCATATTAATGAATTCAACTTAATCACAAATTGAGCTCTATGAACATCAAGTTTGATGATGGAATTAATGCATTGAGTTTACTTTCATCAACAACAATAATAACAACAACATCAAGCATTTGTCCCACTATGTGGGGTCGGCAACATGAATCCTTTTTTGCCATTGTGTCCGATTAAAAGTCAAATTCTCATTTAAATCTAATAAAGAAAGATCATTTATAATATTTTCTAACCAAGTCTTCTTTAGGTCTACCTCTACCTTTCTTAACATAAATCAAATCTAATACCTCAACTTTCCTAACCAGGTCATCGGAAGGCCTCCGTTTAATGTGACCAAACCATCTAAGGCGACACTCTCTAATCTTATCTTCCATTGGAGCTACTCCAACCTTTTCATGTATATGCTCATTTCATATCCTATCTCTAAGGGTCAAGCCACTCATCCACTTAAGCATCCTCATCTCTGCAACACTTAACTTAGTATTATGCTTCTCTTTTAATGGCCAACATTCGGCACCATAAAGCATTGCAGGTCTCACCATCATCTTATAGAATTTTCCCTTAAGTTTGAGGGGGACTTTTCTATCGCACAATAAGCCCGATACATTCCTCCACTTCAACAATCCAACTTGAATTCTGCTAATAATATCCCAATCAATTTCACCATCACTCTGAACAATAGATCCAAGATATCTAAAACGTGTACTCTTATTAATGACTTGATCGCCTAAAGTCACAATCCCCTCACTAGGTCTATTGCTACTAAAATTACACTCTATATATTCAGTTTTAGATCTACTCAAGCGAAAACCTTTAGACTCTAAAGTTGACCTCCATAATTCAAGTTTACCTTCAACTCCCTCTCTAGTCTTATGAATAAGAAGCATATCATCAGCAAAAAGCATACATACACCAAGGTACATCCTCATGTAAATTTCTAGTGAGAACATCCATGACTAAAGCAAAAAAAAATGGACTTAAGGCTGATCCTTGATGTAATCCAACCAAAATAGAAAAATACTTGGTCAAACCACCTTGTGTTTGAACACAAGTAATAGCTCCTGCATACATATCTTTAATGATTTGAATATAAGCATTATTAACTCTTTTCTTTTCAAGAACTCTCCATAGCACTTCTCTTGGAACTTTATCATATGTTTTCTCTAAATCAGTAAATATCATATGTAGATCCTCCTTATTTTCTCTATATTTCTCCATCAAACCTCTCAATAAATGTATGGCTTCCATAGTAGACCTACCCGGCATGAATCCAAATTGATTTTGAGAAACATTAGTATCATGCCGCAACCTACGCTCCATAACTCACTCCCATAGTTTTAAAGTATGACACATTAACTTAATTCCTCTATAATTCGCGCACTCTTGTGCATCACCTTTATTCTTAAAAATATGAATTAACACACTCATTCTCCACCGATCTGGCATCTTTTTAGTCTTCAAAACAGTATTAAAAAGTTTAGCAAGGCAAAAAATTCCTTAATCTCATAAGCATTTCCACATCTCTATTGAAATATCATTAGGTCCAACAGCTTTTCCACACTTCATTTCCTTCAAAGCCTCTCTAACTTCGGTTTTACTTATACGCCGATAAAAATAAAATTCTTTATTTTCATTTAGGATGATAAATTCACTAAAGTCAATCGTATTTTCACATTCTTCATTAAAAAGTTTAGCAAAATATATCATACACACCTTTGTTGAACATCATCTTTTAAGAAAAGTACTTTTTGTTCTTCATCCTTAATACACTTCACTTGAATTAAATCCTTACTACTCCTATCTCTTTGTTTGGCTAACTTATACATATATCTTTCTCCCTCCTTAGTATTTTAATCTATTATATAAATCATTAAAAGCTAAACTCTTTGCATCGTAAATAGCTTTTTTAGATTTCTTATTAGCCTCTTTATAGCTTTTCAAATTATCAGAATTTTTACATCTAAACCAATTTTTATAACAAATCTTCTTATTTTTTATCTTTTCTTACAAATTTGGATTCCACCACCAACTATTTTTACTATTAGAAACTTTTCCCTTCTAAACTCCAAGCACATCTTTTGCAATATTCTTAATGTCACAAGCCACTTTTTTCCACATAATATTGGCATCCTCATGCACAGACAGAATCTTAAGATCTAAAATCTTACTCTCAAAAATACTTTTGTTAATATTATTTAAATGTCCCATCTAATCCTAGAAAATCATTTTACTTGATTTTTTATTTTTTTCCCTTTTATCTTAAAGTTAAAAACTAATAATCGATGTTGGGTACATAAATTTTTACTCGGAAAACTTTACAATCTTTGCAATCTAAACGATCTAATTTTCTTATAAAAAAATCATTTTACTGAAATTTGGAATAGTGTAGCAAAAGCAGTTTTTTTTTTTTTCAAAAGCAAATAGCTGCTCTTATGGATCAAACAAATCAAAGTTAAATAATGTCAAAGCCCTTATACTTGGTGGAGATCTTTGACGAGACGATACATATGAAATTCTTTCTTTTATTTTGAATATTGATAACAAACATAGTCCCTGAAAATGAAAGCAATCACCATGGTAGATGCAAAAACAAAACTTAAAACAAGATTCAATACATATATCATAAAAGAAGTAAATCCTGAGGTCGACAGTGAAAAGCCATGACATACAATTAAAGATTGCTATAAAAGAAAGCTAGAACAAAGGCAAAAAAAAAACGAAATTGTGAATATTGTTATTAAAAAATTAAAGATGTATTGATCCTCAATGTTGATAGTCCGATAGAATTATGCATTTGACTCAAATGCATCACTTTTATTTTTTTTTCTCATAAAGAATTAATGATAAGTTTCTACAGGCATTTATGAAAAAGCATTTCTTGTTAACGATGAGCTCTTACATATTATGTGCATCGATAATGTGATACTCCAAACCATAAATATAGTCACATAGATGCTGAGTAAGATCAGACATATTCCTGGCAAAGAGAAACCTGATTTCTATAAGAAAGCTTGCAGCTGAATGATATAATGCCACATTCAATATTAACACCTAAAAGCTAACCAAATGAGCCATAGTGATTACTAGAGAAAATAAAACCGGTATACTCTACACCACCACAAGTTCCGAATAAGAGACTAATATTTGGCATAAAAAGGTAGGCCACGAAAGGCCTAAAGATACTTCATTGTCAAGATAAATTTTCATATTTAAAATATATTGAATCAAGCTAATTATAAATATTACATTTTAAGAAAGCAAAGAAGAGTCAGTTAAAAAAAAAAAACTAAAAACCAAGAAGCTAAAATTGGTTCATAAAGTTGCCTGGGGTCATCCCCCTCCAATAGCTAGGCGGCTCAATATACCACGTCACATTCATGGACAACTGTACCAAAAGGGTATGGGTTTATTTTATCAAAAAGAAATTTGATGCGTTTAATAACTTTATAAGATGGTAAAGCTTAGCTGAAAATGAGACTAGTGTAAAAATTAAATGCCTAAGACCTGATACTGATAGAGAGTATGATAGCATTGAGTTCAAAAATTATCGCATTGCTAATGAGATTCATATGGAGAGAACAATCCCATGAACTCCATTATAAAATGGAGACCCAAAAAGATTGAATAGGAGTTTAAATGAAAGGGCTTGAAGCATAAGACAATATGTAGTACTGACAAAAACATTTGGGCTGATGCAGTAAGCACATCAACAAATCTCATAAATTGAGGCCCACATATGTCAATTGATTTTGGGCTTCCCAAAGAAGTTATACTGGAAGAATGTATGTCTCTCACATTTGAAAGTTGTTGGTTGCCTTTCTTATATGCATATAAATCAAAATAGAATACCTAAGTTTAACCCAAAATAAAAGAAGTGGTACTTTATTGGTTATGATACTGATGATTTTGACTACATTTGACAACAGATTTTGGGATAATAAAAATAAGAAAATAATTAAAAGCATGAATGATATTTTCAAAGAAACTGAAGTATACAAAGACATACTTAGCAGGAATGAAAAAGAAAACTCAACAAAAGAGCATGTTGAATTAGCGGATCCAATTATTGATAAAAGATAGAAAATATCACTAGATGATTAAAATCAGTAAAAGTAAGGAGATCACAAAGAATTCTAAAGCCTGTTAACCATTATTCTCCCTCTCTATATTAATTGTTACTTTGATTCTGGTGAACTTGATTGCTATGAAGAAGCTGTGAAAGTTAAAAATTTATCTAAATGGGAGTTAGTAATAAAATAATAGGCAAATTCTCTTTACAAAAGTAGCACAATGAACTTAAATCATTGCAGGTCTCTGCCACATCCATAACTAAAGCAAAAAACTATGAACTTAAAGCTAATCATTGATGTAATCCAATTGAAATAAGACAGTTCTTGGTCAAATCACCTTAACTTTGAACAGTAGTAACAAATCCTATATACATATCCACGTTTCATTTTCTTTAAAGCCTCTCCAACTTTAGTTTCCTAATACGACGACCTATATAAAAATTTTTATTTTCACTTAGGGTGCTAAACATACTAAAGGCAATCAAGTTCTCACAACTTTCATTGAAAAGTTTATCGAAATATCTTATCCACCTATATCGAATATCTTCTTCTAAGAAAAACACTTTCTAATCTTCATCCTTAATGCACTCCACTTGAACTAAATCCTTATTTTATCTCTTTACTCGGCAATCTTATACAATCATCTTTCATCCTTCTTATTACCTAACCATTTATATAAATCACTAAAAGTTAAATTCTTTGCATGAAATATTGTTTTTTTAGACTCCCTCCCAGCCCATCTATATCTATCCCAATTTTCTAAGGTTTTACATTTAAACCAATTTTTAGAACAAAGATTCTTATTTTTTATCTTTTATTGCCATTGCACCGATGCCCGGGCGCAGTATTACTCAAAGATGGCTCGCTTGCAATTAAATTGATTCAACTAGAATGTTAACCTCCACGGATTATCCAAAAAAAAAATCAAAATCAAAATACCTGTAACCGTTGGTTCCAGGAAATCCTCCGCAAATCCTGCCCGAAATCCCGCCGAATCACTGTGCAGTCGGCGCCGTCCCGGGAATCCTGCGCGAATTCTGCGATCCTCTCCTCGATCGAGCCCCGTTCGCCTCTTTAAAATGAGACCGAACCCCCTCTGCTTCCTCACACGACGCTCTTCTGCTCTCGGCTCTCTCCCGTTCGCTACCCACACGACCCCAGCCTCCTCCCTCTTCGTCTCTGTCTGATCCCTCCTCCGATCAAATCCCGATTCCTCCATCCCAGAGAGAGAGAGAGAGAGAGAGAGAGAGAGAGAGAGAGAGAGAGAGAGAGAGAGAGAGGGCAGCCACCCTTACCCGAGTCTCCTCTGCCATAGCCGAGACCCCGCCGATCTCCTCCTCTGCTCCAACCAAATCCCGTTCGCTATCTGCAGCTCCAACCCGACGCCTCCTCTCACCTTGCTCCTCCAAAGCCGAAACCCCATCTTCCTTGCCCGATCTCCCTTGCTCTCTGTTCGGCCTCCCTCAAGCCACTCTCTCCATTTCTTCCTCTCCACTGTGCCCGACGCGCTTCTTCGGTCGGTCTTTGGCCGATCAAGTGAGGAAGAGAGGGTGAGGGATTTCTTTTTAATTGATATTTTTTTTTAATTACTTTTAATGGTTATTTAATTATTATAGTAATTAATTATCTAATTATAATTAATTAATAATTATTAGTTAATTTTTAATCATAATTATTTGATTGATTATAATTAATTTTAAATTAATTATAATCATTGATTAATTATGATTAAAATTAGCTTATTAATTATAATTAATAATTAATTATTATTAATAATTATGTAATTATTATTATTATAATTAAAGAATAGTGACGATAAATTATAAATGCTTCTCCCTTCCCTCGATTCGCGCCGAAGGCCGCCAAGGTATAACTTTCTAACCTTAAAACTCCGAGAACCCTGTTTCAACGCATGCGTCGAGACAAAACGACCACCCATGCATGCTTTTCTTAGCGTGGTGGGAGGGAGTGCGTCCCGACGCTTGCGACGAAGCGGGTAATCACCAAATTCCTCCTTCGAAGTTCGTATCGCCTTGGAAACCCCGCTTATGCACGCTTTTCTTAGCGTGGTGGGAAGGGATCCCGGTGCGATGCGCGCGACGAAGCGGGGATACCCTTAAGTACCCGCTTGCGGGGAAATAACTGTTCTTGCAAAATATTTTCAAAAAAAAAAATAAAAAATACTTTTTTTTACAAACAAAATACCCATGCACGCTTTTCTTAGTGTGGTGGGGGATCGAAAAATTACACGGCCGCGGTGTCCTCGAAAGAGGGCATCTACCATGCACGCTTTTCTTAGCGTGGTGGGAAAGGCTCAGTTTTCCGTAGTTTTCCCCTAAACAGGGGAGACGCCGGGAGGCTGCTGAAATTTGGATTGAAAATCCAAGGACTTGAACGATTTGGGACTCGAACTTGGTTGCACTCGAATGACATGCAAGAACGACGAATGGCTTGTACCTGGACTCATTCGAACTCAAATGTGACATGAACTACAAGAAACTTAATCAAAATGAGCTTAAATTCAAATCAAATGGTGAAACTTGTAAGCTTGAACTTGTGTTTTGAACACAATCTTGAACTCAAATGACTAAGCAAAGGAACTCAAGCATGAACAAAGTGAACTCAAACTTATGGATATGAAACTTGAGCTTATCATTTGAAATCAAACAAGAACTTGATTTGAACATTAAGCCAATAAGGCTTGAACTCAAGTGAATTGCAGGGGACTATTTGGACTTACTTGAGTTGAACAAAGAACTTGGACTTGAACAAGACTACAGAGGACTTTTGACATTGAACTTCAAACATGACTTGGACTACAATGAACTGAACTTCAATATGATATGCAATCAAAGCAAAAGTGGTAAAATCAAATGATGATTACTCAAATGAATGTCATTAAACAAACATTGGGGCCTTGTTGAATAAATCTTCAATATCATATGGCAAGTTAAAGCAAACAAACATTGCAAATCACATAAAGATAAGGGTGATTAATTGCAAACAAATACCAACCATGCAAGCAAGTGCACAAGGATTTGTGATAAAAGCAAAATCATGCATACAAATTGTTTGCAAAACAATGATGCAAACCCTTCAAGCGAGTGATTTCATTCAAATGAATTTCATGCAAGCAATGCAACTCAAGTGAAGGCGACGAATGTCACAACACCTTTACAATCAATCACTGTCCAATATCGAGCAAATATGTTGATCAATTATAAGCAAAGATGGATGATACTACAATAAGTGCTAGCACCTACAAACTATATAACAAGAGCCAGTGGATATTGCAATGCTTTTGTAGTCAACCATCATTCAGCATTAAGAAAAATATATTGAATATCGACAAGCAAGGACAGAAGATCTGCAATCCATACAAACCCTCTACAAAAACAGATATGCATGTCACATGCCACCCCTGTGTAGATGTATAAAAACTACAGTAAATGCAGTATCCTGTAGTCAACTTCAATCTAAAGATGAATATATCTACCTCCGGCAGTAGTGGGTGTTTGTAAAGACCAAGTCCACAACAAAAGGCATAAAGACTACAAGTTCCTACGAGCTTCTACAACACAAGGCAAGAGATTAGTTAGTGCACTATGATCCGCCTACAGAAATCAATAAGTAGTGCACGACAATCTACCTGTACGAAGCAGCGAGCAACTCTCTTCAGAAGCTGCTACAATGCCACCGGATCCGCGACGTTCTTGGAAGCGGACAGAAGGCATTTCATAAATATTCTAAAATACCCTGCACGTGCACCGTAGTTTGTATACACGTAGGTACACTAAAAGAGGGTAAAAGCAATCATGAAACCCGCATGGGCCCCGACGAGCGTGCTATAGAAATACACGTGACGTCTAGGGATGCTGCGCAGGTTATCAAATTTGAACCCGATCCTCCTAAGAAGATAAAAGGAGTGGACAAGGTTCTATTATAAAATGCCCCCAAACACCCGCATGGGCCCCGGCGAGCGTGTTATTGGTACACACGTGACGTCTAGGGATGCTGCGCGGGTTGACAAGTGAATTCAGATTCGAACTCGATCCTCTTATGCTGATCAATAAGAGTCGACAAGTTTCGAACTTTCAAATAAATACACGGTTGTGTCAACTGGTGCATTTATTTTAATCTATTTTAGATTAGGCCTTCAAGGCCTATAATCAAAAGAATTCACTGATAAAAGCACAAGGCCTACAAAACATGATCCTCTGTCAACAGCTCGACAGAGTCGACAAGGTTCATCTACAAAATTCAATATTTTCAAATGACTCCAAACACCCCGATGATGGCCGTGTTGAATGCAGATCTCAACCGGAGGGGTTCCCAAATATTTCCAAAGATCCCAAATATTCCAAATGCCTATCAAAATCCAAAGCTCCACCCAAAATCCAAAAACCCAAAAACTCTACAAAAATCCCAAAAATATTTAAAATTGAAATAAACCCATTAATCACTTAAAAGCAAATTTCATCCACCATCCGCAACAGTTTGTCGAGGTGGACAAATTAAAATCAACTTCAGCTCACAAAGAGCGAAATGCCTAGTCGAAAATATCACTAGGATCCATTCTCAAACAATCTCTTGCCAGTAAGGACGTGGTACGTGTCCTCTAACCGGCAATTTCGCCGCCAAATGGCACTGCAGGTAAACGGTTATGACCCGGGGCCCTCTGAACCGAGTGGTTTTGCCGCCAAATGGCACCACAGATAGCGGTTATGGCCAGAGCCAATACGTTCCTTAATGGCGTTAAATCCTTGAGATATGAATCAATAGGATATGATCGATAGGGCACAAAGCCCTCTGTCAGCTAAGGTGGATTCAAATTTGTCCCCTTAGATAAACATCCAACCCCGGTCTACAAGGTCCCCTTGGACGAAGCAACCCATGGCTGCCGACAAGGATCCTTCTGTCAGGTTGGGTCGACTACCTCCTCTGACTAAGTAGACCAGAGACCACGATGGCCCGGGACGACGGAACCATGGGATCTTGATCGGGTCTATCATCCATTCCCCCACCATCCGCTTTAAGTGTTAGGTGGTGAAATTTCACATTTTAAATATCAAACTTTTCAATGCTTTCCAAATTTCCAAACCCAAACTCAATTTCCAAATCCAATTTCTACCAATATCCAAACCATTGCTGCTACTATATGCCAGATAACACGTATCTCTATACGTATCTGATTGACAACTAGCCTTAATCGAAAGTTCTCTCTCGTGATCGGGAGGGGTAATTAACTATAGGGGCTTGCGCCTATAGGAAACCAGAACTCAGATCATAAAGTCCTCACAAAATGAGAGCGAAATCTCTGGGTAGTGTCTTATCTACAAACCCATCTGCCTTCCAAAATTTACCCCTGAACTTATTCCGTTAAAACTCCCTCGCCGAATAAGAAAAGCGAGCGGAGGCCGGGGCCGAATTTTCGGAGCCCACAGATTTCTGGCGACTCCGCTGGGGATTGGTTTCTCTTTCCATCTTTGGCTAGTCGTTTAAAGTGATATAGTAGCAGTAAAAAAAATTATAATGATATTGAGCTCTGTACGGTGAACATCAGGATGTGACATTTGGTCCCTGTATCCAAAGATCCATCTCTGAAAGGTCCCGATAGAGCTAAAAGCCAACAATCGGAGTCGCCCCCAGATTTCTGGCGACTCCACTGGAGATTGGTTTCTCTTTCCATCTTTGGCTAGTCGTTTAAAGTGATATAGTAGCAGTAAAAAAAATTATAATGATATTGAGCTCTGTACGGTGAACATCAGGATGTGACATTTGGTCCCTGTATCCAAAGATCCATCTCTGAAAGGTCCCGATAGAGCTAAAAGCCAACAATCGAAGTCGCCCCCAGATTTCTGGCGACTCCACTGGGGATTGGTTTCTCTTTCCATCTTTGGCTAGTTGTCTCAGTGTTATAGTAGTAGCAAAAAAAAAAGTATAATGATAATATTGAGCTCTGTACGGTGAACATCAGGATGTGACATTTGTCCCTGTATCCAAAGATCCATCTCTGAAAGGTCCCGATAGAGCTAAAAGCCAACAAATCGGAGTCGCCCCCATATTTCTGGCGACTCCGCTGGGGTTTGGTTTCTCTTTCCATCTTTGGCTAGTCATTTAAATGCTATAGTAGTAGCTAAAATACTATATTCTATACGGTGAACATCAGGATGTGACATTTGGTCCTTATGTCCAAAGATCCATCTTTGAAAGGTCCTGATAGAGGAAAAAAGAAACCATCTATTATGATGGTAACACAAAGAAAGAATCAAGATATGTATGGTGAGCATCAGGGTGTGACACTTGGATATATGTTCAAGAATCCACCGCTGAAAGGTCCCGACATAAGTGAAAATAAATATAGAGACCCACATCTCTAGAAATTTTTTTTTTTTTCAAAGAATGGTGTGACATCTAGTATGTACTCCTAGAGATCCACCATTAAATATATATATATAATATATATATATATATATATATATATATATATATATATATATATATATATATATATATATATATATATATATATATATATATTTCATCAAAAGTTGATCTTAAAGATGATCCCTATAAAAAAAATAAATATTCTTGATGGTCTACGCCTTGAGAAATCCTTAAATAAATCCCATCACTCTGCAATTATATCCTCTTAGACTAAAGAAGATCATCGCCCGACTTGCATCAGTGACTTCTTCTCAAAGAGCAAGCGGAGAAAATGAAAGAGATTCTCTGTGAATTTAGGGACTGCTTTGCCTGGACATATGCTGAGATACCCAGCTTATCCCCTGACGTAGCAGTTCACAGATTAGCAATCAAACCGGATGTAGCACCCGTCAAACAAGCTCCAAGGAGAATGAGACTGGAGATTGAAGAACAGGTGATTGCCGAGACAAAGAAGCTCATTGATGCAGGCTTCATCCGAGAAGAAAAGTATGCTGATTGGATCGCAAATATCGTCCCATCGAAGAAGAAGAACGGGCAAATTCGTGTCTGTATTGACTTTAGGGACCTCAACAAGGCGTGCCCAAAAGATGATTTTTTACTTCCCGTATCCGAACTCCTGGTAGACAATACGTCCAACTACGACATGTTCTCCTTTATGGATGGATCGTCAGGATACAATCAAATCAAAATGGCGCCGGAAGATGAAAAACATACATCATTTAGGACGCCCATCGGAATTTTCTGCTACACAGTCATGCCCTTTGGCCTGAAGAACGCTGGTGCCACCTACCAACGGGCGATGACTCACATATTTGATGATTTGATACATCAGAAGGTCGAGTGTTATGTAGATGACCTTGTTGTTAAAAGCCTTGGCCGAAATGATCACTTAAAAGATCTCAGAATCGTATTTGAGAGAATCAGAAAGTTTGATCTGAAGATGAATCCTCTCAAATGTGCTTTTGGGGTCTCCTCCGGCAAATTCCTGGGGTATGTTGTTCGTCATCGAGGCATAGAGATCGACCCCAACAAAATTAAGGCAATCACGGAGATGCCACCACCAAGGAACCTTCGACAGCTTCGCTCGCTGCAAGGACAACTGGCTTTCATTCGGAGATTCATATCAAATCTATCAGGTAGATGTCAGCCCTTTTCAAAGCTAATGAAGAAAGATGTCCGTTTCAAATGGGATGCAGAATGTCAGGAGGCGTTTGATAGCATCAAGAGATACCTGTTGAATCCGCCCATTCTAGCAGCGCCAATTCCGAGGAAGCCTCTTATACTGTATACAGCTGCACTAGAAGAGTCCCTCGGAGCACTATTGGCCCAGAATAATGAAGAGGGCAAAGAAAATGCGCTCTACTACATCAGTCGAAGGTTGATTGGAGCAGAAAGCCGTTATTCCCCAATTGAAAAGCATTGTCTGGCGCTGATTTTCGCGGTTCAGAAACTCCGCCACTATATGCTATCCCATAAAATCACCCTGATATCAAAGATCGATCCGCTGAAGTTCTTGATGACAAGACCAGCGTTGACAGGTCGTCTAGCCAGGTGGGCAGTATTGTTATTGCAGTTTGAAATCACATACATGCCACAGAAGGCGGTGAAAGGACAAGCCTTGGCAGATTTTCTTGCTGCACACCCAATCCCGGCTGACTCTCCACTCAACGATGATTTGCCCGATGAGCAAATGATGCAGGTCGAGGAAAATGAAAAGCTACCATTTTGGGAGATCTACTTTGACGGTGCATCATCTATTAGACCTGTCTGACCTCCAAATATTGCAAGAGCCCGAGCCGGCATTGGTCTCATTTTCGTATCACCTGAGGGATGCATAATGAGATTTTCATTCAGTTTGACTGAACCTCGGACCAGCAACGAAACTGAGTACGAAGCTCTATTAGCAGGGCTGGAGATTGCGATCGATGTCAGAATCCAACATCTCCAAATCTTTGGTGATTCTCAACTTGTAATAAATCAAGTACTTGGAATTTACAAAGTTGGTAAAGTCGAATTGGCCCATTACCATCGGCGAGCCCTCGAGCTTCTGAAGCAAGTACCAAATGTCAAAATGGCTCGAGTTCCTCGAGGACAAAATGCTAAAGCAGATTGCCTGGCCAAATTAGCCAAAGAAATGGCGAACATCAACGAGGAGAAGCCTATATTCATTGGAGTTTACACTCGTAGGGTCTTGGAGCCCGCTCTATTACAATTTCCGAGGGCAGAAGGAATTTCAGATTCAAGTCAGCAGGATGAAACTCCAGGTGACCCTCAACCTCTCCATCAGATCGTTATGGAGAATTATCCAGAAGAATATCATACGGCCAAGAGACATAAAGCTAGTCAAGTTTCAGAATCGTGGTGGCATTGTTTAGATATTGAAGTCGAAAATGATTGGAGACAGCCATTCATTGACTACTTCAAGGAAAACAAACTCCCGATAGAAAAGTCTATGGCTGCACAAATTCGAAAAAGGGCATTGCGATATGCATTTGTCAATGACATATTGTACAGACGAGCCTTTGATCAAATGTGGCTAAGGTGCCTAGGGACCAGGGAAGCTGATAAAGTGGTAGCAGAAGTCCACGAAGGGCTTTGTGGAGCACATCAGTCAGGTCCCAAAATGGCTGCTAAAATCAAGAGGATGGGATATTATTGGCCAACTATGGTCAAGGATTGTATCGATCACGCTAAGAGATGCCACGAATGTCAAATCCATGGTGATGTTATACATCAACCTCCAAATCCTCTGCATCCAACAATAGCATCCTGGCCATTTGAATGCTGGGGCACTGACATAATTGGGCCAATAGATCCACCATCTTCAGCGGGACACCGCTTTATTCTAGCAGCGACGGACTACTTTTCCAAGTGGGCAGAAGCGGCTCCATTCAGAGAGGTCACATCCGAACATGTGATCAACTTTTTCACACACAATGTCGTCTACAGATTTGGTGTGCCACGCCGAATAATCTCAGACAACGGTACTGCTTTCAAAAGCACAAAAATCTACAAGTTCGTTGATCGACACAAAATTGATTGGCGATATTCATCTATATACAATCCAAGAGCAAATGGCTTGGCGGAGGCCTTCAACAAGACGTTGGTGAAGTTGTTGAAGAAGATCCTCACCAAAAACAAAAGAGAGTGGCATACGAAGATGGCAGAAGCTCTATGGGCCTATCGTGCGACCTACAAGACGCCAACCAAAGCCACTCCTTATTCATTGGTGTTCGGTGTTGAAGCCGTATTACCATTGGAGATCGAATTACCGTCACTCCGAGTAGCAATCCAGAATGATCTCACTCAAGAGCAAAATGCCCGCCTCAGAATGGAAGAGCTCGACGCACTTGATGAACTCAGGTTACAAGCTCAACAAAACTTGGAAATCTACCGAGGAAGAATGGCAAAGTCCTTTGATCGAATGGTGCGTCCTCGATCATTTCAAGAAGGGGAATTGGTCTTGGTGCTGAGAAGACCAATCATTTCACACCGAAAAATTGGTGGCAAATTCGTATCCAATTGGGAAGGTCCCTTTATCATCGAGAAGGTGTACCAAGGAGGAGCATATCAGTTGATCGATCTAAACGGTCAGAGGCCTATGCCGCCCATCAACGGTCGACATTTAAAGAAGTATCATGCATAAGAATTTCATGACTAATGTATTTTACAATTGTCAAAATTTTATATGCATATTTATCAATGCATGTTTACTTATATTTTGAAATTCTCTTGTATAGCAAGAATGCGTTTCAAAATCTCCCATCAGACTGGGGGCATTTTAAATATTTATTCGGGTCGACATCGCGCTGCATACCGAGATCCCCGAATAAATATTTAAAATCTCAAAATAGAAAGGCCTATCCAAGATGTCCCTGCAAGACAGGGGGCATTTTAAATATTCATTTGGGTCGACATCGTGCTGCACGTCGAGATCCCCAAATGAATATTTAAAATTTTATATTCCAAATTTATTCCATTCTAAAATGTCCCTGCGAGACAGGGGGCATTTTAAATATTTATTCGGGTCGACATCGCGCTGCATGCCGAGATCCCCGAATAAATATTTAAAATTATCAATCCAAATGTTATTTTGTGCTAAAGAATACAAATATTTCTTTTTCAAAGTCTATGCAGGTGATCTTTCAAAAGTTAGAGACACCTTCTCCAACAAACCAAGACTCAAAAGTCAAGAAAGAGACTTTTGTGGCTACACGCTCCTACAAAATTGAGCCGGAAAAGCTTGAAGTCTTTCAACAGCCTGAAGCTTAAGGTTCGAATGGGTGTAAGAGGTCGGATCCAACAAGCCCAAATGTGGCCGGATCGCTGGCAGCTCTGTCTACTCAACAAGCCATAAGAAAGGCCGTAGTAGCGGAACCCCCACTTCGTCAACCCGTCAATAGGGACTGTAGGAAGCACGAAGGCAAATTTGGCTCAACAAGTTCAAGTGGTCGTAGTCTGCAAAATTCTCCAAAATGACTGGAGAATCAAAGTTCCAGTGGAAAGATGAGTCTCGAACAACTACCAGATGTTCGTAGGCTCCAAAATCCAAAACCACGAAGGTTGACTCCAAATCTGTCAACTTTAGCAAAATCAGCATTGGGTAGCGCAATTCTCATAGCTCAAGTCTGAAGCCTGAATGGGTGTAAGAGGTCGGATCCAACAAGCCCAAATATGACCGGATCGCTGGCAGCTCCATCTACTCAACAAGCCATAAGAAAGGCCGTAGTAGAGGAACCCCTATTTCAGCAACCAGAGGACGAAGAGCTGTCAAATCCCAGCTCTCCCGATCTGATGAACTCGAGAGATTCAGATTAAAGTCTTCTCAAGTGGTTAAGGATCAAGATACTACCTACGTTCGGTATTATCATTTGAATCAAGAACCTGCAAATCCTTCAACAAATCCGTAAAGCACAAAGCGAGGATAGAAGGAATTTTTCTTCAACAAGTCCGCCAAAGCACAAAGCAAAGGACCGAAGAAATTATCCCAAAGTTCACACAAAGCCCAAGGCTGAACTAAGTGGATTCTGTCATCAACAAGTCCGTTATGCACAAAGCTCTGGACCGATGACTTTTCGCCACCGACCTAAAATAAACCTAAGGGTTTAGGTCACCGGCATCTACTTCTTCATCAAGCCCGCCAAAGCTAGAAGCATAGGGCCGAAGGAACAAAAATCACCTGACAAGTCAATAAAGACAAATCGGGCAATTCTCCATCAATGACCGCAGCACAAAGTACATGACTAAAAGAATCAGTATCTCAACCATCCATGGATACATCTAAAAGAGACGAAAAGAAATGAAAATCTTAGTGTGACATCCAGATAAATTTTTGGAGATCCACTAAAGGAAAGTTTTAGTGTGACATCCAAACAAAATTTTGGAAATCCACTGAATGAAAATCGTAGTGTGACATCCAGATAAATTTTTGGAGATCCACTAAATGAAGACCCTTGTGTGACATCTAGAACAAGTATCTAGAGATCCACAAGGCCAGACAGCTTACAACAAACGTGATTCGCTCTAGACGCGTACCACATTTGTTGGGGGGCATTTGTTAACCTCCACGGATTATCCAAAAAAAAAATCAAAATCAAAATACCTGTAACCGTTGGTTCCAGGAAATCCTCCGCAAATCCTGCCCGAAATCCCGCCGAATCGCTGTGCAGTCGGCGCCGTCCCGGGAATCCTGCGCGAATTCTGCGATCCTCTCCTCGATCGAGCCCCGTTCGCCTCTTTAAAATGAGACCGAACCCCCTCTGCTTCCTCACACGACGCTCTTCTGCTCTCGGCTCTCTCCCGTTCGCTACCCACACGACCCCAGCCTCCTCCCTCTTCGTCTCTGTCTGATCCCTCCTCCGATCAAATCCCGATTCCTCCATCCCACAGAGAGAGAGAGAGAGAGAGAGAGAGAGAGAGAGAGGGCAGCCACCCTTACCCGAGTCTCCTCTGCCATAGCCGAGACCCCGCCGATCTCCTCCTCTGCTCCAACAAAATCCCGTTCGCTATCTGCAGCTCCAACCCGACGCCTCCTCTCACCTTGCTCCTCCAAAGCCGAAACCCCATCTTCCTTGCCCGATCTCCCTTGCTCTCTGTTCAGCCTCCCTCAAGCCACTCTCTCCATTTCTTCCTCTCCACCGTGCCCGACGCGCTTCTTCGGTCGGCCTTTGGCCGATCAAGTGAGGAAGAGAGGGTGAGGGATTTCTTTTTAATTGATATTTTTTTTTAATTACTTTTAATGGTTATTTAATTATTATAGTAATTAATTATCTAATTATAATTAATTAATAATTATTAGTTAATTTTTAATCATAATCATTGATTAATTATGATTAAAATTAGCTTATTAATTATAATTAATAATTAATTATTATTAATAATTATGTAATTATTATTATTATAATTAAAGAATAGTGACGATAAATTATAAATGCTTCTCCCTTCCCTCGATTCGCGCCGAAGGCCGCCAAGGTATAACTTTCTAACCTTAAAACTCCGAGAACCCTGTTTCAACGCATGCGTCGAGACAAAACGACCACCCATGCATGCTTTTCTTAGCGTGGTGGGAGGGAGTGCGTCCCGACGCTTGCGACGAAGCGGGTAATCACCAAATTCCTCCTTCGAAGTTCGTATCGCCTTGGAAACCCCGCCTATGCACGCTTTTCTTAGCGTGGTGGGAAGGGATCCCGGTGCGATGCGCGCGACGAAGCGGGGATACCCTTAAGTACCCGCTTGCGGGGAAATAACTGTTCTTGCAAAATATTTTCAAAAAAAAAAAATAAAAAATACTTTTTTTTACAAACAAAATACCCATGCACGCTTTTCTTAGCGTGGTGGGGGATCGAAAAATTACACGGTCGCGGTGTCCTCGAAAGAGGGCATCTACCATGCACGCTTTTCTTAGCGTGGTGGGAAAGGCTCAGTTTTCCGTAGTTTTCCCCTAAACGGGGGAGACGCCGGGAGGCTGCCGAAATTTGGATTGAAAATCCAAGGACTTGAACGATTTGGGACTCGAACTTGGTTGCACTCGAATGACATGCAAGAACGACGAATGGCTTGTACCTGGACTCATTCGAACTCAAATGTGACATGAACTACAAGAAACTTAATCAAAATGAGCTTAAATTCAAATCAAATGGTGAAACTTGTAAGCTTGAACTTGTGTTTTGAACATAATCTTGAACTCAAATGACTAAGCAAAGGAACTCAAGCATGAACAAAGTGAACTCAAACTTATGGATATGAAACTTGAGCTTATCATTTGAAATCAAACAAGAACTTGATTTGAACATTAAGCCAATAAGGCTTGAACTCAAGTGAATTGCAGGGGACTATTTGGACTTACTTGAGTTGAACAAAGAACTTGGACTTGAACAAGACTACAGAGGACTTTTGACATTGAACTTCAAACATGACTTGGACTACAATGAACTGAACTTCAATATGATATGCAATCAAAGCAAAAGTGGTAAAATCAAATGATGATTACTCAAATGAATGTCATTAAACAAACATTGGGGCCTTGTTGAATAAATCTTCAATATCATATGGCAAGTTAAAGCAAACAAACATTGCAAATCACATAAAGATAAGGGTGATTAATTGCAAACAAATACCAACCATGCAAGCAAGTGCACAAGGATTTGTGATAAAAGCAAAATCATGCATACAAATTGTTTGCAAAACAATGATGCAAACCCTTCAAACGAGTGATTTCATTCAAATGAATTTCATGCAAGCAATGCAACTCAAGTGAAGGCGACGAATGTCACAACACCTTTACAATCAATCACTGTCCAATATCGAGCAAATATGTTGATCAATTATAAGCAAAGATGGATGATACTACAATAAGTGCTAGCACCTACAAACTATATAACAAGAGCCAGTGGATATTGCAATGCTTTTGTAGTCAACCATCATTCAGCATTAAGAAAAATATATTGAATATCGACAAGCAAGGACAGAAGATCTGCAATCCATACAAACCCTCTACAAAAACAGATATGCATGTCACATGCCACCCCTGTGTAGATGTATAAAAACTACAGTAAATGCAGTATCCTGTAGTCAACTTCAGTCTAAAGATGAATATATCTACCTTCGGCAGTAGTGGGTGTTTGTAAAGACCAAGTCCACAACAAAAGGCATAAAGACTACAAGTTCCTACGAGCTTCTACAACACAAGGCAGGAGATTAGTTAGTGCACTATGATCCGCCTACAGAAATCAATAAGTAGTGCACGACAATCTACCTGTACGAAGCAGCGAGCAACTCTCTTCAGAAGCTGCTATAATGCCACCGGATCCGCGACGTTCTTGGAAGCGGACAGAAGGCATTTCATAAATATTCTAAAATACCCTGCACGTGCACCGTAGTTTGTATACACGTAGGTACACTAAAAGAGGGTAAAAGCAATCATGAAACCCGCATGGGCCCCGACGAGCGTGCTATAGAAATACACGTGACGTCTAGGGATGCTGCGCAGGTTATCAAATTTGAACCCGATCCTCCTAAGAAGATAAAAGGAGTGGACAAGGTTCTATTATAAAATGCCCCCAAACACCCGCATGGGCCCCGGCGAGCGTGTTATTGGTACACACGTGACGTCTAGGGATGCTGCGCGGGTTGACAAGTGAATTCAGATTCGAACTCGATCCTCTTATGCTGATCAATAAGAGTCGACAAGTTTCGAACTTTCAAATAAATACACGGTTGTGTCAACTGGTGCATTTATTTTAATCTATTTTAGATTAGGCCTTCAAGGCCTATAATCAAAAGAATTCACTGATAAAAGCACAAGGCCTACAAAACATGATCCTCTGTCAACAGCTCGACAGAGTCGACAAGGTTCATCTACAAAATTCAAAATATTTTCAAATGACTCCAAACACCCCGATGATGGCCGTGTTGAATGCAGATCTCAACCGGAGGGGTTCCCAAATATTTCCAAAGATCCCAAATATTCCAAATGCCTATCAAAATCCAAAGCTCCACCCAAAATCCAAAAACCCAAAAACTCTACAAAAATCCCAAAAATATTTAAAATTGAAATAAACCCATTAATCACTTAAAAGCAAATTTCATCCACCCTCCGCAACAGTTTGTCGAGGTGGACAAATTAAAATCAACTTCAGCTCACAAAGAGCGAAATGCCTAGTCGAAAATATCACTAGGATCCATTCTCAAACAATCTCTTGCCAGTAAGGACGTGGTACGTGTCCTCTAACCGGCAATTTCGCCGCCAAATGGCACTGCAGGTAAACGGTTATGACCCGGGGCCCTCTGAACCGAGTGGTTTTGCCGCCAAATGGCACCACAGATAGCGGTTATGGCCAGAGCCAATACGTTCCTTAATGGCGTTAAATCCTTGAGATATGAATCAATAGGATATGATCGATAGGGCACAAAGCCCTCTGTCAGCTAAGGTGGATTCAAATTTGTCCCCTTAGATAAACATCCAACCCCGGTCTACAAGGTCCCCTTGGACGAAGCAACCCATGGCTGCCGACAAGGATCCTTCTGTCAGGTTGGGTCGACTACCTCCTCTGACTAAGTAGACCAGGGACCACGATGGCCCGGGACGACGGAACCATGGGATCTTGATCGGGTCTATCATCCATTCCCCCACCATCCGCTTTAAGTGTTAGGTGGTGAAATTTCACATTTTAAATATCAAACTTTTCAATGCTTTCCAAATTTCCAAACCCAAACTCAATTTCCAAATCCAATTTCTACCAATATCCAAACCATTGCTGCTACTATATGCCAGATAACACGTATCTCTATACGTATCTGATTGACGACTAGCCTTAATCGAAAGTTCTCTCTCGTGATCGGGAGGGGTAATTAACTATAGGGGCTTGCGCCTATAGGAAACCAGAACTCAGATCATAAAGTCCTCACAAAATGAGGGCGAAATCTCTGGGTAGTGTCTTATCTACAAACCCATCTGCCTTCCAAAATTTACCCCGGAACTTATTCCGTTAAAACTCCCTCGCCGAATAAGAAAAGCGAGTGGAGGCCGGGGCCGAATTTTCGGAGCCCACATAGAAATAGATTCTAGTCATATAAAATGCACATTTGCATGTTTTTCACTCATATATATAACATAAGTATGCAATATATAAATATATTTATATTTCATACATGTGTGCATACCTATATAATATATAACTTTTTTTTTAATTAAGTGCGTCTATATATAATTCATTTAATAATTTAAATAAATTTTAAAATTAAGAGATTTAGGTTGAATCAACTCTTAATTGATCCTTTCAACTAGATTGGACTTGCGCGATTTGAAATAAAAATTTTCAATAATTTCAGTTTGGACTAGCTCACTTGAATTAGACTCAATATAGTAGTGTGTGATGCATTTTTGAATGGCGCCAAATCTATGGCACATACCTGAGAACATAGATATTTTGAACGCTTAAACTAACTATACTATAGTAGAATTAAAATTTCCAAGAACTCCAGAAAAGCAACCTCTTAATTATTTGCCGCATTCAATGAGTAATGTTACAACATTATCAATACCAATTGTGAAAACTCAAAAGCAACAACAAATAGGTTCCTAGTACCAATACCAAACTTAGTAAAGAACTGATCCGTTAAAATAAATGATTCAGCAAAGGCCTTATAAACTTAAGGTTCAAGCATCAAAATATATGAAGTAGTTGAAAATTTTCTCTCTCTATGCGAAGGCATCATGAGCACCAAACTTCTCTACTATTTTCACATCAAGACTTCACTGTACGGCAAGTATTTCAATAAGCACTTTACATTTTATGACCAAACAATTAGGAGTTTATATTTGATAGAAGTTCAGCATAAATTAATAAATGTCTAATTTTATCTTTTCTTCATTCAACCAACTTTAGATTTTTTTTTGTTTCACCTTAAAGAACATGGCTTTCAACATAGAAAAGTCAAATGAGGATAGACTTTTTATTTTTTAAATGTGAAAAACCTCACAAATGAGTTTCTAGGGATAAAATGTCATGCTTATGAAAACAAATTTCAAGCACAACTACCCAATAATTCCCTGAAATGTTTCCTAAAAATTTTTGAAACAGAGAATAAATACATGTTAGAGCTTTTTTACAACAAAAATTACCGAGAAAATTCAATAGCACTAAACTGTGGAATCTATCATCAAAAGTAGTAAATAGAAAAAATTATAAGAGTTTATATCTCTTTGAGGCTGCAGGGGATATACTGTTCTTTTTGCTGCAATCTAGAAGCTAATGATGCGGATTTTTTATAACAAGAAGCCTCCAAGATAAATTTTGTTAGAAATTTAGAATACAATAATCATGCATAGAAAAAAACAAACCATTACTTTCAGTACAACAAAAGTTAGAAAGGAAATGCCCTTACCCTGAAATAAGTGCAGCCATGCTATCAATGACAAGCAGCTTCACCTCATGCTGAAGAAGTTTCAATTTCATCTGTTGCAGGCTGCAATAACAAGGTGTGTTGCATTAATAACAGGTTTAAAAGTTAAATAAAGCAAATCTGTCTAATAAAAGAGTCAGCTAAAGCATGTCAGCAAACATCTTATAAGCTAAATACAATCATTAAAATGATATTTGTTTTTTAATCAAATTTTAAAAAAATAAAATAAATGTTTTATAGCTTGCGTTGGGGAAAAGCACAAACCCGAGAGCAATGGCATGCAAGAGAACATGAAAAATAATATGCAATAATAACATTAGTGATTCAATGAGATTCACCTAAGTCTACGAACACACAGAAAAAAATAATCAATTATCCAAAGACAAATACAGGATAAAAATATTTGCATAACCAAATGTTTTTCACATTTATCTCACCAGCACTCTTTACTCTCTCCCTTATTACCTCTACAGACTTGAGCACAATCCTCTATTGCTATGCTCACCAGAAATAGAGAAAAACATGACCCCTTCTATGTTAGATAGATGGCTTTAGGTGATATGAAATTTTAGAGGTTTGCTAGAGTTTCTTGGAATATACGAAAAATACGTAAAATAAATCCATGTGTATATTCTAGATTTTACAATCAAGGTTATCGAAAAAATTATCTTCAAATCTCAATGATCTCCTACTTCGAGATATGATTTTAAAGTATTATCTTCATCTTTGTGCAACAACCCCTCTCAAACATCTACAGGGGTCAACTAAGGTCTGTAATAGCAAAATTCATCAATCATAAACCTATCATCATTAATCATCATTCTTGTCTTGCTATTTCTTTGTTCCTTGATTTTAAAATATTATTTGCCTTCCAATGCCATTTTCCCTTTGTAAGCACCAACTTGAAAAATGTTATCCAACATTGCACCTCCAAAAGCACTAGTATTAGATTTATTTGTTGTTTCCAATATTTGGTGTTGGATATCATGTGCATGACAGTATGACACCACCCTTTTCTTCCATATGCTATCACCATGGCACCCTTATTCACCTTCCAAGAATTAGCATAGAAGATTGAGATATAAGCTTCTTCATCAAGCCATAATGTGATCAAGTTCCTCTTTAAGTCAAGAATAAGCCTTACATTGTGAAGCTTCCACATAGTTAATGGGAGTGGAGGTGTAACCTAAAGAATTGTAAAAATAAGTTAGGGCTCTATCAATCCCTAAACAATGCTTCGGTTTTCTTTGATATAAAAATTATAAAAATTTCAATATACGCAAGTATACGTGCCGAATCAAGCAATATAGTGATAAAGTAGAGTATCGATCCCACGAGGAAAAATGTTTACTTACAAATACTAGTACTGTTTATTTCAACTACAACAATTATCCTACTCAATTAAAATAAATTTTGGTGAAGATTCAATCACTTAATTTAAAATAAAAAAATAATTAAATAAAATACTATTTGGATAAATAATTTTGGATTGATGAGTATAAATATAATATGTTTCCTAATGATTCTATTTTATATTGATGTTATTCAAAGCATATGCATCACTGACCGCTTAGTCAAACGTGAAGAGACAAAAGGACAGATTAAACTCTTCCAACCTCAATACCACTCTAAACTCCCATAGGTTGTCGCCTCATGAAAATATTAGAATAGTAAATAAAGCATGTGCTATTAAAAGCCCCTCATGACAATTCATCTCTATAAATTTGATACATGACAATTATTATGCTTATGCTTGCATCATACCAATCCAATATACTTGGTTTTGCCTGATTTCCTATTCTCATGCTCCACATTACACCTGATATTAAATACACATATGGTCGTTATGTGCATTAAATGAAGACCTAGTATATTGTAAACATCATTAAATTATTGATGAAGAGAATCCAATAATAATCCATATATTATTTACACCATCAATCCAAAATTAAAAAATTTAACCAGACAAAAAAAAAAACAAGTGAAGCATATTAAAGAAACAAAGTACAAAAGAAAAGATATTGCCGGATGGGTTCAATGATCTCTACACTCCTTAAAGTTACGAAATTGCTTCCACAATCACAAGCCAAACACACTAATGAAATGCATCTAGTACTTCTCTGAATTCTTTTAGTTGTTACTCATAAGGAAAAATCAGAAAAGCACAATAAAAGCACAATAAAGATTGAAATTAAACAAGAGATTGAACTCCTCTACTAATATTACAAACAAACTATTCATAGAAAAACACAGAAAATGGATTATGGCGCCGTGGCTCTCGAGACACTTGCACCGCGACGCCCATAAAATGAACTAACGCCGCAGTGCTGAAGGGTTTCCTCTACTACGGCGCTTGCTAACATGGACCCATTGTTTAATAAATTGACGCGTCGCTTTGCTGGCAGATTGTGGCCTAAACAGTTACAACTGTAGCGTTGCGGCACTACGACGTCCATGTGGCACTATCTTGACTTAGTGTTGCTGAAATTTAGCATCACGACACTGTATAAACATAGACTGGGCTTTGCGGTGCTAACACCTCTGACGTTGCGGCACTGGGATAGTTGATTGGGCTTTACAGCACTGACTCCTCCGACGCTGCGATGCTGTCAAACAAAGACTGGGCATCGCCATGTCCATATTCAGGCGCTTCGGCGGTGTCAATGATGGCGCAGTGGCAGTAATGTGTCCGACATCGTGGCGCAATACCATACTTGAAAATTTTGTCAATTTCATATATTTTTCTATACAAACACAATTAAAACAACA
This sequence comes from Dendrobium huoshanense, assembly GCA_016618105.1. Classification (NCBI taxonomy): domain Eukaryota; kingdom Viridiplantae; phylum Streptophyta; class Magnoliopsida; order Asparagales; family Orchidaceae; genus Dendrobium; species Dendrobium huoshanense. The sequence goes on along the minus strand of CM028352.1, from coordinate 26,605,443 downwards.
TGTTTTCACTAACAAATTAACACATAATATATATTATTATTTACACTTATCAAGTTTCATTACTAGTCAAGATTTGCACATCAACTCCCATAACATTCAAGAGTTCGTCATCAAGAAGACAAATTTTCCTGCAACCTCCTACAAAATAATTCATTATAAGCCCTTTAGATAGAGTTGAATGAAAATATGCCCTTGAGTATGAGATCTAAGACTACATAAGAATTTTCTCTAAAAAGACCAATGCATAATAGATTTTTTTTCACTTTCAGCATTCATAGAGTCCCCATATAATTCAAATGTTGTTCATCATTCCTCTATGGAAAGTCTCTTTTCATATAGTTAGCCATGCTACATCACTAGCATACACTGCCACAACTGTTCGATTGGCTTCAATATTGAGATTCAAATCTACCTCCAATTTTGCTTATTGTATTTTTTGCCTACTCTCAAGGTTCGGTAAATGGATATTAATTTGAGTCTCGCATTTTAACATCCTCACTTAAGGTCATGCCGTGGATATTATTGAGAACTTCAACATTCTAGACATGTATGAATTGCTAACAAGTGTCACATTTCCAACCCAGCTTTCTAGTAGTGGTGGTAAGAAGCTCAATGCATAAACATCATTATCAAAGTTGCTATCAACCGAGCTCAACTAATTTGTAATCAAACTAAAATCATTGATATACGTCGTTGTGGAAGTGCCTTCAACCATATTGAGATAAGCAGTTTTTAATCAAATATTCCTTGTTTGTCATCGAAGGCTTCTCATACAAGTTTAACAAAGCTTTCACATCGCCCATAGTCCTCTCATGCAATATGTTAAATGCAACATTCTTGTTTCTTTGTCAGTAAGAAGCTTACAATTCCCACCACATGCATGTCCAAGAGATCCAATCTTATCAAGTTACGGCTGTCAACATCAACAAAAAGAGAGGCAGAAGTAATTCTCATTGATATAGGTAATCCTTAATCTACATCTTCTAGGACTCGAAATCAATCAATGCTCAACTTCTCATACCCATATGCCATTACCATCTCTTTTCTCATATTCTGTAAATCTAACTCTGATGCTAATAGTTGGGGACATGCGTGAGCCCAAGAGAAATAATGCACATAAGAACGAGAAAAAAATTAATAAGGAGAAGACTAGAAAAAGCATACCATAGTTTACAAGATTCAATGAGACCCACCTACATCCACAAACACACAAAAAGATAAAAGTCAACTAATCCAGAGATAAATAAAAAAAGATCAAAATGATTCATTGACTCTTTATAAAAGACCAAAATGGTCCCTACCTATATTAAAAGATCATGTTAATCCTTCAACTCCTTAAAGATGAATTAAAATAATCCAAAAATGAGATTATTTTGATTTTTTTTAAGGACCCGAGAGACTAAAATGGTCTTTTAATATAGTTGGGGACCATTTAGGTCCTTCATAAGAGTTAAGGGCCATTTTGGTCATTTTTCCAATAAAAAAATATACATAATTGTTCACCCAAATATTTTAGATTTCAACCCTACTTGTAGTACTTAATTATTACTATACATGTTTTAGTAAGTCATATTTATTATTCATAATAAATTTAAAATCACTACAGAAAAAAAGAGTTTATTTCTGACAAAATTTTCCGCCTAAAATTTCCGGCTTATCTCTAATAGAAAATTTTCCGTAAGCAATTTCAGCGGATTTCCCAGTAGGAAATTCAAAGCTAAAATTTCATCAAAATTTCCAACGGAATTTTCGACAGAAATTAATTTTGACCATAATATTAAGTTAATTATTTTAATTTTTTAAAATTAATATTTATTTTTGATTAATTATAAATTTTAATATTATATAAGTTATAATATAAATATAAAATATTAACAAATTGAACAAATCTAAGCCCGCGGTCGAGTGATAGGTGTTGCATTATCCTCCCGGCTGAGTGGGGTTTGAACCTCACGCAAGCTGCGGGTTGGAAGGTGCGGGCAAGTTGGTGGGTCACTGGCAGGCGTGACCGGGCTGGGGGCGAGCTTGCTGGTCGCTAGCGTGGGCGGGCGGCCTGGCTTGCAAGCCATCCAGCTTGGCTGGGCTGGGGTTGGGATAGCAAAATTTTACTGATTTTTTTTTTTTCGACGAAAATTTTCGCAGGAAATATTTCCAATGGATTTTTTCCGCCAAAAATGTGTCCAATGAATTTTTTCTATCAAAAATTGTTTTTCGAAGCTCATTTTACCTGTGGATTTTTTTTCATTGAAAATCCGCCAAAAACCACTTTCCATCGGAAATCGAATTTCTGATGGAAAAGTCCGTCGAAAATGAATGATTTTCCTATAGCTCATGCAGTAGAGATAATTTTATCTTGATTTATTATTGCACAAACTCATATCTGCTGCATTTGATTTATGTTGTAGAGAATTTATTTTCATGCACATTAATTTTATTAAATATAATAAATATAATCCATGCAAATCATATTTGTTATAAAATTAATTTTTATAAATTGACTATAATACATATTCTAAATTAGCTTATAAAAAAACAGAAAAAACTATATATACATATGTATTAGTATGTGAGTGGGTAAAAACCCTTTTAGATATTAGCTAGAGGAGCCGATGGGCCCATACAACTCTATAAAAAATCATTAAATTTCTGTCAGTTGGTGTTTACCTTCCCTGTGCAGGGCATTTGATAAAACCAACTATACCTGTATGTAAGCAGATACAACTTGGAAATGATTATTCCATGATAAGTCATATTTTGAGAGATTTCATGATACCTGTTACGATTGCATCCGGATAAATTTAGATGAAATTTCATTGATAACAATTTTAACATACAAACTAGTAACATCATACTAGAATTTTCCTTAAACATTGTGGCATGTTTCATTTATACATTGATGACATTGCTTATCTACTACTATATAATCACTCTTATATTTTTATTGTTCATGCTACATGCCTCATTTCTGTTATCATTTATTTTTTAACAAATAGGAGGTACTTGTTGGATTTGATTTATTAAAGTCAGTTGGAGAATTTTCTCATAACAGGTTCTGCCAAAACACTTGGTGGACCATATAGGAACAGGCTTATTAGTAATTGAATCTCACTTAGTATTTTTTAAGGTTCTTATAGTAGTCTATTTGCATTTCCTTTGCGTATTGATTAGTTTATTTTTACAATTGTTTGTTTCAGTGTCTTTTTCAATTATTATTGTTCCTAGTGCATTGATGTACTCATGCTGTAATTAATATCATGAAATAAAATATTTATCTTTTATTGCTTAATTTTAAATATTCTATTTATTTATTTTGTATATATACTTTCATGTTGCAAGTACAACATAAATTTTCATATCTCTTCAACACATCCCATGTTGTCAAAGTGTACTGTCTTCTAGATCAGGGATGTAATACTAAACAAGTTAAACTAAGTAAAGTAGTCATCAAGATTGTCATATGATCATTTTTTCTCCTCCCACACTACAGGAAATTCAATTTTTTGCAGCAAAATAAATTAGTCATAAAATTAGTCATAAAACTAGAGAAATTTATATAATAATCATTTTCCAACCAACCACCAACAAAACTTACCCAAATGGTATCAGCACCCCATATGAGTTCTTACCTCATGCAAAAAAAAAACTTTATAATTAAGAAAAAAGGAAACCTATCAAGTGATGTGGGACTAAATAACTTAGTTCAAAATTTCTAATTTAAACTTATACATTACATATTTTTAAAAATATTTTTTAATTATTTTTTTAATAATGCAAATAATATTTATTTTTTAATTAATCATATTTAATTATTTATCCATTTAATTTTTCATACAATATTAAAAATAAATTTTTATCCATTTATTAATTATAAATAATCTAAAATAAATGATTTATAGAATCAAGTTTATAATGTGAAATTTAACATATAATTTATAGGTGTAAATTTGATCTAAATATATCACATAAATTAGCAATAATTTATATTAAATTTGTAAGTTTATATATTAACTAAATTTAATTTTTAATCACAAATTAATATTATTGAATAATTATTATATTCTTATTATATCATTTGTTTTAATTATATCATTTGTTTTTAATTTAAATGATTTAAATATTAATTACATCATACGATTCCACTCTGGTCAAACTATTGAACCTTTAACCTCTGCTTTTATTGATTCGATGCCTGGTCCATTTTTTACAACATTGTAAAAAAAACCTAGGTGAAAAAAAAATAAAAAAATAAAAAACAAAGCCCCAAAACTAATAAAATAGTGGTAGACATCAAATGCCGCATACAGCAAGATTCTTGTTCAACTAATTCCAAATCAAAAGTGTGGCATGAATTTCAATTTTTACCACTGAGAAATTTTCCTTTGAGAAAATTCTATCAATGCTATATTTCTCTCATGTACAAAGTCATTAAACAAGATTAAAAAGAAACCCACCTCAAAGCTCCAAATCACCAACATACAGCAGGAAAATGAACAATAAAAGCAAGCAGTATTATAATCTTCAATATATCAACACTGACAAAACATAGATTCTAATGCCATCACCTCTCAGTAATTTCTGATAATGATGTTTGGCGCAGAACTATTATTCTTCCAGCCATCTGCATCACAAAATACAAGAGTTAAGTACACTAAAAATGTTGATTGAGCAGCATGCCCAGTAGAATGAACTTTTATGATGAGTCGACTCCTGAATTTCATTTTTAACATATTTATAATGATAGACTGATAGCTATTGCATGAAAAAAAAATAACAACATTCTAGGAGAATCCATGTAGGAATATAAGTTTATCATGCATGAAAAGAAACATTGAAGGTAATATCATGCTTCTAGTAAACCTCCTGTGCCATCCCTTCAGAATGAAATATCTTAGGAAAACTATTCCTTCCAATCTCAATCATCCTGTCAGAAACAATTACAACAAGAAAATATGTAAAAAATCACCACGAACAAATCGTCTCAAGAATGTAGAGGGTGGGTTTGAGGGGATTACACTACCTGCGTGAACTAAATTTTGACTCGGTATCAATATATATCACACGACCATCTAGACCTCCATAACTGGCAGGCAAAGCTGCTAATAGTGAGAGTTTTAAACAAAACTGCAATGCCAACAATGAAGCATCAAGATTTTATCGAAATCAAAATATTCATGAATGGAGCAATAAATAAAAGATTAATGCACTCAGAAAAATAATTGATATTCCTCAACTTTAACCTAATTTTTATTAACCATGAGAGCACATGCTAGATAGCTGGAGCAAATTTATGAGCACTAGCTAAAGGAGAAACTATAGAAAAGAATCAGAAATCTTTGTGGCCTTTAGGACCTGAAGAAACACCACCATATTGCACAAACAGATCCTTTATTTCTCAAGTAAAGATCACCCTCTTATTCCTACTTTCCTAAATTTGGCTTAACACTAAACTTCTGCTTGACAACACTAACATTATCAGGTTTCAAGTCCTGGATGAGAAAAGTAGAGGGTTGCATTAGGTGGTCGACAACCAGCGTAAAACTTGTTGAATAATAATGACAGAAATCATTTAATACATTGTGATTCATGAAAAATAGAATTATGATATGAACTTGGAATGTAGGTTTTCTTACAGTCAAATTAATGGAATTAATATATATTATGATTCATAGAAAGATAAATATTCTATGCATGCAGAAAACTAAATGAGTTGGAGAGAAGTCTAATGAGATTGATAGTTTAGGGTTTAAATGATGGTATTCAAGTAGGAGTTGTGCTATAAATGAAGTATGTGTAATTATAAATAAGAGTTTGAATGATCATGTGAAAGAAATAAATAGAATTAAAGATAGAATTATAGTTTTAAGATTATTGTTGATGCTAAAATTATTAATATCATAAGTGCTTCTGCTACTTAAGCAAGTTTGGATAGATGTTCAAAATTAAACTTTTAGAATAACTTAAAAGAATTAATACAAAAGATATCTCTTGAACAAAGTGTTTTTATTGGAGGAGAACTAAATGTACATGTTGATAAAGAGGTGGAAGATTTTAAAAAGTATTCATGGTAGTTATGAGTTTGGAGTGATTAATGAAGGTGGTAAGATTACATTATATTTTTCTCTAGCTTATGATTTTAAAATTACTAACACCTTATTTAAGAAAAGAAAGACCATCTATAAGAATGGATATAGTAAAACATGTTGATTATTTTCTTATAAAAAAATAAATTATTTAAATTGTAAATATTGTAAAGTTATTCCGAGTGAAAATTTATGCACCCAACATCGCTTATTAGTTTTAAATTTTAAGATGAGAGGGTGGAATTAGAAAAATAAAATAAAATATTGTCCTAGGATTAGATGGGGCATTTAAATAATACAAACAAAAATACTTTTTAAAATAAGTTCAAAATTATTAGATTATGATTGTACATCATTAGATTATTATTGTACATGAGGAAGCTAATATTATGTAGCAAGGTTTAAAATTGTGTAATCGGGTATTGCGGCATTTTTCTTTCGTAAAGCGAGAAGTAAGCCTCAAGGCGTTCTGAGACGTTAAGCCTCAAAATTCAAAAATTGCATAAATTGAAATAAATTTTAAAAGTGATTTTTTATATAATACTCAAATAATATATTAAATAATAACATATTAACTTTTTTTTGAACTATGAAGTACCAAATTAGCATACATATGAAACATAAATTGCACAAGACATAAAGTGACAAGTGACAGATTATGTGAAACAGAATTAAAATCCAAATATTACAAGAATAAAACAACATGAAATATTAGAATCACGTAAAAGTATCCTATATCATTAAGATCAACTCCAAATTCCTTCTGTCTTAATTTCATACTCATCCACATTCAATTCCTAAAAAAAAACTGACAGAATTGACAACAACTCAGAAATCATCTGCAATGTCATCAATGAGGGGCCTTTATTTGAGTCATTGTCATAAAAAATTGATATCTCCCATGTCTCATCCTATGGAGTTCAATGCCTCTCAATTTGTTTCTTCTTCCTTTATTTCAATCATCTTTTCTTTCATAGATATTTATCTTCAACATAAAAATGTGAATAATACTCCAAAAAATTTAGAGGTGGTGGTGGTGGTGTGCAGCTTTCAAGTAATCCTCGACGGTGGCTATGATCGTGGTGACTACGGAAAAAATGATGGGCAAGAGATTGAGGCTATTGAGAGAAAGTTATTGTGGCTTGAGGGTGCATGAAGACATGACTTGTTAGAGGCTTTAGTTTAGGGTTTATGAAAGTTTTAATAAAAAAATATATTAATCGGTTGAGGCGTACGCCTCACTCTAGTAAGGCGAGGCATGCCTCAACCAAGTTGAGGCATAAGCCTCATTAAAAAAGCTTGAGGCGTAAGCCTCGAGGTGTTTTTCATTGGAATTGCGCTAAGGCGGGCCCTAAGACGAGCCTCATATTGCGCAATTTTAAACAATATTACTATGTTATATAGGAAAAAATAACTAATGATATTAAAATTGTTGTAAAAGATATGCTTGTAGTATAAAAAAAAAGCTCATAATAGTATAAATAGTTGGTGGTGAAATTAAAATGTGTAAGAAAAGATCAAAAATAAAAAACTTTGTTATAAAAATTGATTTAAATTTAAAATCTTGAAAATTTAGGAAATATATAAAAGGTCTGTATAGAGTTTAAGAAAGTAATATGTGATGCCAATAATTTTATGTTTAATGATTTATATAATATATTAAATTCTAAAGAGGGTGAATGATGTATGTATAAGTTAGTCAAACAAAGAATTTTTTTTTTCAATCAAACAAAGAAATATAAGTAAGAATTTAGTTCAAATGAAATGTATTAAGGATAAAGATTGAAAAATACTTTTATTAGAAAATGATATTCAAAAAAGATAAATGAGATACTTTGATAAGTTTTTTAATGAAGATTGTGAGAATATGATTGACTTTAACAACCTTAGCATCATAAATAAAAATAAAGATTTTTATTTTTAGCGACGTATTAATAAAACTGAAGTTAGAAAAACTTTAAAGAAAAATAAAGTATGAAAAAGTTGTTGGACTTGATGATATTTCAATAGAGGTGTGGAAATGCTTAGGAGATGAAAAATTTTCTTGACTAACGAAGCTTTTCAATATTATTTTGAAGACTAAAAGGATGTCAGATGAGTGGAGGAGTGTATTTATTCATATTTTTAAGAATAAAGGTGATGCACAATAGTACGAATTATAGAGGAATTAAGTTAATGTGTCAAACTTTAAAACTTTAAGAGAGAGTTATTGAATATAGGTTACGTCGTGATACTAATGTTTCTCAAAATCAATTTGGATTCTTGCTAGGTAGATCTAATATGGAAACTATACATTTATTGAGGGGTTTTATGGAGATGTATAGGGAGAATACGGAGGATCAACATATGATATTTATTGATTTAGAAAAAGCTTATGATAAAGTTCCAAGAAAAGTGGTATGGAGAGTTTTAAAAAAGAAAGGGATTAGTATTAATAAAACTCAAGTTTGATGGTTAAAGTGGAGGAATGCATCGGGCCTGTTGGGTAATAGAAAAGAAAACCTCAAACTTAAGGAAAACTTCTATAAGATGGTGGTGAGACCTGCAACGTTTTATGGCACAGAATGTTGACCATTAAAAGAGAAGCATACAACTAATTTAAGTGTTGCAAAAATGAGGATGCTTGGGTGAATTAGTGGCTTTACTTGTGATGCCCTAGAATCTAATTTAGAATAATTATTCTTTTATCTTTTGATTTACACAATCAGAGCTACCTAATTTCTTTTATTAATATAAATAACAACAGAAATAAAACTATAAATCAAAACATCAATATATATATATATATATATATATATATATATCTTTATTCATTTCTTAATCATATACACTACTCAAAATCTATACAATCATATCATAACTAATCAATTATGAGTATAAAAGAATTGTTAAAATAACAAGAACTTAAACTAGAATGTTCCTGGTCAATCTCTCACTTATTCTCTCTTGTCCTTACCTGAAATCATTTAACCATATATAATGAGCTCAAGAACCCAACAAGTAACCAAATCCTACAATTGAACACAATGCAAGGCAAATGAGTAATATGCATATCAGCAATCAAATCATAATAATAGCATTCATATGATCATTGAATCAGTGCATAAACAACAAAACTCACATACATTAGCAGTAAAGTCTGTAAAGTAGTAAAACAGTATGTTATAAAAGCCAGTAAACTAGTATGAGTGTCAAATCACTAAAGTAATCGTCGTATCAGTATTATCAATCAGTAAAAAAATTGTATAAAATGATAAAACAAAAGGATCAATATGACTAACAAATTATATAAACGCAAGAGTGTACTCATAGTATCCATGTATTCTATATCATTATCAAATCAATATATTACGTGCTCAGTATGTCACGTGCTTAGTATTAGTACGGTGCATTAGTAATATCAAACAGTATCGATGTTTATATCAATAACAGTAATAGTCTAGTGGCATGAGCAATAAAATAAAGCAGTAACAATAAATATGTGCAGTCACAATAAATATGTATAGCAATATGAATAGTGCATCAATATCTTGCATTCAGTAGTCACACTAAACAAGAAATTCTGGCTATCACGATATTTTCAATAATCAGTAATCGATAGTCAGTAACCATTAGCTTAGTAAACAGAGTCGTCACTCTTTGCCCGTTGATATAATAATAACTCCTTATAACTCCTAACCAATATCACATGATTCAGTAGAGAATAACACCAAACCACAATATTTAAAGGAAAGTTCATCGGCCCACCATCTTATACAGATCAATTAGTCTTCAACCAACGAGTCAACCAGTTTGTACTTGTCTTTTATACACATATTATTATTATAGTAATATAATAGTAATAGCGACATATTCACATTCATTATCAATACATTGCAATAAATAAAGCATAATTGAGCTAAATTCAGAAAGTGTAAAAATATCATAACGGTAGGCAACATAAAACCCCACTAAGCAAAATTTTACATTTTCAAAAATTAACCAAATTATCAGATGATATCATATAGAACAACATTCAAAGTTTGAATTGAACTAAAGCACTATATTTAGATGTCAAAATAAATTATTAAATAAGCAAAAATATTTGCTTTTCAAAATCATCTAGAAAAAAATCTCAAATAAATATTCAAAACGTTCATAATCTCAATCTCTATTATATATATAAAGTTACACTGTGAATGTTTTACCAATACAAAATTATACTCATTTTTTTAAAAACGGAAACATAAATTTGATATGAAAAGTATCAAAAATACAAAATTATTGAAATCAGAAAAAAGATAAAAGCTTCCTATAACGAGACAAGCAAATCTCGCAATAGAATTGACGGACAAAAATTACTCTACGGCCTCCAAATCTAACTTTCCATTTTCTTTCTTATTTCCTTGAACATGTTCTGTTAGCCAATTTTTAAAGCATTTAAAAAATTTAGAAAGTGGCTTAGAATATTTGTAAATAAATAATAATATAATTATATCATTTAATTAATTTTTAATATAAAATTCATATAAATTTTTTTTAGCTTCAAAAATTATTAAAAAATATCCATAAAATACAACATTTTACTTTTTCAGATGAAAACAGTTTGCAAAACGAACACCAGTTGGTCTCAAAATCCCAACTTGCACTGACAAGTGTCAATTTATTAAGGATTTTCATCAGTGCACAAAAAAGAAGAAAAATTTAGTGTAATTAAAACACAATAATATATATCTTATAGCGAAGATGGTTTTTCAAATTTGACTTATTGACTCCTGAAATAATTTATTTATTTCAGTCAAATACGGGCTACTACATTACTGCTAGAGATAGAATGTGAAATGAGCATATACGTGAAAAGGTTGGAGTATAAAATTAGAGAGAGTCGCCTTAGATGGTTTGGTCACATAAAACTTCGGCCTTCTGATAACCTAATTAAAAGAGTAGATGTATTAGATTTAGCATATGTTAAGAAAGATAGAGATAAACCTTAAAAGACTTGGTTAGAAAATATTAGAATGACCTTTTTTATCAATAACAGGACACAATGGAGAAAAAAGATACATGTAGCCGACCCCACATAGTGGGATAACTTGTTGTTGTACTGAACTTCTACTAAACGAACAATAGTAGGATACAATCAAGATCCAGTGGTAGTGCATGCCACCAAGGCAGTGAACTTATAAGATAATATGTTTCTTTGCTTAAATAACCATAATTAATAAATCTCAACTAACTCTAACAAAAGCTACTTGAGTTTGAAACTTATAACAATCTGAGCCGACATGTTCGGCAAATGAATAGCAATTGCCATTTTCAATGTAGGAACAGCATATAGGTGTTTTAGGTCATTACAACTCTTTCAAAGAACCCAACATAACTAAATCCTGCAACAGGAAAGCTTCAAGGCTTTCCATAACACAAATAATAATAAATATTCTAGGAATTTTGACAATTATTTTATTTCTTAATTTGTAAATTATTAAATGGTCATTATATATAAATTTCTAGTTAGTCATGAGTTGTTGTTGGTTTTTAATGAGCAATTTCTAATTAGTTATGAGTTATTGCTAGCTAGTCATAAGTTTTTGCTAGCTATTCGTGTATTATAAATCACTAAATATATATAGATTTCTCAATAAGTAGGGATTAATCCCAATGGAAATAACATAAAATATTTTCTCAGTTATATTTCTTCTAAATGATTTCAGAGCTACCCTCCTTAACCTTCCTTTCTTTCATCTCGCTAAGATCACCTTCTCTCTCTCTTAATCTTCGCCTTTTCGCTTAGCCATCCTCAAATTAATTATCCAATAACTTTCAATATTGCTATCGAGCAACTTTCCTATCATCCTCAATCTATAAAAGACACCATCTAGCCTCTATCTTCACTCATAAACAAATCCACCCCATAGCTCCAACCATCACCCTCACAAAGGCGACTCTTCATCATGGAATTATAGAATATACTGCAACAGCTACATCAACTCCTACTCATAACAGGTGACATTCATCGCCCACTTATACCAATCAGACTCAAATTGGGCGACACAATTTAACTCTAGGCTCCAATAACTGCTTAAACAAAGAACAACAATTTTGAGACAATCGTCCTGTTTCCCACACTTAGCTTGGTTATTGTAAAGTATGTGGTATACAAAGACACCATTCAAAGCAATCTGCATTTTGCTTTGTTTAAAGTGAATCTACTAAATGCTTCATCACTTGGCTCCTCTACTTCCTGACAACCTTAGACCCACGTTGATATTAGCAATGTCTCTCCTTCATGGCTCCTTGACAATGGGGCTTCACATGCATGTCACTAATGACTTGAACAATCTCCTTCGACATTCCACCTACACTGGCTTTGGTGATGTTTTCATTAGCGATGGGGGGGGGGGGGGGGGTGTTATAATGGTTCCACCTTTCTTACTGCTCATGCTATCATTGCTCTTATTAAAGTTCTTTGTGAGCCAAATATTGAAAAGAAACTTAGTTCAATTTCACATTTTGCACTACCAATAATGTTACAATTGAATTTTTAACCACTTCTTTCATTGTAAGGGAGCTAAACATGAGGGAAACCCTTTTAAGGGGCCAAATGAAAGATGAATATTTGAGTGGCCAATATCAAGTAATGTGTCTTCTCCGCTTGTTGTTTTCTTTCGTGTTAATACCACTTTTCCCAACTGGCATCTTGGAATACATCACCATATATTTCCCATTTTTAAGCACATTGTTTCTAATTATAATTTAGATTTTTTGCTTTCATTTTGTTTTCTTTGTAATGTTTTACAATGTAATAAAAGTCACAAAATATTATTCTCTACTTCCCCACTTGCTTCTTCTAAACCTCTTGAACTCATATTTTTATGCATGGATTTCTCCTGTGATATCCCATGTGAGATCAAACATGATGTCATCTTCATTGAAAAATTGAAGTACTTGTCATCATTAGCAAATTAGCCATGGTTAAAAGCTATTTTAAATGCAAAACTATCATATTTACTTTGATAATGGAGGTGAATACCTTGATCTTTCTTAATACCTCTCTACAAAAAGCATCTCTCATCTCATCACATTGCCCTGAATGCTAGAACACAATGGTAATTTAGAAAGAAAACATCATCACATTGTTGAAACTAGCTTCCTTCTTCTCTCCCGTACTTTACTTAATCTTCCAATTTCATGCCTTCTCCATTTTTTTATCACAACAACCGTATGCCCACATTCATTCTCAATCTTTCTACTCCTTACGAAAAGCTTTATGGTAGCTCTCCCGATTATTTGAAACTTAAGGTCTTTGGATGATTATGTTATCATTGGCTTCAACAATATTCCACACATAAACTTGATTCTCATTCCAAACCTTATGTCTGATACTCAATCACTCAGAATGTTTATTTATGGCTTGATCGCTTATCTTCCAAAATCTATGTCCTCATCATATCGGCTTCCTTGAGTTTATGTTTCAATTTTACACTTGTCCTCATCGCTAATATCGTCCTCAAACCATCACTATCTTCAAATGAGCTCCACCAATCATCACTTCCATCGAATAATATGTTGACATTGCCATGTACAATGCCATCCAGCATGTAACCTCTTCCTCTACCCTCAGGTTATACCCCCATCACCCCTCTCCAATATACCGCACTAGTCACTCTCAGCCATAACCGACTACTCAATACCCACAAAATGACTACTCAAGCCAAAAATAATTTATGCAAATCTATCCATAAGTTAAAACTCTATGCCCAGCACTCCAAACCAAATCTTAAACCAATGACTATAACCCAAGCTTTTAGGCATCTTAAATGTCGTTATACCCATGTTTGGAACAGAAAATGGGAGTTGATTCTATATGATCATATTCAAAATATTTTTAGCTGCAAATGTATTTTTCAAACTAATCATCACTAGTTACTTTACTAACAAATTCAAGGCTTGCCTCATAACCAAAAGCTTCCACCAATAGCCACGTGTTGACTACAATGATGCTTTTAACCCTGTTGTCAAACCCACCACTATACAATGCCTTGTTCAAAGCATCCTTGTCAATCATGGGTGGTGTCTACAACAATAAGATGTCTCTAATTTTGTCCAATAGCAACATCTCTATAAAGATGTTCATATGGCACAACCACCAAGTTTTGTTGATATTGATTGTGCATATCATCTTTGCAAACTTCTTAAACCTATATATAACCTCAAACAAGCCTCAACTGCTTGGTGCCACCAACTCCATCGATTCCTATTTAACATTAGATGTAGGAACTCCGATGATGACACATGACTATTTTCCTCAGCTATGGCATCCACTATATATATCGTCTTACATATATTAACAATATTATTATAATAGGTGATACCCTTGTTCGAATACTTGTGACCTTCTTACTCAGTGGTACTCTTTAAATGATCCTGGTCATCTCCACTACTTCCCTAATGAGGTAAACATCCAGCACACGCATGTTATTCATAACTCTTGATGATGATACATCATGGACCTTCTAGCTCAAACTAAAATGACAAACTCTAATCAAATCCCCACGCCACTCACTATTTACCCTACCCAAATACTCCCTAGCATTTCTCTCATAGATATAACCAACTATAGAAGGATCTATGATAACGAGCAATACCTATCACATTATTCACATATTGCATTATTCACATACATAACTTTACATAAATTTTGTTGTCAACAAATTGTTTATAATCATGCATTGACCTACCACTGATCATTAAGGCACTTGTCAAGTATCTTCTTTGTTTTCTATGTGGTACGTCAGATCGTAATGTTCTTCTATATCATGATTCTCCATTATATTTACATGCTTTCTCGAATGTCCACTACGTAGGCAATAAAAAGGATTATTCATCTACTAGTACATATTTGAGTCACTAATCTATCTGATGATGTTTCAAAAAGCAATGCACTATTACTCGATCATTAACAAATGTAAAGTATAGATCTGCCTCAACTATTGCTACCAAAATCAGCTGTTTATGCTCTATCTTGACCAAACTTGGAATTTATATTCCACAATGCCCAGTCTTCTATTGTAACAACATTGGAGCCACTAACTTGTGCTCTAACTTAGTTTTAACTCTCACATGAAATATGTTGTCATTGATTTCCACTTCATTCATGACCAAGTCCAAAAAGATGCACTTTAAGTTGCTCATATTTTATCTAAGGATAAACTAGTGAATGCTCTCATAAAATCTCTTCCGAAAACTCAACTTATATCACTCAAGAACAAGATTGGAATCCATCGTTAGAGCTCCATGTAGGAACATAATAAAGAATAAAAATTTTGGCAGTTGTATTATTTCTTAAATTATAAATAATGAGATGGTTAATATATGTAAATTGCGAACAAGTAATGAGTAGTTGCTAATGAGTCATGAGTTGTTGCTAGCTAATAATATTGTAGATAGCTGGTTATGAGTTGTAAATCTTTATAGATTTTTCTATGAATAGGTATCAATCCCTAGGGAAATGAAACAGCATATTTTTACATTTCTATCCCTTTTAAAATAAAAGCCGGCTCTGATTTTTCAACAAAGCACCCCGGTTTTGTTTTGATGGCATGAGATTTTTAGGTAACACGCTGCTTCATTTTACCAGTTCAATGATACATATCTTGACAAATTTCGATTAGATATTTCAAACCAAGTGGTTTTTTTTATTCGATCCACAAAACTACTTCAGTTTAAAACTGCCTTTTTTTCTATATTCTCTCATTCCTCGGAATGAAATTGCACGTTGAATATTGGAAGAAAAAGAAAAGAAAATTTTAAAATAAAAAACTGATATCCCTTCTAGAATACAGCACTAAACTCATATTAGAAAGAATTTTACCTGACTTTTGCCAATCCCTGAGGGACCAACCAATTCTGTGAGAACACCAAATGGGATTCCTCCGCCCAATGCATCATCAAGACCCGTCAGAAACGTAGGAAGACGACCACCAGATGAATCATTCATCAGCCGCTCTTCCAGAAGCGAAAGAGCCTGAAAACAGAGAAACCTGCTCAGCGGACACCCTATCTGCTTCGGATAATAGAAAGAAAACATTTAAAGGGACTTTTCTCACAGTTTGATAGGGAGGACACGCGACTTCGCTGATGCGCGCGACAGCTTCCTTGACATCCTTCATATCAACTCCAAGAAGAGTCATTAGGTCGAATTCGGGTAATGAGAGAGCATCCTGCGAGCCACTAGCAGAATAGAAGAGATTTAAAACAAAACAAAAAACCTAATGCGTGCAATAAGTGCTTCGATGGGGAAGAAGAGCAAAAGTTAAAAAAATTGATTGTTGAGTGGAATGAGAAGAATTTACGATATCCGTTCATACCTTTGCAGTTCGGATGTTGCGTGCCGCCAAGCGATTGGCGATGGATTGAGCGAGACCCATATGTGCTACAAGTTTGTTTGCCATCTACCTCAGCGGAGCTTGCCACTCCAGTCGAGGCCCAAGCGTTCTCAAAAGACGCGAAGGCTGGATTAGAGTAGGGAATTCGATTCCGCTAATAAAAATATAAAAGAACTACAAAAGCAAAGCAATTTCTTCCCGCCATGGCTGGGAACTTTTATTTGGCCCGGTGACGGGAAGTAGAGCTACATTCGGGTTCGGCGAGCGCTGAGAACGCGCCAGCACAAAACCGCCGACCAGACCCGTGAATAGTGGATGGGTCGCAGGTGCGTTTTTTAAATTCATGACAATATGCTTGGTATTGTTAGGTATTTGTCGATTTTGCCCTACAATAACGAGAAATACCATTATGTGAAGACAAATACTGAGCAATGCTGAGTTTTTCTAGGTATTACTCGGTATTACTTGGTATTGGTCTTCATAGAGCGGTATTTCTCGTTATTACCAAGCAATACCTAACAATACTTAGCAAATACTGAGTAATACCTAGCAATACGCGAACATAGCATTCATGGGTTCCGGTCCGGGTCAAGTCGTCGGGCCGCGCGGTAAAGAGTAAGAGCACGTGGCGCGATCTCAGTGAGCTACGTCCGGTCACCGGACCTAATAATTGTTCCATGGCTTGGGAGGTGGGGGGAGGGGGGTTACTAAATTACATACATTCCGGCTTATTTCATGTTATTTGCATATCTACCCTCTAAAATTTTAATATTACATCATTATCATGTATATAAAATTTTAATATCAATATATCACTTTTATAATTCATTCTAACTATTATTATCATGTATATCATCCTATAACTTTTAATATTTCATTTTTTGCATCCATATTTATTATATAGGTGGTAGTCGTATAATATTAAAGTTTTAGGTATTAGATATATAAATAACATAAAATAAAATGATATGTATATAAATCTCCCTTTTTTTATCATATATCGGAAGACAAGTAACTGAATAGGAAAATCTCTATGATAATATGGTATATTTGTAAATGTTAAGTTGTACATGGACATGATAAATTATTTTGTGTATTTCATTACAATTAGACTAAATTTATTGTTATTGTTTGTCTATGTGCTTCGTTTCAATATGATTCTAAGAAGTCACATTTGATTCTAATTAAGTGAATATTCAAATATCTTATAGGTTCATCCATCCTAGATATTTGGTAACCTAAGTATAACAACTCATTTGATTTTGCTGATTTCTTTGATTCTAACTTTTTAGGTTGCAAGGTATGAGAAAAAACGCTTCATAAACTTATCAATTTATTGATCACCCGTTTGATTTCTGATGTATTCTCAGATAATTATCTTGATCAAGCACGAATCTGGAGGCAAAATCTAATCTAAAATTTCAAAAATTAAAATCAAAAGCATTCGAACTCCGATTTCAGCGAGCTTCTCGGAAATACGAACCCAACGACACTAAATTCGACCCAATCCGAGCCCAAATGGGTCCGAATCAAGGACCCGAAGCACTGTTGGAAGGTTCAAACCGCAATTTGAGTTACCAAATGATCTTCGATTTTAACGAGCTTATACTAGAATCGAGTGGCTCGACGAGACGAATCCAACGAGCCCAAGATCGCCAAATTCCGACACCATTAAGGCCTTCAAATGTCTAACGAACGGTGCATGATCAAAGGATTCAATATCGGCCGTCCATTCAAACCACTCCCAATTCGCCCCTGATCTCACACCTATTTACGGGCTATGCCACTCCAGAAAAATTATAAATAGAACCCTCATTCTTCACAAGGGGGACTCAAGTGAAGAGAGAGAAGAAGAAGAGAAAGGGGAAAAGGAGAATCCTCTCTTCCTCGACCACCGCCGGAGCTCTTCCCGCCGCCTGAATATGCATGAACTCTGCCGGATTTTCAGGAAACGACGGGATTTTGCAAAACTTTGTAAACTTGCTTGAAGAAACGAATTGTAATCTGATTGCCCCGATTTGTGGGACGAATCAGCATTTGTAACTTGCAAAATACTAGTGGAAATTTTCAACTAGGCGAGATCCCGTGGTTTTTTCCCTTTTTGGGTTTTCCACGTAAAAATTATGGTGTTCATATTCTTTTTCTATTTGTGTGCTGAATACTCGTACAACGCTTGGACGCAAATTTACAAACTCTATCACCGCGTATATTCTAGCACGCAACAATTCCTAATTTTAAAGTAAATGGAATTCAATAGTACTATTCATTGCTCAGGTAGAATATTTCATTAGCTACTATAATATGGTTGATGAATAACTAATTTTGCATAATTTTTTATTCTATTATTATTGTCTTATATGAAGGGGATAATTGCCTTAAGATGGTATGCCCTTCTTGATAAACTAGTAATGCAAATTATATTTAATTCTTACTCTAATTATTTTCTCTTATTTGGAGAAAAGTAAAAGTTAAGGTGTTCACAAATGTGCAAAGTCATGAGTGTTGATTTAGAGTTGAAGGTGGATTGCAAACTATGCTCCTGGTTTGATTTTATAGTAATTAAATGCATATCACATAATTTTTATATATTTATATGTCTAAATTCAAAATTTTTATACTTATTTCTATAAAATCCAAATTCTTAAATTACATAAAAATATTACTAATTTTAACTTTTCTAAAGAAATATATATATATATATATATATATATATATATATATATATATATATATATATATATATATATATATATATATATATATATATATATATATATATATATATATATATATATATATATATATATATATATTCATGTATATATTTTGTTATGTGATTGAAACACGGCAATGTTATTTCAAAAAATATTAAATTTTAGATGTTAAATATATAAATACACAATAATTGTGCTGTATGTAAGTAACACCCACCTCAATTTTTAAATGTCTCATCATAGATAAAAAAAATAAAAATAATAAAAATAAAAAATATTTCCAATGGACAAATAATAAACTTTGTAATGCTGTTTATCATATAATTTTCCGGCGCCTAAACGACAAAATTACCAAAGCATTCCTTCCCAACGTTAATTCGCAAAACTGCAGTAATTGAGTTGTACTTGATACATCGTCAAAAAATTAGCTTGATCAGGCACGAATCTCGAGGCAAAATCTGATTGGAAACTTCAAAGATTAAATTCAGAAGCTCCTGAACTCTGATTTCAGTGAGCTTATAGTTGAACTAATCTTCTCGGAAATACGAACCCAACAACACCAAATTCAATCCAATCCGAGCCCAAGTGAGCCCAAATCAAGGACCCGAAGCGCTGCCTGAAGGTTTAAACCGCAATTTGAGTTACCAAACGGTCTCCGATTTTGACAAGCTTATACTCAAATCGAGCGGCTCGATGAGAAGAATCCAACGAGCCCAATATCGCTCAATTCTGACATCATTAAGGTCTTCAAATGTCCAACGAATGGTGCACAATCGTAGGATTCAATATCGGCCATCCATTTGACCACTCCCTATTCGCCCTTGATCTCGCGAATATTTACGAGCTATGCTACTCCAGAAAATCTATAAATAGAGTCCTCATTCGTCACAAAGGGGACTCAAGTGAAGAGAGAGAAGAAGAAGAGAAGAAGAAGGAAAAGGGGAAAAAGCGATTCCTCTCCTCCTCGACCACTCTAGAACTGCAGTAAGTTTTAGAGTGGAAACTAGTTTATTAGTTGGCTTACGAGTTGATGTTATTCATTGCTCTGTTTTTATGTTTGTAGTTAGTTGTGTAGTTTGTTATATTATTTTTGTGCCTATAAATAGAGGCTTTATGGGTTGTAATAGTTATGATCAAGCAATAAAGAATTTCTGGTTTTGCCACTTCCCTCTTCCCTTCACTCTCTCCCTCCTCTCTCAAGTTCAAGAAGAGGAAGTGTTTCTTCCTCTCTAAAGTAAGTTTTAACATCTGGTATTAGAGCCACGATGTTGGCAATCTCAAGGTGGAGGAGAGGAGGTTTCTTGTCTAAAGAAATTGATTCGGATCTGAAGAGGGCAGTGCCGGCTTTGCCTCATGTAAGGGTCCTTCGCACAGGCGTTTGGACGAGTCGAAGGAGCCGGAGGTGACTTCGGCAGCCAAGGGTGAGAACGAGGTAGCGCTGGTGGGTGTAGTGGTCTGGAGCAGTGTGTGTGGGTTTCTTGATTGGGAGGAATAGTAGACTGGTGCTGCAAAAGGGAAGCGGGGTCACGAAGCTCAGCCCGAACGCACTCAGGGAGCTCGGACGCGCAATTGCGAAGCAAGCGCCAGCCAAGTATGTCATCCGCTTGGAGTCTGCAACAGCCGAGCGGTCGCGAAAATGGCTTGGTGCCGCGATAGGCCAGATGTGCTTGCAAGGAAATGCACTGTACTCTTCCAAGAACTGAGTTCTTGTTATGGGAGTTGTTCTTTTGCTGAACCAGGTGTTCAGTTTCACTGTTATCAGTAAATTATTTCTTCTCAAGAAAGATCCGAGCTGAGAGGTCTCGTACTGACGGTGGCAGAGGCAGGAGGTCCATTCCAGACAGCTATTTCAAGTGGAGAAGGAGGCTAGTATTCGTGGAACGGAACATAGGCTTCTTGGAGGCCTGAGGTTCTTGCTTGTGGTTGTAGGCTTTCTCGGGTTGACTGAACGAAAGCCGGACGTCAAGCTTGAACCAATCGGAGGTAGGAATTGAGTCGTGGCTTGTTCATGGATGTGGGCTTGTGTTTCTTGCGATCAACCTTGGCTTGCCGGCGGAGTGGAGCTGTCGAATGCAAGAAGAGCAGAGCCAAAGTAGTTCTTGAAGCCTAGTTGAGGTGATATCCTCGTGGAGGAAGGTTTAAAGAAGTGAAACGGGACACGATGGAGATTGTGTGTGCAAGGCTTGGCCGAAGGCAAGGCAGGTTGTCCGTAAGTGATAGGCGAACCACGACAGATTCAAGATTATTATTCTTGATTAAAAATCAATTTGCATATTTGAGGTTGAGTAGGCCCGTTCTTGAGGAGCAGTGACGGAATGCGGGGCGCTTGGAAGTGCGAGGACATGTAGTGTACGAGGAGGTCGTATAGGAGCCATGGCATTGGTGAAGGACACGCAAGTTACTGGTTGGATGCGGCAGTGCATGGCGTGGGATTGTGAAGAGTGAAGCACAGATGAAGGCGCAGGGCTCGGTGTACGTGTTGATACGTGCAGGATATGATTGGAGTCAGACCACATGAGTGCAAGGCACGGGCGCGAACTTGAGGCGTAGGACGTGGGCTTGAAGCACAGGCATATGCTTGAGGCCCGGGCGCGGGCTGAAGGCGTGGGACGAGCCAGTGTGGTTCGGCGGAGAACGACAGAGCTTTCAAGTCCCTCGAGCATGGAATGCATGGTCCGTGCGGCTCAGGAGGCTCGACAAGTTCAGACGGAGAAAGCTTCGTGAGAGATAAAGAAGAAGTGTCGGACTCTGTACATGAGGTTCAGGCTTGGCATTGAACTAGTATTAATATTAATGACCCAACCTACGTCCACTCCCCGGAGGCACCCTTCGAGTATTGCACAAAAACCTTTTAGTCTATCATTTTTCCCCCACAAAAAGACGGAGAAACCCTTACAAAATCTTTCCACCAACACTGTACGGTAGATGACCAAAACTTCTTTCACAAGTAGAGAACCTTGACTCCTTTTTCTCCCTCCAAGAGATAACAGAGAACCACGAATCTCTTTAACCTTCACTGGTGTGGCGGACTAGCAGGGTCCTTTGACACCAAATAGATTTTTCTTCTTCCCAAAACTTCTCTCGAGATAAACCTTGATATTGATGGTACTAAGGTGCAAGCTTGTCAGAGCAACCATGTAAAATCCCCTCCACACTCCCTTGAAACCCCTCCAACGATTTTCGCCCTCTCAAACTCCACCCTTTTCTTTCTCCCTTTTATATGAGCAGTTCAAAAATGAATGTGTTTTTGTACGATCTGGTACGAACCTAATTTCGTACTCTATTAGTCTTCTATACAACTTGATATTATACTATACAAACATTTCAAAAATGAATGTGTTCATTATGTATGATCTGGTATAAACCTAATTTCATACTATAGTAGTCGTTTGTACGACTTAATATCGTACAGTACAAACAGTTCAAAAATTCAAGTCATTATTTGATTAACTGCATTCTGGAGGAAAATACATGTCAAATCATATCGTAAGATTAAATATCATATAATACAATCAAATGTTTTCTTTTTAAATATCACACTCCCCATGTGCGTGTGCACGGTTACCTAATTATAATCACACTTTCTCAGACTCAAGAAATAAAAATAGAGATATATAGACTATTACAAAAAAAAAAATCTAATTTACCTTCTCTTTAAGTCTTCAGCAATTTAGAGTAGTATATGATTTTTCTAAAATATTTGCACACACAGAAACAAATAGAAATATCTAATACATGCTATGAGTAATAATAAAATTATAACAATAATATTTTGTTATCATCAAAAATCATAATCTTTATCTTAATTCTTGATTTGCAACATGAGTAGTATATTTTTGGTTGAGAGGAATTTGACAACTTCATGGAGGATAATGTCACATAGGAGCATCTTTAGGTAAGATGCCAAGAGAGCTTAACCCCAAAGTTAACTTTGGGAAGTTAGTAAGGAGACTCTGAGTATGCCAACAAGCCCCAGCAGATTAGCTGAAAGGCTAAGATAATTTGAACGTCAACAGTATTACAAACATGATGAATGAATATGTTAGTGAATATAATCCAAATGGAACCACTCATGATGATAGGCAGCTCTTCATATCACTGCACCCTACACATGATAGCAATGGAAAACGTCTTAGCCACCTATAGACGAAACTACCATATTGCGTCACAACCATCCCTAGCGATACTACTTCAACGACCAGATATTAAGTTTACTCATCCTCCTTCTCGCCTTTTATTAAGATACTTAATGTAGATACAAACTATAGCTAAGATGACTTCAATGAGAAAGATAAAGTGAAAATGCTTTACTCTGTTTAAAGTTATTTGTTGTCCAGATTTTTTATTTTTATACAGAAATTTATGATGGTATCATAATTACTGCCTTAGGGCTCACACACATACTCTCTCTCTCTCTTTTATCCTATGCATTAAGCTACAACACCTAGAATGTCTTCCCCAACCATGTCTTCAACCTCTTCCCCAGCTATTCGTGCCAACTACGGTCATCTTACAGAGACTCAGATCCCCTCCTCTCTTAAGTTTCTGATGAGTAATATTAAAAATATTGTTCATTATCACTTATCCTCAGATAATCATCCTACAGGAAGAGTACAAGTCATTAAAGTCTTTCAAGCAAATGGGTTTTAAGGTTTTCTTGATGGCACAGCATTACCTCTACAAAAATACACCTTAAGTTCAGATTAATCTCCCACACTGAACCCTGAGTATACATTATGGAAAATAATTGATTGAAACTTAACAACAACATTGCATTCGGTCATATCTCCTCCTCTTCTTCTCTATGTCATCAACATAGAGACTACTCATGTGGTCTGGTTAACTATCAACAAATAGCTACAATCCATAAATTGTTCTCGAATTATTGAACTCAAGAACGAACTTCATCATCTAATAGTGAAGGAAATGATAATGAATCATTATCTTTCTCTCATTAAATCTAAAATAGATTCTATCAATGCCGCTGGTAGTAGTATAGATACATAAGATATCATCTTATATACACTCAATAGTCTTCCTGCTACATATAATGCATTTAAAACATCTATTCACACAAGGCTACAACCTATCAGTTTAGATGATCTATCCTCCTTACTATGTAGTAAGGAAATCAATTTGACAGCTGAGACATTGTCTGAAACTCTGCTTGTTAATACATATGATCTCCTATAGATTTCTACAAAACTAGGGAGGAAGAAATGCAGGCGGAGGATTTTGAAATACAGGCATTGTGTTATTCTTCTGCACGCTCTAGACCATATTCACATGGAGGAAGAAATGCAGGCAGAGGATTTTGAACAATAAATCACTCAATAGAATGTTAGATTTGTATTTGTCGTGGTCACTATGTGGCCACCTGTTGGTATCAGACCAATTTGATTTTTAGTCGCAACCAACATCAGCTCTATTTTCTATTACAAATTCCAAAAATGTAGATTGGCATCTTGGCATGGGTACTTCATCCCATCTAACTGCTGATGTCACTCAAATTTCATTCAGCTCAACCTTACAATGGCACAAATTAGATTACTGTTAGAAACAGACAGAACTTACTTATTGCATCAATTGAACATGGCATTTTACCTAATTCTCATAAGTTCTTACTCCATCCACTCTACTTTGTTCCTAAGCTAAGACATAATCTTCTTTCTATTAAGCACCTCACAACTAATAGCAATTATAACATTCTTTTTTATTCTAATGATTTTAAATCAATGATTTGAAGAATCACTCCACTCTCCTCCAAGCTCGCTGTCGTAATGGATTGTATCCCATATCCACTTCCTTCTTTACCAACAATACACCTCAAGCCCATCTCCATCCAGCACAGTCTCATACTTTTGCGCAAGCATCTGGGCCATCTAAACTCAACTACTTCAGTAACACTTTGAGCAAAGCATCCTTACATCTACACTAAATCTATTTTTAGTTTATGTAACTCTTGCTCTCAATCAAAATTTCATCATTCAAGTTTTACACTGTCTAGTTCTTATGCAACTAAACCTCTTCAAATTGTTCACTCTGATGTATGGGCTCCGTCCCCAATACCTTTAATTAATGGATTCATATATTATGTCATATTCATTGATGAATTCTCTCGTTTTACTTGGCTTTACCCAATGCTTCAAAAATATGAAACTTTTTCTTTATTTTGAACCTTTAAATCTATGATTAAGAAATAATTTCATGAACATATTATTATGTTTATATCAGATTCTGACACTAAATTTATAAATAAATTGTTTTTAGTCTTTTCTTCGTGCTCATGGCATACAATAACAATTTAGCTGTCCTTACACCCCACAGCAAAATTAGTTAGCAGAACGCAAGCAAAGGCATAGTATAGAGACTACAAGAATATTACTTCTAGATGCTAACTTACCATATCACTTTTGGGTATATGTTATTCTAATCGTTGTATATCTAATCAATATATTACCATCTCCAATCACCATTAACAATGTCTCACCATATGAACAACTTTACAAAGAAACCCCAAACTACAAATTTCTAAGTATTTGGATGTCAATGCTTTCCTCTACTTCCACCTCACAAATCTCATAAGCTTGCTCCAAAATCAATGTAATCCATTTTCCAAGGATATTTCCTCGCCTCCAAAGGCTATCTATGCCTTAATCTTCTCACTGCTATGGTCGTCACTTCCATCCATGTTCAATTTCAAGAAAGTGCATTTCCCTTTCACTCTGCTTCTTAATCAGCTATAACATAATTGCAATCTTCTCCTCCAAATACTCCACCCTTTACTCTTATGTCAATACCATCACCACCAACTCAATCAAGTTCATCTACTCTCTCATTACCCTCCAAATCGTCAACCTCAACATATAACTCTCATTCCATTACTTTTGTCTCTAACACTCCCTACTCTAATAACACATCCTCCACATCCACACCACCTCCACCTATTATGAAGGCTCATGATATGACTACCCGCCTTTAAATTGGTACCCTAAAGCCTTCCACCATCTTCAATCTCCTCCATGTCACCAATACCTTAAATGATCCAACTTGTTACAACTCTTCTATAAAACTTCCTCGGTGGCGAAATGTTGTGTATGAAGAATTTCAAGCTCTTCAATTACAAGGAACCTGGACACTTGTGCCACCTCATTCCAATTACAATATACTTGGAAACAAATTTTTTATTCCAAACCAAACTGAATGAAGATGGTACCATTGCCAGGTACAAGGCTCTTCTTGTGGCTCAAGGCTAAAACAAGAATATGGTCTAGATTTAATAGAAAAGTTCATTCTGGTTGCCATATTTCAAACTATTAGAGTCTTCTTGACTATTTATGTGCACAACCATTGGAATATAACTCAACCTAACGTCTCGAATTCCTTCCATCATGGAAAACTATCAGAAGAGGTGTATATGAAACAACCAAAAGGATACATAGATCCCACCCATCCTTATTATATTTGTAAGCTACCATATATGGCCTCAAACAAGCTCCCAGACAATGGTTTTTCACATTCACTGATTATTTAATCAAATGAGATTTTTTTACTTTTAGTGGAGCTGATCCCTCCTTACACCTTTACTCCAACTCTACTACATCAATCTACAAAGTCATCTGTGTAGATGATATTTTACTTATGGGAAATGTTATTGTTGTTATTTCAAATTTACTTCATGATCTTCAACAACAATTCTCTATAAAAAATCTTAGCAATCTTCATACATTTCTCAGCTTACAGGTGCAACGATCAGACACGGATATCTTCCTGCATCAAACTTCCAATGCAAATGCTTTACTTGAAAAAGCTAGAATGAGCAATTGCCATCCTCTCCAAACTCCCATAGCTCATGAACCAAAGAACTCACCGGTTGCCTTGCTACCATTCACAAATTCCTAGCTCTACCGTAGTCTTGCTAGCTCTTCGTAATATCTAAATATAACTAGACCAAATATATCCTTCATTGTTAATCAATTTTGTCATCATATCAATCATACCCTAAATCACCATTTTCAGATGTTCAAAAGGATCTTGAGATATCTCAAGGGAACTCTTTCCTTCGGTCTACCTATTCAACTTGGCAACATGACCCTGTCTGCTTTTGGTGACGCTAGCTGGGCAAGTGACAAGCAAGATAGAAAGTCTATAACTGGCTATTTTGTCTTTCTGAGATCTACTCTTATTATCTGGAGTGCGAAAAAATAATCTACCATTGCGCGCTCTTCTATAGAATCAGAATATCGAGCACTTACTATTGCTGCCACAAACATTATTTGATTGCGCCGATTACTCCAAGATTTCAAGCTTATTCTTACGGCTCCAACTCCTCTCTACTGTGATAACATTTCCGCAATCCCCCTTGCCAATAATTTAGTGTTTCATGCAAGGATCAAACACATTGAGATCGACCATCACTACATTCGTGAGTGTATCAAATCTCAAATCATACATGTTCATCATATCTCTACTGAAGATCAAATTGCAGATATCTTTACAAAAGTCCTTCTCATTACTCGATTTCAGCATCTTAAGACCAAATTAACTCTTCCAACTCGAACAATTAATTTGAGGGGGACTGTTAGTGCATATAAGCCAAACGGGACCACTCATGATGATAGGCAGCTCTCCATATCACTGCAACTTGCACATGACAGCAATGGAAAACGTCTCAGCCGCCTGCAAAAGAAACAGCCGGATTGCATCACAACCATCCCCGGAGATACTAGTTCAATGGCCACATATTGAGTTTACTCATCCTCCTCACCTTTTATTAAGATACTACTCTCTATAAAATCAAATTAATGACTTTTTTCAATTATTTAATAATCACATTTTTTGCTTAATTACACGTTAAACACCATCCTTTTGAAGTTCCTCTGATCTCACTTCAGTTACCAAGAAGAATATCACTTAGACCCCCCAAAAAAACTAAATTCCTTGACTTTTTTTCCCAGATTCTCCTTTCAAATCATTAATGTGAAAGCATCTCCTTTTTTAACATTTTAATCAATGAATGCAGAGAATATCAATGGCTTCACATGCTTGCCTAATTTTGACCCATTCTACTACCATCGCTTTTTAGCTTCCTTTGAACGTTTCAAAAGTTCCAACTCTTATTACCGAAATCTTGCAGACTTGCAGTCCAAGAAACACGAGTAACTCACACTCTATAAATCCAATTATAAATAAGCCTGCAGCATCACTGTCTCAACATCAGCTGAAAGACTTTGAGCTCTATTTGCTTCAAGGAATGGAGTACCAAAAGCAGCGATTTGAGAAGAAAGGGAACCCTCCACCAAGGAGAGGCCAAGTGAAGGCCAGGATCTTTGGAAGCTTAGTTCGTTCAATCATCCCCAGCTCTTCAAACAACCAAATAAGAAAGCCGCAAATACCAGAAGCTCGCTCGACGATGCTGACGCCAGGGACCAGTGGGTACACCACAGAGGACTGCTCTGAAGCTTAATTGCTCTTCACCCATGGGCCATGGCCATCCCTTTTTTATCTGCTCTATTGTTAAGAAGATATTTTAGAGTTCTTCGCCTGTATATTTGTTGTTATAAGAAATGAAGTGTTATTGGCATTAGGTGTTTCTTCGGTTATTTAAGGCTAAGATATTTATTGAAGCTTGAAAATGATTACTACAGGATGAAATTATCATACAGATGCCGTTGTGAAGAAGAATTGGTGGAGATGAAATGTTATAATCTGAACCATTTGGTCTATGATTTCATTTAAGTCGGTCCGGCCGTATTCGCGTGGCCGACCCCTCCCGCTCCCCTTTCTAGCGTGCAAATCGTGCCCTTCGCACGGAGGCAAGCATAACAGATGCTTCTCTCCCTCCAATTGCTAGGATTACACTATTCTATTCCTAATTGATTGGATTTAAGGGTCTAGATGACTCGAGTCGAGTAGTGGTCTTATTGATCTTTGCTCATAGCTCAAAAAGTCAGTTTGAACTCAAATTCGTCCCACTGTAAACAAGTTCGAGCAGGCTCGCTTGCCTCAAAGGGATTTTTTAAATATTTAAATTTTTAAATTTTTATTAGATATTTTAAATATTTATTATTAATTTTAAACATTTATTATTATTTTTTTAATATTTAAATTTAATAAATAAAATAAAATAATTTAAAAAGTATTAATAATTATTTGAGCCGGCTCGCCTGCTCACAAGCCGAATCTCATCAAGCTCGAAATCGAGCTCGGTTCGCCAGCCCATAAAAGAGTTGACCTCAAACTGACTCGGCTCATTTACACCCCTTATTGGAAACTTTTATTTGGTTTGGTGACCGGACGTAGAGCTACGTTCGGCCGGCACTGAGATCACGCCACGTAGCATGCACAAATCCATGTATTTGTCGATTTTGCTCGGCAATAACGAGAAATACCATTATGTGAAGACAAATACCGAGCAATACCGGGTAATACCGAGCAATACTGAGTTTTTTTTAGAAAAACTCGGTCGGTATTGCTCGGTATTACTCGACATTGATCTTCACAGAGCAGTATTTCTCATTATTGCCAAGCAATACCTAGCAATACCGAGCAAATACCGAGTAACTCAGTGGTGACCGCACGTAGAGCTACGTCCGGTCACCGGACGTAATAATTGTTCTCTTATTGGATTCTCCCACCATGCTTCCTTCCTGTGACGCCCCAAGATCTAACTTGGAAAGAATTTAAGTCAATTCATTAAAACCATTTACAAAAGCTATATATAGTCTTAAAAAATAGTCTACCAAACAACCGATAATTAAAACATCAATGTACAGTTCCATTCATACCTCAAAAGATCATATACAAAACTCAGGAACTACACTATGAACACAACATAAGAACTGAAATCTATCCTGTCCTGGGTACAAAAGAATCACTATAACCAAAAAGAACAAAAACCTAAGTATTCCAGATCAACCTCAATCTCCTGCTCCCTTGCCCTGACCTGAAAATATTAACCACATATAATGAGCTTCAAAAAGCCCAGCAGGTCACCTAATACCTATAACTGAAATCAAAGCACGGTACTGGAAACAATATGCATGTTAATCAGTCGAATCCATAACAATCAATTGCACATGATCAATGAATCTATGCAGATACGAAAATCAGTAGTCAATACACAATCGATAAAATCCATAGTCAGCGATAGGAGAATCAATAAACAGTAGGAATAAATCCATAAAGCTCAATAAATCAGTACACACGATACATCTTGTAAGAATTCAATCAAATCAATAGAAGAAAATCATCGTCTCGATAATATCAATAAAATCAATCTCTATCAATCATCTCTGGTCAAAAATCAAACCAATACGTCGTAAAAACGATTGAAATCAAATCAATACAGTAAAACATATTTCATATCAGTCAATGAATCACATGCAGCAGTTCAATACGGTGTATCAATGAAATGATAGTATCAATGAGTCAATATAAATAAATCAGTATCAATGAATCAATAGTATCCATGTCCATAGTATCAATAAGTCAATGCAATGTTGATATCCATATCAGTAGTAGTATCAATGCTCAGTGAAATAATGCGAATATCAATGAAATCGTACAGAAAATCTGTAAATTCGTTTAAAATCAATTAAATCAATAAATCCATCACGAGATCAATATGTCAATACCGTACACATGCACTTCAATACAATAGTCTTGCTGAACAAGTACAATCACTGGCTATTAAGGCATTTTTCAATCCATAGTGCTGTTGTATAAATCCATAAATATGCATCCGTTGGTTCAATAAGAGTCGTCACTCTGTGCCCGTCGGCATAAGAATCTCCTTATGCCTCCCAATCGTTATATCAATGATCAATTGAGGATATCGCCAAGCCTTTTTTAAAGGAAAGCCCGTCGGCCCACCATCCTGTACAGGTCAAGTCAATCTCCAACCAACAGTTCAACCAGTCTTCACTTGTCTTTCAGTAACAATAACCGTATAGCAATCATATATTCACATTCGTATGCATATCAGTTCAGATCATTAATTTCAGAAAATCAGAAATCGTACGAAAATCCAGCGGCATAACGGCAGTATACGAAATTTACACAAAAATCACAAAATTCACAATTACCAAATTAGTACAGAACGTGCACAACAACATTATAAGACTTTTATTCTACTTCCCAAACAATTTCAGACATCACCAGAATTTATAGTCAAAATAAAATACCGCCAAATCAAAACTATCCAGTCAAAAATCTCCAGAAAATAATCAAATCGTGTAGAAATACCATATCAGAAACATATCAAAAGTTGTGCGGTAAAACTTTCGTCAATACAAAACTATGTGCATTTTTCGATAACAAAAATACAAATCTGAGCACAGAAATACCAAAACTCGACATCTCCGAAAACAGAAATATGGTTCGGAGTCCTTACTGCGAGATAAACACTTTTCCCAACAGCGGCGACTAACGAAAAGTGCTCCGCAGCCTCCGAAATCCAGCTTTTCCTTTACTTTCCTTCTCCTTCTCTCTCCTCAGATATTTTGAAATAAAAATGATTTTCTCTCTCTGCAAAACGAGCTGATTTCCTTTTAATACACACCTGATCGGCGCGGCCGATCGCCACATCGTCCAGGACGATCTGAATAAAATTCAATCGTCCAGGACGATATCTCAGGACGATAATTAATTTCCTTGGACGATAAAATCCCTTACTCACTGACTTTTGCCATGCACTGATCGTCCCAGGACGATAAAAAATCGGCCTGGACGATCCACTTCAAAAATCAGCTGTTTCACTGATCGTCCTGGACAATCTCAGCATCGTCCCGAACGATCCTAGAAGAAAATCAAAGAAACGAGCTCTCACAATCTCCTCACCTTAGAAAAATGTCGTCCCGACATTTCCCTAAGGGTCCGAAGCAAATCGAGACAAAACAAATCCATCCAAATCTAAATCAAAATCAAAACTCGTCAAAAATCATACATATCACACAATTCATTCAATCACATGTCACTATGCATGGTCATATGTCAATCAATCAATTAGTGAAATCGTCTTACCAGTAGAACTTTCCGGTTGTCGTTGATCTTCATAATGCTGTAAATTGTAGACACGTGGCACCACTGGAGGAAGTGCAGGAGGTCGTGGCACAACGGTCTCCCTCTGACTATCTCTAACAGCTCTATCAGCTCTATCATTCATCCGGTTCATTGATCTTTTACTATAGGCTCTCGAGCCAATAGTCCTCTGTCCTGTACCAGAATCAGTTCTTCCGCCCAATCCTTTCTTAGGGCAAGTTGCTGCTCTATGTCCCTGCTGTCCACAGTGAAAACATTGTCCCGTCAATAAGTAACACCGACCTGCATGTCGTCGACCACAATGAATGCACTCGCTGGAACTACCAGAAGATACTACTGATGCAGATCCCTTCGACTCACCATACTTGCTTCTCTTATCTCTATCTCTTTCTCTACTCACTTCATCTCTTCTACTTGTTTCATCTCTCCTCCTCCTTATGTCTTCATATCTTGATACTGGTGTTGCCAGATCAATCTCTATCAGTCTGGCCCGCTCTACCAACTCAGAAAACTCATAAATCCATAAGGGTACTAGCGAATGTCTCAGATCCCTATTCAAACCTTGCAGAAATCTATAGCATTCTTCTTCAGCAGTAGGGATCAAGTGAGAAGCATACCTAACAAGTGCAGTAAATTCGGCCTTGTACTGCATCTCTATCTTGCGTCCTTGTTCCAATCTCATAAAAGTTTCTTGCATTTATCGTTGAGCTGACGGAGGTACAAACCACATCTGAAATACTGTAGTAAACTCATCCCATGTGATCTCAGCATTTGTCTTCCCCTGAAATTTCTCTCTCTGCTGTCCAATCCACCATCTCTCTGCTTCTCCTTCAAACATAAACACAGCCAAAGGTACCTTTCGATTTCTCAGACACTGCATGCTGTCAAAGATCTTTTCTACTCTCATTATCCAATCTTCAGCAGCCTGGGGTCCTACAGCTCCTTTGAACAACGGAGGCTTTAACTTATGAAACATCTGCAAATGCTTATCTGCTTCTTCTTCTTTACTTCCACTCATCTTACTCTGTGCATCCCCCATCACCTGTGCTATAACAGTAGCCAACTGCATCATACTTTTTGAAGGTACTGGAGCTGCACTGTGTTGCTCATTTGGTACAATTGATTCTGGATTATCCATTTATCTTTTCACCTGCACAGTTCAGAATACATGATACACACATGCAACTATGTATGCAAAATGATGCACTTGAAACTACCCATTCTACCCAACTCTCAATCAAATCCTATAACTCTGGTAACAATCAATTCTTCCAATAACCTGGCTCTGATACCAAAAAGTTTGTGACGCCCCAAGATCTAACTTGGAAAGAATTTCAGTCAATTCATTAAAATCATTTACCAGAGCTATCTATAGTCTTCAAAAACAGTCTACCAAACAACTGATAATTAAAACATCAATGTACAGTTCCATTCATACCTCAAAAGATCATATACAAAACTCAGGAGCTACACTATGAACACAACACAAGAACTGAAATCTATCCTGTCCTAAGTACAAAAGAATCACTATAACCAAAAAGAATAAAAACCTGAGGATTCCAGATCAACCTCAATCTCCTGCTCCCTTGCCCTAACCTGAAAATATTAACTACATATAATGAGCTTCAAAAAGCCCAGCAGGTCACCTAATACCTATAACTGAAATCAAAGCACGGCACTGGAAATAATATGCAAGTCAATTAGTCGAATCCATAACAGTTAATTACACATGATCAATAAATCTATGCAGATACGAAAATCAGTAGTCAATACACAATCGATAAAATCCATAGTCAGCGATAGGAGAATCAATAAACAGTAGGAAGAAATCCATAAAGCTCAATAAATCAGTACACACGATACATCTTGTAAGAATCCAATCAAATCAATAAAAGAAAATCATCGTCTCGATAATATCAATGAAATCAATCTCTATCAATCATCTCTAGTCAAAAATCAAACCAATACATCATAAAAACGATTGAAATCAAATCAATACAGTAAAACCTATTCCATATCAGTCAATGAATCACATGCAGCAGTTCAATATGATGTATCAATGAAATGATAGTATCAATGAGTCAATATCAATAAATTAGTATCAATGAATCAATAGTATCCATGTCTATAGTATCAATAAGTCAATGCAATGTTGATATCCATATCAGTAGCAGTATCAATGCTCAGTGAAATAATGCGAATATCAATAAAATTGTACATAAAATCCGTAAATCCGTTTAAAATCAATTAAATCAATAAATCCATCACGAGATCAATATGTCAATACCGTACAGATGCACTTCAATACAATAGTCTTACTGAACAAGTACAATCACTGGCTATTAAGGCGTTTTTCAATCCATAGTGCTGTTGTAGAAATCCATAAATATATATCCGTTGGTTCAATAAGAGTCATCCCTCTGTGCCCGTCGGCATAAGATTCTCCTTATGCCTCCCAATCGTTATATCAATGATCAATAGAGGATATCGCCAAACCCTTTTTAAAGGAAAGCCCGTCGGCCAACCATCCTATACAGGTCAAGTCAATCTCCAACCAACAGTTCAATCAGTCTTCATTTGTCTTTCAGTAACAATAACCGTATAGCAATCATATATTCACATTCGTATGCATATCAGTTCAAATCATCAATTTCAGAAAATCGGAAATCGTACCAGCGGCATAACGGCAGTATACGAAATTTACACAAAAATCACAGAATTCACAAATTATCAAATTAGTACAGAACGTGCACAACAACATTATAAGACTTTTATTCTACTGCCCAAACAATTTCAGACATCACCAGAATTTATAGTCAAAATAAAACACCGCCAAATCAAAACTATCCGGTCAAAAATCTCCAGAAAATAATCAAATCGTGTAGAAATACCATATATAAATATATCAAAAGTTGTGCGGTAAAACTTTCGTCATTACAAAATGATGCATGTTTTTCGGTAACGAAAATACAAATCTGAGCACAAAAATACCTCGACATCTTCGAAAACAGAAATAGGGTTCGGAGTCCTTACTGCGAGATAAACACTTTTCCCAACAGCGGCGACTGACGAAAAGCGCTCCGCAGCCTCCGAAATCCAGCTTTTCCTTTACTTTCCTTCTCCTTCTCTCTCCTCAGATATTTTGAAATAAAAATGATTTTCTCTCTCTTCAAAACGAGCTGATTTCCTTTTAATACACACCTGATCGGCCCGGCCGATCGCCACATCGTCCAGGACGATCTGAATAAAATTCAATCATCCAGGACGATATCATAGGAAGATAATTAATTTTCTTGGACGATAAAATCCCTTACTCACTGACTTTTTCCATGCACTGATCATCCCAGGACGATCCAAAATTGGCCCGGACGATCCACTTCAAAAATCAGCTGTTTCACTGATCGTCCTGTACGATCTCTACATCGTCCCGAACGATGCTAGAAGAAAATCCAAGAAACGAGCTCTCACACTTCCTCTGGACAAATAAAGCAAACAAGAAGCCCATCCTTATTCTTCATTTTTGTTCATTTCTCTCAAACTGTAGCCACCAAACCTCTCTCTCTCTCTCTCTCTCTCTCTCTCTCTCTCTCTCTCTCTCTCTCTCTCTCTCTCTCTCTCTCTCTCTCGTAGCCATGAAATGATTTTCTCACTCTCATAGCCACCGTCAGAGAAAGTTTTCAGCCTACCATCTCCTTCGATTAAACGCTGATATCAACAAGAAATCCTCATTTTCAATAAGTATATTTCTCTTCCCATTTTTTATTGCAAGTTATCTCATTTTTTTCATGTCAACTGATGATTTTGCTGATAATAAATAACTTAATTTTTTTTTATATATTTTTTCCTTCTTGTTAATAGATTTGAATTATTTGGGATTTAAACCCATATTGATTAGACTTGAGTAATATCATTGTGTAGAGGTCACTAAGTCAAAAATAACAAACCTTAATATTTTTTAAGCATTATTTTCTTTATCATTATATTAAAATTTTGTTTCTTTTAGGACATTCCAGTTGTTGGACTCGCAGCTTGTCGCCTTAACTTCTAATAGATTTGGATTCTTGTCGCTTGTCTAGAGGTAGGTATTTTTTTTGGGTAAACGTACCCTTCTTTGTTAAGGCGTAATCCGTGCCAATGCCATTTAGGTCATTTTAAAAATTTTAGATTGTTATTTTTATATTAATTTTTTCAAAAACGATCACACATATAGTAAATATTTGCTATTATTTATAATGACTAGCATGCGATAGAACTAACTTTATCATTTTTTACTATTCAATAGTTCTTATTCATGTAAGTTGAATCCATATGTTTGAGAATTTAAATTCATGCATTTTTAATTTTGTTAAATAAAATTATCATCATTTCTGCAATTCATAATAATTATACAAATCATATTTGACTTGTTGATTTATCTAATGCTTGACGATTATTTATAAAATCATTTGCACTATATGATTGGAAGTATGTTAGTGAAATATTATTGGTTTTTGGCTAGCTGGGGTTGACGGACCCCCAGAGTAACAACTTTATAGAAAGTTACTAAATTTATTTTGGGTTGGTGTTTACCTTCTCGGTAATGTGTATTTGATAAACTGATTATAGTTATATACATAAGAATGTTTTAATATATAATACGATTTGAATTAAAATAAAAATTGATTTATAGGTCATTTTGAGGTACAGTGATGCCCATGTGGTGCATGTGTAAACATTGAAGTGATTTGCCATCAATAGATATTTGACATATCGACAAGCATATAATAATTCTATTATAGGAAACAAGGGTACTACATTATTTTAGTAACTTTCGACTGTTACTTTTCTCCTTTGGATGTTCATATTTCATGTCCCACTCTTTTGTCGTTTATGTTTTGATAGATATAAGTTACTTACTGAGTTTGATTTATCATAATCACATGTTGCCTTTTTTTATAGGTCTTGTATATGTTGTATTGTGGACCATAACTACAGGAGCAAAGTTATTAGTAGTAATCTATTTTTGGTATTTTATATTATGGAATGGTTTATTATGCTTTTTAAATATAAGGGTTGGCTAGTTTCTTTCATGTTATTTATTCTATTTACATCCCTTTTGACTTGTATCGAAACAATTGTTATTTGAATGTACTAGTTATTTACATTTCATTAATGAATTGGCTTTATTGTTCACTTCCTCTATTTACCATGTTATATCACTTGTATATGCATATTTCTCTAATTTGTGAATATAAAATAGGTCCTCCTATCATTTTATCACTTCCCATATTGCTTGGTTGTACTGCATTCTAGATCAGGGAAGTGACATGAAATTTCGTAAAAGGCGAAAAAATAGCTTAATAGA
This sequence comes from Dendrobium huoshanense, assembly GCA_016618105.1. Lineage (NCBI taxonomy): Eukaryota > Viridiplantae > Streptophyta > Magnoliopsida > Asparagales > Orchidaceae > Dendrobium > Dendrobium huoshanense. Next base: position 26,567,900 of record CM028352.1, on the reverse strand, counting down.
AGGATTGATGGAGATGTATATGTGCTTTTTCTGTCATGCTTCACCCCTTTTGGCTTGTATCTGAACTATTGTTATTTCAATGTACTTAGTTATTTGCATTTCATTAATGAATCAGCTTTAAAATTCACTTACTCTATTTACCATGTTATATCATTTGTATATGCATATTTCTTGTTGCGAATATAAAATATATTTTCTTTATCATTTTATCACGTCCCATATTGCTTGGTTGTACTAGCTTATGGGTCAGGGATGTGACATGAAATTTCATAAAAGGTGAAAAAGAGCTTAATAGAAGGATTGATGGAGATGAATCTATGCTTAACATGTCATGCTTCATAATCTAATCGTTAAGATGATACTTTTAATTTGTGCATTTAAGAAAGTGGTTTTGGATTAGTTGAGTATCTCTAAGTAGTTTTTTGTTCCATAGAAAATATAATGAATCCTGGATGTTGGTAAATTCATGTATTCATTTTTTTCTTCTTAATTTCATGATGTATATTTTATATTCTCTTACATTTTCTATTCATTCATCATATTTGCAATGCTGTTGACCTTCAAAACATCTTAGCCTTTCACATAGTCTATTGGGGCTGGAAGGCTTACTCAGACTCTCAGAGCTTCCTTTCGGACTTCACAAAGTAAACTTTGAAGCTCAGCTCTCTTGGCAGCTTGCCTCGAGATGCTCTTATGTGACATTATCTTCCATGAAGTTGTTAAACTCCTCTCAACAAAGGCATACTACTCGGACATCTGATATTGCATTTCTTCAAGAGTCTAGTGCTCACTAATTTCTATGTGGCATGCCTACTCATTCTAAGCTTTGTTGAGAACTCAATTCACTCGACCACTTTTGAGGCATTCAAGGAAGAAATCTGAGGCATGGTGGTCATATGGTGAAGGGAATGATGAACCACATTCAATTATATTTTAAAATGTAGTGCCTTACAATATCAAATTTTATGGATAGTTATATGATTGATTTGATAAAGATTTTTAAAAGCCATAGGGATTGATATATAACAAAAAAATTATCTTGATCGGGCTCAAATCCCCGTCACCAGATAATGATATTTCTTACCACTGTCGCCCACCAACTACGATTCTTCTAACCTCCATCGTCTGCCGACTACGATCATTCTGACATCCATCATTTAATAATGGTCTTTCTTACCTCAGTTGCAGACTACCGTCTTTTCTACCACTGTCACCCTACTATGATCTTTCTGACCTCTAACACACGCCGACTATGATCTTGCAAACCAAACAAATATGTTATTATTGGTTCTTCTAATTCTTACAATGTAATGCACTTTATATGATGTATATTTGCTATATCAAGTCAAGGCGTTTCCCCCAAGGAAGTACCTCATTTGTAATTGACTACAAATACTAGTGGATTTATTCAAACAAGGTCAAGCCCTGTGAAATTTCCCCTTTTCAGGGATTTCCACATAAAAACTCTTGTCTCTTATGAACTCTACCTCCTCTCTTTTATCTGATTGTGTGCTGGATTTTATTACAAAGTTAAGACATTAAACTTTATATTTCTCTACAGCCACAAATGTTCCAGTCCACAATAATAAAGATTAATTATAAAAAATTTAATTTAATAAAATAAACTTAATTATATGAGTTTCAATCACATCGCATGAAGAGTTTCATCAAATGTTACTTTGGGCTAACTCTCAATCTTCAAGTAGAAATTACATCGAGATCACTCCAAATCATTAGAAAAAAATCTTTCACATTATATTCTCATCCCATTGGCCAGCCCTAACATACTCCAAATATCCATTTTACATACAAAGAGGTTACCCAATCGAAGAGTAATTATTATGTGCATGTAGTCACCGAACTGTTCAGAGGTGAATCAAGATGCGTCACGTCACCCCGATACACAATAAATGATGTCATGGCGCTTCATGATTTGCCTCTGGACGGCATCCAGTGATCGCACGTAATAATTTCACCTAATGGAGGGTACATAATTCTTGTATAAACTGTTTAAATTCCCATGCAGAGAAACCAAATTTTCATGTGAGATTATTATAATTTATCATGATATACAAATATTTATCATTTTCATTTGCATGCTCACAATGATAAAAGAATAAGTGAAATAATAAAGAAAATAACATGAACACATGTAAATAAATATAAAATATGAGGGTTATTTAAGGATTGTATCAAAATGTATATTGATCATGCAAAGTTTGTGGAGGACGCCATCCATTTAATTGTAGAAACTCATGGTGTTCAAGAATCTTGAACTAGTGAGTAATGTAATCAGAGAAGAAGAAGAAGATTGATAAAGAATGGAAAAGTATTATTAAAGAAGTTAATCAACACGTACAGACACTATCCTATTTATAAATGCATAGCTGGTCCTAGTTACACATATGGCTACAAAGGAAATAATATCTGTTTTATTTATCCTGTTGCTTTGATATGCCTCTGCAAACTGATGAACCAGAAGCGACAGTCAGTTTGAGTCAAAGTTTATGGAACCTCGGTGTAGACAATGCTTTGGTGAAGATATCAGCTACTTGATCGATTGTACTATTCGGGAGTAGACGAATGGTATTTTTTTGAATATGTTCCCGTATGAATCGATGATCAATCTCGATATGCTTTGTGTGCGCATGAAAGACAGGGTTGTTGGCTATGGCTATGTCCGATGTATTATCACAATATATGTCGGTCAATAGTGATTGTTGTACGTCGAAGTCAGTTAGAATGCGCCTTAACCAGATGATATCGGCGGTGAGGGCTGCTAGAGCTCGGTAGTCCGATTCCGTTGACGATCGAGCTACAGTTGTTTGCTTCTTCACTGTCCATGAAACGAGAGTTGTCCCGAGAAAAGAGCAACAGTCGGATGTAGATTTCCTTGAGATGGGATCACCCGCCCAATTGGCATCTAAAAAGGATGTAAGGCACAAATTAGATTTAGAAATAGGAATACTGAAGTCTATCGTACCTTAGAATATCAGATTAATCGTTTGAGCATATAGATGTGTTGCGGTAATGGTTGATGCATGTGTTGAGATAGCAAGTTAACACTATAGGCAATGTCCGGTCTCGTCAGAGTCAAGTATTACAAAGAACCCGTGATTTTCTTGTACAGTTGCGGATCAGATAGTAACATGTCCATAGCAAATTCCTGGGGCAGTTTGGTGCAGGTTGGATTCGATAACGAATTACAATTGGTGATATTTACTAGTTCAATAATGGATTTTGTGTAGAGTTGCTGAGATAGGAAGTTTGAATCTTCTTTGCGGGTTATTTGAATACCGAGAAAGGAATGCACATCGCCCAAATGCTTCATGGTGAACTGGCTGTTGAGTTGTTGTAGAACCTGATTTAGAACCTCTTGGTTATTGCATGTGATTAGAATATCATCCACATACATTAATAGGAATATCTGAGTGTTGTGTTGCCTTAAAATAAGAAGAGAGGGGTCGGATGTACTGTGTTTGAAGCCGATGGATTCCAGAAATGACGTGAACATATTGTACCATTGCCTCGGCGCTTGTTTAAGCCCGTATATTGCTTTGTGCAGTAAACAGACGTGGTTCAGATTTGTTGCATCTTCGAAGCCGATCGGCTGTCGCATGTACACTATTTCCATCAGCTTCTCGTGTAGAAAAAGCATTCGCAACATCTAGTTGCTGGACCGACCAGTTGTTGTGAAGCACAACTATGAGGAGGATACATATTGTTGGCAGTTTGGCTACAGGACTAAACGTCTCGGTGTAATCTAGACCGTATTCTTGATTATTTCCTTGAGCAACCAGTCTTGCTTTGTGTTTCGCTATAGAACCATTTACGTGATGTTTTGTTCGGTATGTCCATTTGCATCCCAATATGAACTTATTTGGCGGTTGAGGAACAAGAGTCCAAGTTCCCTGTTTTTGCAAAGCAAAAAATTCTAAGGCCATGGCCTGCCTCCATTCAATGTGTTTGTTAGCTTCATGAAAGGATGTGGGATCTTGAGGAGTGTGAATGTCGGATTGTTGATGCAGCAGATTAAGACAAACGTGAGGTTTTAACGAGCCTGTTTTTTGACGTGTTTGCATAGGGTGATCGTTGTTCTTGTGAATTTGCTAAGGCTACGGGTTTGTGATGGGAATGTCGTTATCTGTGGCTGTAGTAGTGGGAATTTGGGTCTGCACCGTGGGAGAGGTAGGTTGAGGTTGGGGAATGGTTTTGTTGTTCTGCACCGTGGATGTGGGAATTAGGAAAAGGGGAGAGATTTTAGGTATAGATGTATGCCGTGGTTGATCTTTCTGAGCAAATGGGAAGAAGGTTTCATTGAACATGACATTCCTGGAGATGATCATTTTATTAGTGCTGATATTTAAGCACTTATACCCTTTGTGAGCTTGAGAATATCCCAGAAATACACAGAGCGGAGCTTTGGATTGTAGTTTGTTTCTGAATTGCGCCGGAATATGAGGGAGCAAGCACATCCGAAAGTTCGTAGGTCTGCATAATTAGGTTTCCTGTTATAAAACATTTCGAATGGAGATAATTTGTTAGTATTAGGAGATGACATTCTGTTTATAAGATAAGTAGCGATGAGAGTAGTATCCGGCCAGTAGATATGAGGAACCAATGCCAAATCAAGAAGTATCCTGGTTGTCTCGATTATATGCCTGTGTTTTCTCTCGGCGACGCCGTTTTGCTCAAGCGTGTGAGGACACGAAATTTGATGGGAGATGTCGTGTTTGGTGAGGAATTGATTAAAGGTATTGCTCGAGTACTCGCAACCTCCATCTATACGAATGCACTTGATTCTTTGTGCTGTAGTGTTCTCTATGTTTGTTTTAAAATCAGCAAATATTGTTAGAACATCAGATTTCCTTCTGATGGGAAATAACCAGGTGAATCTCGAATAGTCGTCTACAAAAATGACGTAATATAGGTAACCCGTGTGTGAGGCTACAGGCGCAGGATCCCACACATTAGAGTGTAATAAAGCTAAAATAGAAGATTGTCTATTATAAGATATTTCGAATCCAAGTTTATGATTCTTGGATTTGTTACAAGAATGACAAGAGGAGAATTTAGTATCTATATGCAGAAATGGGTTGCTGGATGTTATCTTGGCAAGTGTTCTTGGATTTGGATGCCTCAATCTATCGTGCCACTGACTGGACTTCTTGGTAGTAGTCCGGAGAGCAATGTGTATGACAGAAATTATAGGAGTCCTTAGAGGATAAAGTCCATCGCGACAGGGACCCCTAAATATTTCTTGATGATTATGTAGATCCTTAAACCCAAAACCAGTTGGATCAAATGATATGGAAATATTGTTGTCTTTGGTTAGTTGAGAAGTAGATAGTAAATTGTAATGAAGAGCTGGGGTATGAAGAATTTGTGAGAGATTAAGCTTACGTGAGGGAGTCAGTAGCAAGACACGGCCGGAGTGTTCTATGCTAACCGAACTCCTGTCGCCGACGATGACACCATCTGTTTCGCTATATGGTGTGGAGATGGACAAGTTGTCCATGGATTTCGTCTAGTGAGACGATGCCCCTGAGTCGAGATACCAATCAGTATACGGCGTGGATGAGTCAGCCACCATTGCTTTGGGTTGTTGTTTGGTGGAACGAGGAGCATACTCCAAATTCTGCCTATGCCAGCAGTCAAATGTCGTATGCCCTTTCTTTGAACATATTTGACATACCGGGATTGCCGTGGAAGAGGAATCTCTGGAGCTGGTAGGCTCGGTGGGATTTCTTAATCTTGTTCTGCCACGACCTCGCCCACGGTTTGTAAACAGTGCTTGAGCTGGATCGATGTGCGAGACAAAGCGAGCGTTGTCTGCCACAATGAGAATATCCTCACTTTTTAGAAGAGAGTAAATTTGATCAAGATTAAGAGGAGTCGCCATGGTTCTAATTGAAGTCTTGAATGACTGATGCGCTGGTGGCAGACCGTTGAGGATGTGCAAGATTATATCCTCCGGATCTATGTGTGATATGGCTACCACGATTTGATCAATAGAAGCTTAACTTCATTCAAATATTGAGCCATGGTGGAGTTCTTGAGGGAAATGCGATACAGCTCATTTTTGAGTTGGATCACTTTGGATTGGCATGTGGATTGGAATCTCGTCTCAAGAGTTTGCCAAATGGCGGAGGTGGAATCAAGATGAAGGACATATGGGAGGATGGATCTATATTTACAAATATAATCTATATTTAAAATTTCACAATGTGGATCTCCCAAAATTGAGTGATTTAATAATATATATAATTTTAAAATCATTAAAATACATATATAAATTAAATATACAAGTATATTCTAGTTTTAAAAAAAAATATGATTAAAATATTTCAATTTATATGCTCAAGAGAGATCCACTAGTCACCCAGGCGAGGTTTCAAAATAGTTTCAAAATAATTTTTAATTTAAAAATAATTAATATATTATTTATTTAAATAATAATTAAATAGTAAAAGTAATTAAATAATGAATAAATAATCCAAAAATAATAATTTTTGATGTCTGAAAATAATTTTAAATTAAAATACCTAATTTTCTAAAAAATTTAAGGTATTATACATATTTTTAGGATTTAAAAAAATATTAGTAATAAATTTTCAAAGTTTAAAATAATTAAAAGCTATTTTAAAATAATTATTAAATTAAATTAAATTATATATTAAAGTCTCTGAATTTAGAAAAAATTTAAAAATAAACATATATATATATTTTAATTTTGGAAAAATTTGAATTTTAATTACTTATATATACCTAATTAATTAAAATTACTTAAAATAGAAAAATATTTCTTAAATTATAATTAATTTAAATTCAAATAATTATAAATGTTTTTTTTTTATTTTAATGAAAGTAAAATATTATTATAATATATTTATTTATATTATATATTTTTATTTAAAAATAATTCGTATGCAATATATTTTACTTAATTATTAATTATACATTAATATATAATAATTATTTAAAATAATTATATATTTATGGTTAAAATAGATTAAATAATCTCTAAAATATTAAAATATTGTTTTAAAATAAGATTTTAATTTTTATAAGATATTTTTTAAATTATGTATAATTAAGTATTAGTTAAATATTGAAAATACTTAATAATTAATATAATTTAAAATATAATTAACATTTAAACTAGTTATAATTTTAAATAAAAGGTAATATTTTTTTGAATAAAATGACATTTAATACATAATTTTTGGATTTCAAATTAATTTATAGCATTTTATATAAAATTTGTTTTAAAAATAATTAAAACCTTAGTTTTAAAACAAATCCAACCGATTGGATCGATTAAATGAGCTAAAATTTTAAGCATGGAATCCCTACTTGAAGAGAATTTAAGAAGGGGGGGGGGGGGGGGGGGGGATTTCATGGTCTTAAATGTGCTTAATGAAAAATTAATTAAGTATAAGTGCTCTAAGCTAGGGTTTGTAATTTTACCTAATCCACACGGTAGATTCGGGCGATCTTGGGCTTGTAGATTTTCCATGCCACTTTTTGTAGAAGAGATTGCGTCCTGAAAAGCTTTAGATCTACGAGAATTTTCCTTGGAACGTTTCAAGCCTCGGTTCGCCAGAGTTCTCCCCACCGGCGAGGTCTTAGCAGTGGATTTGAGTTGGGGAAGGTAGGAGGAAGTTGAAAGAGTTCACCACCGAGATATCTCGGCTTGGGAACGCTTAGAGAAAGAGAGAAAGCAAAAAGGTCCTTAGAGATCCCTAATTTCTCCTATTTAAACGGGAGGGGTCTTGGGGCTCATCTTGATCAATTTGACCATGTTAACCTGGCTTGACCTGGTCAACCATGTTGACCCAGGGCAGGGGTCTGAGCCCAATAGGTTGGGTTTGACCTATTGAATCTAGGGGAGGAGAGAATTGAGCCAAGGAAGGTATGAAATTGATTTGAAATCAGAAGGAAAGGGATTGGGTCAATTTGGGTTAACTTAGGTTGACCTAGTCAACCAGGTTGACTTAGAGCCTGGGTTTGGGCTCAGTAAATTTGGATTGACCCTCTGAATTAAACGGGAGGGGTCTTGGGGCTCATCTTGATCAATTTGACCAGGTCAACACTCTTTGACAAAAGGATTTGATGAATTCAAGGTCTAACACCTATAACTTAGCTTGGAGTCATTATATTATTATTATTAGCCTTTGTATGCTTTAAGGACTTCAAGCTTTTTCAAATTGATATTAAGATATATTAAGGAGCCTCCAAATTTGAAAACATAAACAATCTAGTTTACAACTTCAACCTTACAAAAGCACTTTATGGACTAAAAAACACCTTAAACATAACATATATTGAATACGCTTTTGTTTAAAAAATAACTTTTATGAGAGAATTGTTGACACAACTCAGTTTTTCAAAGCATTTAGTTTTAATTTGATTACTTTATGGACTCAAAAAGGCATCATAAACTTGATATAAATTGAATATGTTTTTGTTAAAAAAAAAAAAGTTTTTTATGAGAGAATTGTTGACATAACTCCACACAGATAATTTCTCTTTTTTTACATATTATATGTATATAATGTGTTTATTTACAGTTCGGATGGTTCTTTTCATCCTGACTCCACACATAATAATTTTCCAAAAAAAAAAAGATAATAATAATAAAAAAAATGAGGCCATCGCATAGCAAAAACATTACAAACTTCAAATTTGTTTACAATAAATTCCCTTTCATTCATTCATGTGAAAGCATTTCCTAACAAGTGAAGTCATATAATACAAATGAAACCAAATAGCTTTCCTATTGACCCTACACACTATAGGAAAATCGTCAATTTTCCGACGGCCTAATTTTTCAAAAGAATATCCGGCAGTTGTCCGGCGGCTTTCCGACGGTCTTATTTTCAGCGGATTTCCGACTTCATAGTATTTTTTTCTTAATTAATTTAATTTAATTAATAATTTTAGTTTATTTTAATTAATTATTAATTTAATAAGCTTAGTCTAATTAATTATTAATATAATAACATATTTAATTAATTATTAACTTTAATATTTTCTTTTTGTTAAATTTTAATTATAATTTTAGTATGATATAGTTTAAATAAATTATAATAAGAATTCTAACACATGTTCCCTCTTAGCAAAATAGTTGGGACTTAGCAAATCAGAGTGGACTCGGTTCGAATCCTGGGCAGGACGCGCAGCCGAGCAGCAGGCGGACAGCACGGGCAGGGCGGGAGCTCGGGCGGGCAGGGTGGGAGTTTAGGCGGGCAGCGCAGGCAAGGTGGCCAGAAGCTCAGGTGGGCAGGGCGGGAGCTCGGGCAGGGCAGCTGGCGGGCAGGGGGCAGCTCAGCTCGGGCTGGGCGGGTAGCGCTGGCAGGCCGCCTGGTGGACAGCCGGGCAGGGCAGGTGTTGCTGGGCAGCTAGACTTTTTTTTTTTAAATTAAATTTTAGATATTTTCCAGCGGCCTTTTTCCATTGGAATACCTACGGTAAAATTTGCCGTCGGAGATATTTTATCTACGCATGTTTTACCGGCAGAAAATTTGCCGCTGGAAAGCCGCCAAAAGTTTACAAAACCGGCGAAAAATGACCATTTTCCGCCGGTAATAATTGATTTTCCTGTAGTGACAGGTCTTGCACTGAAATCTTGCAGTCCAAGAAACCCGAGGATCTCACACTCTAAGTTTACTTAAATTGGAATTTGAATAATCCTGAATTTAAGTCTACCAAATTTTCAATCAAATATTACCTCGAGTCTCATGTCCATTAAGCAAAATTTTAATAATATTACTTTAAGATATGGTGATTAAAATATTAAAATATTTTATCCATAAATGCCAAAATTTAGTCGTTGGATATACAAATAGAAAATAATTGCCTGTTTTGTATGTTAACCCATAATATCTAAATGTCATATCATAGAAAAAAAATAAATTATTTCTTCTCTTTAAGAGGAGAACTAATAAACTTTTTAATGCAGATTGTCTTATAATTATTTAATGCAGTTAAGACAAAATTATCAAATTCTTCCTTCCCAGCGTTAATTCACAAAATTGTAATGACTGAGTCGTACAAATTAGCATCAGTAAGCTGCAATATTTAAATTCAGAAGTCGATCTGCCGTCAGTTACCAAGCAGAACTCACAAAAAATAAGGTTAAAATAAAAAATAAATGAGGTCATCGCATAGCAAAAACATTACCAAATTCCAATTGTTTACAATAAATTCCCTATCATTCATTCATTCATGTGAAAGCACATCCTTTTAATAATTTAACCAGTGAAGTCATTGAATACAAATGAAACCAAATAGCTTTCCTATTGACCCACTCTACTGCCATCTTTTTCCAAGCTCCACAGGTCTTGCACTGAAATCTTGCAGTCCAAGAAACCCGAACACCTCACACTCTATAAATCCAGCTATAAATTTGCCTTCATCATCGCAATTCTAATCCAAAAAACCTTCTTTCCCCATCCTACTTTTCTCCCCAACCTCAGCAGAAGACTTTGAGTTCTGTTAGCTTCAAGGAATGGAGTACCAAAGGCAGCCCTTTGAGAAGAAAGGGAAACCTCTACCAAGGAGAGGCCAAGTGAAAGCCAGGATCTTTGGAAGCTTAGTTCGTTCAATCATCCCCAGCTCTTCAAACAATCAAAGAAGGGAGCGGCGAACACCAGAAGCTTGCTCGACGATGCTGACGCCGGGGACCAGTGGGTACACCTCAGATGAGTGCTCTGAAGCTTAATTGCTCTCCACCGATGGGCCATGGCCACCCCTTTTTTTTCTGTTCTATTGTTAGGAAGAGATTTTAGAGTTCTTGGAACTCTAACGAGCTGTAACATATTATTATTTTTTTGTTTTCTTCGCCTGTATATTTGTACGTTGTAAAAAGAAATGATGCGAACGGACTGTCTTGCCAGTAGCTTGCTGTCGATTATTTTAAGAGGGAAAGCTGGTCTGAAGAAGAATTGATGGAGATGATATTTCATTAAAAAGTGAAAAAAGAGCTTAATAGAAGGATTGATGGAGATGTATCTGTGATGTAATCGCTAAGATGATACTGTAATTGGTGCGTTTAAGAACATGGTTTTATATTAGTGGAGCATCTCTAAGCGGCTGTTTGGTATCGGATTTACAGTGGGATTTAAGTTGGATTTTACGCTAAATCCAGCCAAACGGTTTTTGCGCGCGCGTTAAATTAATCCCGGCGATGGCTAAATACCGGATTTACTAAATCCTCCGGTTCGGCGGATTTATGGAATTTGGCCGAAAGAAGGGCGCGAAAGATAGAAATTTACCTTCATAGCCGGCGAGCTCCCGTTGTTGCTTCCGATCAAAATGTTGTAACTTCCGATCCGACAGGAAGGGATAATAATCGTCGAAGGAGCGAAGTCGAACAGCCACGAAGGAGCCGAAGAAGCGACGCGTGCAAGCTCTACACCTCCTGCGAAGCAACGAAGCCGAGAAGCAACCAAGCCGAACAGCAACGACGAAAAGAGAAGATGAAAGGCAAACCCTGGACGCATCTAAGTTATTATTGATTAACTTAGTTAATATAATCTAAAATATTAATAATTAAGTAAATTAATTAAATAATTAATAATATAATTAGTGCATAAATTAATTATTAAGTAGTTCTCTGTTCCATAGAGATTAGAGAACATAATGGATGCTGGTAATTTCATAATTCTTCTTAATTTCATAATTCATATTTTATATTCTCTTACATGTTATATTCTGATAAATTTCTATATAAATTCCAGAAATATGTATAGCAAAGAACATTAAACGGAGCAGAGCATTTTCACTTGATCTTTCTCGTTGAAGTCATCTCAGTCACAGATTGTATCTATATTAAGTATCTTAATAAAAGGTGAGGAGGATGAGTAAACTCAATATATGGTGGTTGAAGTAGTTTCTCCACGGACGATCGTGCTGCAATCTGGCAGTTTCTTTTGCAGGTGGATGAGACATTTTCCATTGCTGTCATGTGCAAGTTGCGGTGATATGAAAAGCTGCCTATCATCATGAGTGGTCCCGTTTGGCTTCTATGCACTAACAATCCCCTTCGAATTAACTGTTCGAGTGTGAAGAGTTAATTTGGTCCTAAGACGCTGAAATGAATTGTGGGAAGGACTTTTGTAAAGATATCCGTAGTTTGATCTTCACTAGAGATATGATGAACATGTATGATTTGAGATTTGATACACTCACGAATGTAGTGATGATCGATATCAATGTGTTTGATCCTTGCATGAAACACTAGATTATTGGCAAGGGAGATTGCAAAAATGTTATCACAGTAGAGAGGAGTTTGAGCCGCGACAACAAGCTTGAAATCTTAGAGTAATCGACGCAACCAAACAATGTCTGTGGCAGCAATAGTAAGTGCCAGATATTCTGATTATATAGAAGAGCGGGCAATGGTAGATTGTTTCTTCACATTCTAGATAATAAGAGAAGATCCTAGAAAGGCAAAACAGTCGGTCATAGACTTTCTATCTTACTTGTCACCTGCCTACCCGGCACCGACATAAGTAGACAGGGTCATGTTGCCGAGTTGAATAAGTAGACCGAAGGAAAGAGTTCCCTTGAGATATCTCAAGATCCTTTTGAGCATCTGAAAATGGTGATTTAGGGGATAATGCATATGATGACAAACTTGATTGATAATGAAGGATATATTTGGTCTAGCTATAATTAGATAGTGTGAAGAGCTAGCAAGGCTACGGTAGATGTGGGGATCTGTGAATGATAATAAAGCATCAGCTGAGAATGAACAATATTTTTTGTATTGTTCATGTGAAAATTAAGACCTTAAAACCTTAAAACCCATTTGCTTGAAAGACTTTAATGACTTGTGCTCTTCAAATAGGATGATTATCAGAGGATAAGAGAATGAACAATATTTTTTGTATTGTTCATGAGAAAATTAAGAGAGGAGGGGATTTATGTCTCTATAAGGTGACCATAGTTGGCACGAACTACAGAGTAAGAGGTTGAAGACATGGCCAGGGAAGACATTATGGGTGTTATAGCTTAATGTATAGGATGAGAGAGAGAGAGAGAGAGAGAGAGAGAGAGAGAGAGAGAGAGAGAGAGAGAGAGAGAGAGAGAGAGAGAGAGAGAGAGAGAGACCTAAGGTAGTAGCTATGATACCATGATAAATTTGTGTATAAAAATGTAAAATCTGTACATCAAAGAACTTTAAATAGAGCATAACATTTTTACTTGATCTTTCTCATTAAAGTCATCTCAGTTATACTTTGTATCTACATTAAGTATCTTGATAAAAGGTGAGAAGGAGGATGAGTAAACCTAATATCTGGTCATTGAAGTAGCATCTCCAGGGATGGTTGTGATGTAATTTCATAATTTCTTCTGCATGTGGTTGAGATGTTTTCCATTGCTATCATGTGCAGGGTGCAGTGATATGGAGAGCTGCCTATCATCATGAGTTGTCCCGTTTGGATTATATTCACTAACATATTCATTCATCATGTTTGCAATGCTGTTGACCTTAAAAATATCTTATCCTTTCAGTTAATCTACTGGGGCTCTGTGGCTTACTCAAAGCCTCCTTACTGACTTCCCAAAGTTAACTTTGGAGCTAAGCTCTCTTGGCACCTCACCTCAAGATGCTCCTATGTGTCATTATCTTCCATGAAGTTGTGAAACTCCTCTCAATAAAAAACATAATACCCGTGTTGCAAATCAGGAATTAAGATTGAGATTGTGATCTTTTATGATAACAAAATATTATTGTTATAATTTTATCATTTCTCTTAGCATATATTAGATATTTTTATTTATTTTTATGTGCACTAACAATTTAGGAAAATCACATTCTACTCTAGATTGTTGAATACTTCAAGAGAAGGTAGATTAGGATTTCATGTAATAGAGTATATATATCTTTATTTTTATTTCTTGAGTTTGAGAAAGTGTTTGATTGTAATTGGATGATCGTGGACACATACAGGAAAAGTGTGATAATTTTTTTTTAATTGATCATACTGTATGATTTGATATGTTTTTTCCTCCAGAATGCAGTTAATTAAATAATGGCCTTAATTTTTAAATTGTTCGTACTGAATGATGTCAAGCCGTATAGACGACTAATATAGTATGAAATTAGATTTGTACCAGATCATACTGAACGAATACATTCATTTTTTAAACTGTTTGTACAACACAATGTCAAGTTGTACAAAAGACTAACAGAGTATGAAATGAGGTTCATACCAGATTATACAAAACAAACACATGCATTTTTGAACTGTTCATATAATATGATACAAATTTGTACAAGCGACTGACGGAGTATAAAATTAGGTTCGTACCATATCATACCGAACGAACACATTCATGTTTGAACTATTCATACAATACGATGTGAATTCATACATGCGACTGACAAAATATGAAATTAGGATCGTACTAAAGCACACTAAATAAAGCCCTAATTTTTTGAACTGTTCATACCGGACGATTCATGATCATACAATACAATCGTAGAATGGTTCTCTTGAAAATTTTAGTTTTTTTGATGATTTTTCATATGTTTTTTATATAAAAGTCCTAAATATTATTTTATAATCATTTGTTTCGAATTTCTCTTAAGAGGGACAATTGAGAGTGAGTTTAGGAGAGATTTTGTGAGTGAAGAGTGAGAGATCTAGAGAAGGGGAGTTGTGAGGGCTTCGCAAGGTTTCCCAAAGTGATGATCTCTTTGTTTTCTTTAAATTTCTATCCAACTTTGTAGGCTCTTGAGCGAAGATCTTCAAGATTGGATCAAAGTTCTCTGTCTTTATTAGAAGGGTGAATAAGGACGTGAATGTACATTGTCATCACTTGGAGAGTGTAAAAGGCGAAGGTTCTCTACCTTCACTAGTAGGGTGAAAAAGTACATGATGGTACACTGCCATCGCTTGAAAAATGTAAAAAGCGATGATTTTCTGTTGTACCGGGTTGGTGAAAGAGAGTTTGTAAGGGTTTCTCTGCCTTGCTATAGGGCAAAATGAGAGTCACTATTGTTTAATGCAATACCTAGACAAGGAGTCTCCAAGGAGTGGATGTAGATCAAGTTGGACCGAACCACTACAAAATTTGGTGTTCTTCTGATGCATTTAATTTTTCCCATATTTTTATTTTTCTGCATTTGAAATTTTTGGTTAAAAAATCATAATCAATTCTATAAACAAATGTACATTTTAGGATTAGTGATTTAACTTTCAGAAAAGATGTAAAAAAGTTTTCAAAAATCAAAAAGTTTTTTTTAATAACTTATTCACCCCCCTCTTGATTAGCATTGGGACAATTCTATAAGGTCTAACAACCTACACGAACATTCAAGTGGTATCAGAGCCAATTTTAAAAATTAAGGTTTAGACTACTTTTTTTTAAAAATGATCATGACTAATTTTGCAAACCGGAATTCCGCTGAAGGATATTCGATCATTAGACCACCTTTATTCGATAACATTCCTTTTGATTTTTGAAAATCTTGTATGTTTACTTTTCTACAATCACTTTACTATGACATGTGGATATTAATACTGGATGGTTATACTAGACCTACTAGAATTATTGATGGCATTAGAACCAAAACACCATTTACTGAATGAACTTTAAAAGAAAGAAAATTAACACAATTAAATGCAAAATATTTAAACAGTTTTTTCCGTGCTTTGAAATCTAAGGATTATATGTATGTTATACTTGCAAAACTGGAAAAGAAATATATGATAGACTTTGCATAACTCATGAAGGAACAAAGGAGGTAAAATAATCTAGGTTGAATATTATATTACTTGACTATGAACTATTTTACATGAAACCAAATTAGTCAATTTTCTGATATGTATACGAGATTTACTCAGATTGTTATTTTATTGCATGTTTTAGATAGAGAACTTATAAATTCAAAAAAAATTTAATAAAATTTTACGTTATTTACATGCTGCTTATGATGGAAAGATAACTGCCATAAATGATATAAAAATACTTATTTTTAATATTAATAAAAATGAAAATGATATAAATAAATATTAATTATATATCATAATAATTTATTATAATAACTATTAAATATGCATTAAATATGATAAATGAAGTCATTGCATAGCAGAAATGTTTTTTTAACTAACTAACTTGATTTTTTTTTACCCGATTCTCCTTTCCAATCATTATCAATGTGAAAGCATCTTAATCAATGAAGGCAGAGAATATCAATGGCTTCACATGGCTTGCCTAATTTTGACCCATTCTACTACCATCGCTTTTTAGCTTCCTTTGAACGTTTCAAAAGCTCCTCCCAACTCTTATTACCGAAATCTTGCAGTCCAAGAAACACGAGTAACTCACACTCTATAAATCCAATTATAAATATGCCTGCACCATCACTGTCCCAACATCAGCAGAAGGAATGGAGTACCAAAAGCAGCCATTTGAGAAGAAAGGGAACCCTCTACCAAGGAGAGGCCAAGTGAAAGCCAGGATCTTTGGAAGCTTAGTTCGTTCAATCATCCCCAGCTCTTCAAACAATCAAATAAGGGAAAGGCGAACACCAGAAGCTAGCTCGACGATGCTGACGCCGGCGACCAGTGGGTACACCTCAGATGAGTGCTCTGAAGCGTAATTGCTCTCCACCGATGGGCCATGGCCACCCCTTTTTTCTCTGTTCTATTGTTTAGGAAGAGATTTTAGAGTTCTTTGAACTCTAACGAGCTGTAACATATTAATTTGTTATTTTCTTTGCCTGCATGTTTGTTGTTATAAGAAATGAAGTGAACGGACCATCTTGCCATTAGCTTGTTGTCGATTATTTTAAGAGGGAAAGATGGTCTGAGATATTTATTGAAACTTTTAAATGATTACTTGAGGATGAAATTATCATTCAGATACTGGTCTGAAGAAGAACTGATGGAGATGAAATTTCATAAAAGGTGAAAAAAGTGCTTAATAGAAGGATTGATGGAGATGTATATGTGATGTAATCGCTAAGATTATACTGTAATTGGTGCGTTTAAGAACATGGTTTTATGTTAGTGGAGCATCTCTAAGTAGTTCTCTATTCCATAGAGAACATAATGGATGTTGATGATCTCATAATTCTTCTTACTCAAAGACTCCTTACTGACTTCTCAAAGTTAACTTTGGAGCTCAGCTCTCTTGGCACCTCACCTCAAGATGCTCCTTTGTGACATTATCTTCCATGAAGTTGTAAAATTTTAGAATTTAATGAAATGAACTTAATTATATGAGTTTCAATCTCCTCACATGAAGAGTTTTCATCGAAAGTTATTTTGGGCTTACTCTCTTAATTGCTCTAGAAATCTTGTTTAATAAAGTGGCTGCGAAGACAACAGAAGAATTAAATCTCCTGTTGTTTCGTTCAGTTCCTAAGAAGTAAATGATGGCGTTAAGAATGAAGAGAGTGCTGCTTTTGAGGTTTTTTGCAACAGAAAAGCCCCTAATGTGCTCGAGATCTTGAGAGATTGTTGGCCTTAGGTAGAAGTTTTGAAAGGAGGAAATTAATCTAGTCAGCACCATAAAATGAAAATCACATTCAAACATCAGGTGGGAGAGGGTTTTAGTGCAACCACGACAGAAGTTGCATAGATTATCCTGAACATGAATGTTTCTTTTTGAAAGTTCATCAACAACTTTCAAACATCTCCTTAACGCCATCCAGGAGAACACAGAGAATCTCAGTGAGTGTTTTTTGTGCCAGACCAAGGAATGCCAGTCATATGTGACATCATTTGCAAAAAAATTAGAGTAGAAATCTTTAAAGGAGGCGTTCTCTAAATTATCCCAATAAACATTAAAGAGTGAATAGAAACATAACAATAATAATCAAGAGGCCAATGAATGAGTTGAGAAACTATTCTGAATCATATTGTATTTCTTGTCACTTTACTACAGGCTATGTTACAAGTATATAAAGACTTGCATTTACATGAATACACATGTACAATTGCTATAGGAAGAATTAATCATGCTAGAAGATGTGGGATTTATTAAATTGTGCTTTTGTCTTCTAATAGTCCCCCGCAAACTGATGGATTGGGAACAATCGTCAGTTTGAGTCTTAGCATGTGAAATCTTGGAGTAGTTAGCGGCTTCGTAAGAATATCGGCGATTTGATCAATTGTGCTTATTGGTAGTATCCTGATGTTGTTATTTTGAATTTGATCGTGAACAAACCTTTGATCAATCTCAATGTGTTTTGTACGAGCATGAAAAATCGGGTTATTAGTAAGGGCTATAGCCGAGGTTTTGTCGCAAAATAAATCAGATGGCTCATTGTGAGGAATATCAAAGTCATGTAGAAGTCTTTTAAGCCACATTATATCAGTAGTAACTACCGCTAACACTCTATATTCCTATTCTGTCGACGATCATGCCACAGTAGTTTGTTTCTTGACGAACCACGATAGATATAAGGGTTGTACAAGAAATGAGCAGTAACCTGACCTTGATTTATAAGAAACCGGATCTCCTACCCAGTCAGCGTCGGAAAATGTTCTTAGTTGAAGATCAGAATTGATAATTGGTATACCGAAATCTTGTGTTCCCCTTATGTACCTGAGAAGACGTTTGAGCATGCACGTGTGGTATGTGGATGGCTCTTGCATATGTTGCGAGAGGAAATTGACTGTAAATGCGATATTTGGGCGTGTTAACATCAAGTATTGGAGGGAACCAGTAATTCTTCTGTAAAGGTTTGTATTAGATAACAGAGGATACGAACTAATCTTGGTCGGAGTCATGGTGCACATGGGATTTGACAGAGAATTCCACCTTGCTAGCTTCACCTGCTAAAGAATAGATGTGACATTGGCTTTTTGCGAGAGAAAATATTGATTTGTACTAGATGTAATCTGAATTATGAGAAAGTTGTGTGCTAAACCGAGATTTTTCATGGTAAATCTTGACTCAAGTTGTTGAATGAAATGATTGATAGCAGCTTTGTTGTTGCCTGTGAGGAGTATATCATCTACCTATACAAGTAGATAGATTCTTGTGTCATTTTGTTTGAGTGTAAGTAAAGATGGATCTGCCTTTCCATGTTGGAATTCGAGTGAGATAAGATAATTGGTAAAAGTAGTGTACCATTGTCTTGGCGCTTGTTTGAGGCCATAGATGACCTTGTGCAGTCTACAGACGTGATCATAGTTAGAAGTGTCCTCGAATCCCTTGGGCTGCCTCATGTATACAATCTCGGTGAGGTCACCGTGTAAAAATGCATTTGCCACATCCAGTTGCTGGACATCCCAGTTGTGAAAAAGCACTGTCGTAAGGAGGACTCTGATAATGGGTAGTTTCGCTACAGGACTAAACGTTTCCGTATAGTCAATACCTTGTTCTTGTCGATTACCTTGAGCGACTAGCCTCACTTTAAATCTTTCTATGGAGCCATCCACGTGATATTTGATTCTGAATGTCCATTTGCAATCCAAAATAGAAGCATTCTGAGGTGGTTCAACAAGTGACCATGTACCTTATTATTGGAGAGCAAAAAATTCTGCAGCCATCGCCTTTCTTTATTCAGGACTTTTGATAGCTTCACTATATGATGTTAATTCAGATTGAGATAAACTGTGGCCCTATTTGTGGAGAAGTTTTAGATGATTGCAAGGTTTGAGTGAACCGGTTTGAAGTCTAGTGATCATAGGATGCCTTGTAGGCTGAGGCAACGGACTTGGCTTGTGCGGAGATGGAATGTTGACGAGTTGTGTTTCTTGAGTAGATAGAGTATTATGATTAACAGGAGATTGATGAGTGTTGCTAGAAGAGCAAATATTTTCTTGGAAATATGATGGGTCGTTGTTGATATACTAAGAATTAGAGATTGGTATGAGAAATGATGGCTGGATGTAGGTAGATGGATTGGATTGTTGAGGGATAGACTTTTGAAAAGGAAAAGAGTCTTCAGAAAACATGACATGTCTTGAAATGTAAATGATGTTGCATTCTTTTTGTAAACATTTGTACCCTTTGTAGTTATCCGAATAACCTAGAAATACACAATATATAGATTTGGGTTGAAGTTTATTGCGAGTATGGTGAGGAGTTAATGGAAAACATTCACAGCCGAATGTCCGTAGATGAGAGTATGAAGGTTTGATATTATGAAAAAGCTGAAACAGAGGGATATTTTTGGTAGTTGTGGAGGGCATGCGATTTATAAGATAAACCGCAGTTAGAGCTAAATCAAGCTAGAATTTGTAAGGAATGGAGGCATGGTGCAAAAGTGTCTTAGTTGTTTCAAGA
This sequence comes from Dendrobium huoshanense, assembly GCA_016618105.1. Classification (NCBI taxonomy): domain Eukaryota; kingdom Viridiplantae; phylum Streptophyta; class Magnoliopsida; order Asparagales; family Orchidaceae; genus Dendrobium; species Dendrobium huoshanense. The sequence continues at coordinate 26,547,638 of CM028352.1, read as the reverse complement.
ATGTGTCTATGCTTACGTTCAGCCAGACCATTCTGTTCCGGTGTGTAAGGACACTAGGTTTGGTGGTGAATACCATTTTGAGAAATAAATTGTGTAAATTGGTGATTGAGATATTCACGACCACCATTAGTTCTGATGGTTTTTATTTTATGAGACGATTGATTTTTTACAAATATTTTGAAATTTACTAAAACATTATAAACATCAGATTTGTGCATAATCGGAAATAACCACATAAAATGTGAGAAGTCATCTATGAAAATGACATAGTATTTGAAACCTTGATTAGAAGAGATCGGTGACAGTCCCCAAACATCTGAGTGTATAAGTTCCAGCGGAGTAAATTTCCTATTGAGTGATTTCTCAAATGGTAATTTGTGAGCTTTACACATTTTGCAAGAATTACAAATAGAAGTAGAGTGTGTTATACAAAGGTAAGGATTGCTGCTAGCAATAAGATGAGTAATCTTGTGATGGGGATGCCCCAGACAATTATGCCATCTGTCTGAGGAATGCATGATCGCTTGGAATGCTGATGGTGTCGGCCGACCCGGATTGGAGGATATGGGATACAGACCATCTGTACAGGGGCCTTTGAGGAGGATTTGATCTGTCTTCAGATCCTTGAACAAAAAACCCAACGGATCAAATGTAATAGATATATCATTATCTTTGACAAGATTTGAAATGGAAATAAGGTTGTGAGATATGTTCGGAAGATGAAGAAGATGAGATAAGCAGAGCTTACGAGGCGGAGTTGGAAAGATACTAGTGCCCGAGTGGGCAATCGAAATTGTCCTCCCATCTCCGATGGTTATTGTGTCGGACCCCTTATAAGGCATCAGTTGTGAAAGATTATCCTCAAGATTCGTCATGTGTGACGAAGCTCCAGAGTCCAGGTACTATTCAGCCATTGCTGATTCAGTAGTAGGGACCAAAGCTTTGTTAGTAGTGGATGGATGATGAAGCAGATGGCACATAGTTTATGTTGAGTCTGTGCCAGCAATCTGAAGCCATATGCCCTCTCTTGTTACATATTTGACAGATTATAGCTGATTGAGATGGAGCCCATGTGTTGGAGGTAGTATTTTGCGGATACCGTCCATGATTTCGTTTATTTCTTCCTATATATGTATATAATGCAGTTTGTGATTTGGATTCATGGAAATTTTGGCATTTTCTACATTTATGTGAATTTCTTTGCTTATTAATAGCGCATACAAGTTGTCAAGACTGATCGGAGTAAGAGTCATTCTTATCGCAGTCTTGAACGCTTGATAAGGAGGTGGGAGACCATTCAAGATATACATGATTATATCTTCATCATCTATCGTAGAATCTGCTGCCGTGATCTGATCCACCAGAATCTTGATTTCTGTCAGATATTATGTCATAGAGAGTGCCTTCATGGAGACATTATGTAGCTCGTTCTTGAGCTGGATGACTTTGGATCAGTTAGTTGATTGAAATATGATTTCAAGTATCATCCAGATTTCTAATGTGGATTCAAGATGAGGAACATAAGGTAGTACCGAGGAGGAAATTGTGGAGCACACCGTTGCAGACAGATTTTGATTTGTTATGTGCCATTTGGTGTAAGCAGGATTTGACGCCATTGTGCCGTCTTATTGAGAGATTTGTGAGGACGAAGGCATACCGATGGGTTCAAGAAAATTTTCAAACCCATTTGCCCTAAATAGTCTGATGATTTAGCTCCTCCAAATCGAGTAGTTGTCGGTGGAGAGCTGAGTCGGAACTAGCGTTCAGAGGTTTGAGATAAGAAATTTGAGCTGTGTAGGAATACCGAGTTCTCCGTTGCGCTTGATGATAGATCTCCAATTTGAGAAGAAGCGGAGTTCACCGTGGAGGATACGACATAAACTGACACGCTCTGATACCATAAAGAGTTAATAGAAACTGAACAATAGTAATAAAGAGGCCAACGAATGAGTTGAGAAACTATTCTGAATCATACTGTATTTCTTGTCACTTTACTACAAGCTATATAAAGACTTGCATTTACATGAATACATGTGTATAGTTGCTATAGGAAGAATTAGTCATGCTAGCAGATGTGGGATTTATTAAGTTATGCTTTTGTCTTCTAATAAACATGATTAGTAGAGTTTAGATAAATTGGAATGAAATAGATAAAATCTCTGATATAAGGACTAAGTCTGGTATAACCCGGTTGTTGTGAAGAATCCAATCAGCAAGTCTAGCATTATAGTTGCACATGGTGGACAGAGGTAATTCTGGAAATTTGGAGGTAATCATGTCTCCCAAACACCAATAATCCCAATGAACAACAACAAGTCTTTTTTGAATGATGTGGAATTTGAATTTATTTTTGACCAGTAAGGCGGTGTTGTAGACACTCTTCCAAAATGCAGTAGCATTAGGTTGAAAAGGTTTCCATGGAGAAATATATCTAGTGATTAGCCAGTTGGGAGAGGGGATGGAAGGTTGTAACGTCTATTAATTGTTCCATAATTAAAAACAAATCTTAAAGCTTGACGAGATATAATCCCAAGACCGCCTTTGGATAGGGGCTTACAAGTAATATGCCATGATATAAGGTGAAGGTGTCTGAGTTGATAGCCCCCAAAATAAAGAAATTTCGAGCAGAGTTTCCTTATAGCCTTACAAATTGATTTTGAAATAATAGTGCCACAAATCCAATACACCAACATATTGGTAATCGTAAACTTGACAAATTTTATCCTACATGCAAAAAGAGAGAAATATGGCCTTCCAGCCCAAAAGGAGGCCAGTAAATTTTTTCTATCATTGGAGAAAAATCGAATAGTTAGTTTTTATCATAGAGATGGTCAATCCTAAATAAAAAATTTGGGTGTAAGTGTTAGGAAATTGAAGAGAGTGTGAGATATCTGGGGATAGTGGAGTGTGTGGAGAGATAAGGAGTGAGTTATTTTGTAGGCTAAGATGCAAACCAGAGTAATTAGAAAAAGTATTAAGGATTCTCACGAGACAATCACAGTTATGAATGACAGCCTTCCTAAACACCAGCAAGTCATCCGTATAAGAGAGATGATATAGGTGAAACCTCTCTAATTTAAAGCCTTCAAACCTTTTAGAAGATTTAGGAGAGTCATTGAGACATGAGATAGTATCCATTATGATGCAAAAAAGATACGCACTAAGTGGGCATCCTTGCAAGAGTCCCGAGGAGTGGTGAAAAGCCCCTTAAGTGCCCCATCAATGCAAATGGAAAAATGAATCTCATTAATACAGGTTTTAATCCAATTGATGAAAAGAGATGAAAAACCTTTATGAGACATTCTCGCAAAGAGGGACTCCCTAGAAACTGTGTCGAATGCTTTCCTGATGAAGAATTTAGTATAAAAATATCTATTTTTGTTGTTCTTTTTGAACATGCTAAGGATTTCATCCTCCAAAATGGGATTGTCTATAGAAAGACTTTTCGAAATGAATGATGCTTGGCTATGGTGTATGATCTCTGGCATAATCACTTTCATACGGGTAGCAAGAACCTTTATTATGATTTAATGAAATACATTGCAAAGAGCGATAGGTTTAAAATCTTGGATATTCTCAGCATGGAACTTTTGGGAATGAGGGCTATGACAGTAGCTTTGTCACCTTTAAGGAGATATCATTTAGTAAAGAAAGATCTAACATCATTGCAAACCAATGGGATAATGATGCTCCACGTTTTCTCAAAACTATCGTGAGTCTCTAGCCTAGGATTTAAGCGCCCAAAAGTCCAAGTCCCCCCCCCCCCCCCCCCCTCATTTCAAAAGAGAGAGTCTATTTAGAGTTTTTTAGAGTGGCATGCTCCATAAATATGGAGAAGATATTGATAGAGTCACGGCAAGAACCGTGAGGAGGAGGAAAGCAGAAGAAAAAGATCCAAGAAGATTAAAGCAGAAAGAGAAATATTATTCATAATATGAACTGTACAAATGGTACTCAATATAAAGAGTTAAACAATGGCAATAAAGTGAATAACTAAAACGGTAATGTTTATATTCTAATATCTGCCCTCAAGCTAATCATTCGAGGAACGAATGGTTAGTTTGCTGCGTAACTCATTGAAATGAGCAGTAGAGAAAGCCTTTGTCAATATATTCGCGATCTGATCTTTTGATGAAATGTGAGTAAGATGAATATTGCCGGAGCTGATATGTTCCCTGATGAAGTGGTAGTCTATTTCAATATGTTTTGTTTGGGCATGGAAGACAGGGTTCTTTGCAAGAGCCATGGCCGAAGTGTTGTCACAATGTATGATTGTTGGGGACTGTTGTGGAAGAAGTAGCTCGGCGGCAAGACGTCGAAGCCAAATGACTTCGGAGGTGGTGGCGGATAGCGATCGATACTCTGCCTCTGTGGAAGATTTAGCAACTGTGACTTGATTTTTGACGGACCAGGAGATAAGAGTTGGTCCGAGGAAGGTACACTACCCGGAGATGGATTTTTGATCAGTAGCGTCTGATGCCCAGTCCGCATCGGTGTAGGAGTGAAGTTCGAGCGGACCACGCAGGATTGGAAGACAAAATGTGAGTGTTCCTTTGACGTACCGTAGGATGCGCTTGAGATCTTGAAAATCTTGTGTAGTAGGATCCTGCAATTGTTGACACACCATGTTAGTGGCAAACGCTATATCGGGTCTGGTGATAGAAAGATACTGAAGAGCTCCTGCTAAACGGCAGTAAAGGGTTGGATCATTAAACGGTTTGCAGTCGACGTGGTTGTTCTTTGCGGACGGATATACCGGCGTCGGAGCGGACTTGCAGTCTTGAAAACCGACATCATGAATTAGTTTTGAGGCGTAGTGTTGTTGGGTAAGAAAGTAGCCTGTTGAGGACCGGAGGACTTGTATGCCAAGAAAGAGAGAATTTTGTCCTAATTGCTTCAGGGCAAATTGAAGCTGTAGCTGTTGAAGGAGTTGCTGTATAGCTGTTTGATCGTTACCTGTCACAAGAATATCATCAACATAAATTAAAATGAATATGGAAATATTGTTATGATGAAAAATTAGTAAAGATGGATCAGAACGACTAAACCCGAATCCTTTTGATTGAAGAAAGGTTGTTAGCTTCTGGAACCATTGGTGAGGAGCTTGTTTGAGTTCGTATAAGGACTTGTGTAGTATGCAGACCCAATTTGGGTGATGTTGATCGACGAAACCCGGTAGTTGCTGCATGTAAATTTCATCCAGAAGATCACCGTGCAAGAAAGCGTTTGAGACATCCAGTTGAAGAACTGGCCATTGTCGATTTACGGCGAGCGTTAAGAGAAGGCGGATTGTGGGCATTTTTGCGATGGGACTAAACGTCTCCGTGTAATTGATGTCGTAACGTTGATCGTATCCGAGTGCTACAAGTCTGGCTTTGTAGCGGTCAACCTGGCCGGTCGGTAGAAGCTTCATTTTGTACGTCCACTTGCATCCAAGTGCCGGTTTGTTTGGTGGTGTTGGGACAAGAGTCCAGGTACCAAGTTTCTGCAAGGCATTAAATTCATCTAGCATGGCCTGTTGCCAGTGATTGTGCTTGGAGGCTTATTTATAGGTGAGGGGGTGACAGGAGCCGTCATATGACTGAAGAGATTTAAAATTTGTTTTGGTTTTGAAATTCCCGATTTGAGTCTCGTTTGCATATGGTGAGTGGGCTAAAGCAAATTGAGAATGGGTTGAACGGTTGTGGTTGTAGGTGTGTGAGTAATGTCAACTTCAGTGACTGGGTTGTGTCGTGCATTGGGTTAGATGGGAAAAGTGTGTGTAAGTGGAGAAGTAGGCATATTCACGGGTGAGTGTAAGTTCTGGGAGGAAGTGTTGACCGAAGCAGGTGTAAGAAGAAGCGGTGAAATATGATTCGGAGGTGTCTCCATGTTCATGGACAGAGACTTATGTGGAGAATTGTAGGGAAATGTTGTCTGGTAGAAAACCACATGACGAGAAATAATGGTTTTGCCAGTAACAAGATTAAAACATTTGTATCCCTTGTGTTGTGATGAGTATCCAAGAAAGACACATTCTTGGGATCTCGGTTCTAATTTGTTGGTAGTGTAAGGTTGTAGCCAGGGAAAGCAAAGACAGCCAAAAGTGCATAAATGTGCATAGGTAGGGGGCTTGCCGTGAAGCAGTTGATGTGGCAAATGAGACGAGAGCAAGGTTGAAGGAAGTCAATTTATGAGGTAGTGTGCTGTGGAGATAGCATCAACCCAGAACATGTTTGGAAGGCTAGCGGCGTGAAGAAGAGTGCGGGTTAGTTCAAGTAGGTGCATGTGCTTGCGTTCGGCGAGACCATTTTGCTCTGGGGTATGAGGGCAACTGAACCGGTGAGCAATGCCGTTGTCAAGAAGGTACCGGTGAAATTCATTGCTAGTATATTCGCCGCCGTCGTCCGATCGGAGAACTTTAGGTGTTTGATTGTATTGAGTTTTAATATAATTGCACATAATTTTAAATTTGGAGAGGGATTCTTGCTTAGTATGCATGAAATAGAGCCAAGAATAACGTGCAAAATCATCGATGAGGACAATGTAGAATCGGTAGCCGTCTGTCGAATTTACCGGATCTGGCCCCCAAACGTCGCTATGAATTAAAGAAAATGGAGTAGTACTAGAAGAACTTTTATTAAAGAATTGTTTATGGCTTTTGGCCATATTACAAGATGTGCAAATGAAAGAGTGTGACATCTTGGTAAGATCGGGTATGTGCTGAGCTAGAATTGGCATGAGCTTGGTGTTCGGGTGACCCAGCCGAGAATGCCAGAGGTGGGAGTTCTTTATGCTGGCGGAGAGGGCGGTGTGCAACTCAGTCGGTGAGGGTTGGATCTGGTAGAGACCGTTATGAAGACGCCCACGAAGAAGCAAGCGTTGATCCTGCAAGTCCTTGATTTCAAACCCATTAGAATCAAAGCATATAGAAATTGAATTGTCTGCAGTTAGTTTTGAAAACGATAGTAAATTATGTGTTAAAGACAGAACGTGAAGGAGATTGCGTAGGTGAAGCTTACATGGCGTGTCGGGAAGGGGAGAAAGGCCTTGGCCAGAGTTTTGAATCGGAAGAGGTGTTCCATTTGCTATTGAGACAGTGTCTTGAATGTGGTAAGGGTTGGAGGGATGAAGATTGCTGCCGTCTGGCGTTAGGTGTGCAGATGCGCCAGTGTCCAGTACCCAATCTTGGGTGGTAGTCGGAGATGAATTTGCAAGAAACGGGCGAGGAGGTTGGGAGACGATCGGAGCGTATTTGAAATTGCATATGCACTAGCAATTTAGTGCAACTTGTCTAGTTTTGCCACATATTTGGCATAGAGGTCGCTGTGCCGTTGGAGCGGGATTTGGCGCATACGAGTTCACCGGATTTGCGGAAGAAGCTGTAGTCGGTCTGCTCTTTGTGAACCTTTTCTGATTTCTGCCTTGAGAATGTGGATAATCGTTTCTTCGGGATCTATCTTGGATCCAGAGGCGGAGATGTTATCCACAATGGATTTGATGTTGGAAAGATACTGTTGAATGCTCAAATCTTGGAGTTGAACGTGGTATAGTTCGTTCTTTAGTTGGATGACACGGGATCGGCTAGTGGGTTGGAGATGACGTTCAAGAACCGTCCAAGCCTCATGAGTGGTGGTGGAGGTGATGATGTAAGGAAGAATAGATTAAGAAATGGTTGAGAATAGAGCTGAGAGAAGGTTACTGTCCGCCGTTTGCCAGATCTTGTATTCGGCGGTCGAGTTGTTTGCCAGAGGAGCGACTTGTCCGGTGAGATGCCCAGCGTAATCATTTGCAAGGAATTGTTGTAGGATTTGTGTACCCCAAATGAGATAGTTTTCAGTGGTGAGGGGGTACGGAATGAGGTTCTTGATGTTGGAAACTAGAAATTTGAAGTTGGTCGGAATGCTGAAAGCCGTGGAGTTGGACGCCGAGAAGGCTGCGGAGGTGGGAGGGAGAGAACTGATGGATTCTTGATCTCCCATGGTGGCTCTTGATACCATGATAGAGTCACGACAAGAACCGTGAGGAGGAGGAAAGCGGAAGAAACAGATCCAAGAAGATTAAAGCAGAAAGAGAAATATTATTCATAATTTGAACTGTACAGATGGTACTCAATATAAAGAGTTTTACAATGGAAATAAAGTGAATAACTAAAACGGTAATGTTTATATTCTAATAGATATAGGGTTAATTCGGAGTGCTATATTGGATGCCCATACTGATTCCCTAAATCATAGAGTGTTCATCAAGCATTTGTGTGCCTTAATGATGTCAGAATTAAGCAATCTTCAGCTTGTTGGATTCCTTTTGTCGAGCCACTCGATTGAACTATAAGAAGGCCATATTTGGATATCCTTTCATCAGCCAATTAATGCTTCTATGCTTCTAAATATGCTTTGGTCCATTGATTTTGGCCCATCTGGGCACAAATTGGATCGATTTTAGTGTCATTGGGTTCGTCATACTGAAATATTCAATTTAACAATAAGTTTGCTGAAATTTGAGTTCTGATGATTCTGAATTTAATTTTGGAAAAGATGACAATTTGAATATATCTCAAAATTTGTGCTTGATCAAAATGATTTTTTTTTAAGTGTTAGGTCTTTTGTTCTAGTTGCTCTTTTTTTAGCATTGCTCTATTTTTGTTGCAGCTCATTTTTGTCTTTTGAGAAATTTTCTCAAGTTGGTTATTATTTTAATTCATTTATCATAATTATTTTTACATAGTCAAATGATTTCAAAAAAAAAAAAAAAAATCCAATTGTTTTCTATAAATTTCCTTTCGTTCATTCATGTGAAAGCATCTCCTTTTAATAATTTAATCTGTGATGTCATATAGAATACAAATGACCCCAAATGGCTTGCCTGCCTATCAACCCACTCTAAGATCATCAATATCAGCATCAACCCAGATCTTGCACTGAAATCTTGCGTTCCAAGGAACCCGAACACCTCACACTCTAATAAATCCAGCTATAAAGTTGCCTTCATCATCGCAGTTCAAATCCAAAAAGCCTTCTCTCCCCATCCTACTTTTCTCCCCAACTCCGCAGAAGACTTTAAGCTCTGTTTGCTTCAAGGAATGGAGTGCCAAAGGCAGCACTTTGAGAAGAAAGGGAACCCTCTACCAAGAAGAGGCCAAGTGAAGGCCAGGATCTTTGGAAGCTTAGTTCGTTCAATCATCCCCAGCTCTTCAAACAACCAAAGACGCCGGGGACCAGTGGTTACACCTCAGAGGACTGCTCTGAAGCTTAATTGCTCTCCACTCATGGAGCTTTTATTCTGTACGGAGACCAGACGGGAGAACCGACCGGCACTGGGTACCCAGCGGCACCGAGTGCCGGTGCCGAGCCGGGTACCCACCAATAAAGTGACATGACGTATTTTTATTGGTCTCCGGACACCCTCCGCATTCCGCACAGAATAATTCTTCCCACCCATGGGCCATGGCCACCCCTTTTTTCTCTGCTCTATTGTTTAGGAAGAGATTTTAGAGTTCTTTAAACTCTACCGAGCTGTAACATATTAATTTGTTATTTCCTCTGCCTCTATATTAGTTGTAAAAAGAAATGCAGTGAACGGACTGTCTTGGAATGAGCTATTTTCGATTAATTTTAGAGGAAAGCAGGGCTGAGTTCCTCATTGAAACTTGAAAATGATTACTTCAGGGTAAATTTAGAATGAAGAAGAATCGATGGAGAGGAAATTTCATAAAAGGTGAAAATAGAGCTTAAAAGAAGGATTGATGGAAATTACTTCAGGGTAAATTTAGAATCTCATGCACTTATGACAAGTGCTTTAAAAACAGGACCGGACCGGCCGGTCCGACCGGTTCAACCGTGAACCGGTTTGAGGACCGGTCCGATCCAATTTGAAAACCGGCCTTGCATTAAACCGAGCGGTTTTGGGATGAACCGCCGGTTCAATCGGTAAACCGGCGAACCGGTCCCGGTTTTTAAAAACCGGCCAGTTCAAGTTTTTAGAATAATATTCGTTAAATAAATTATTTAATATTAAATAAATATTAAACTTAATAATAATTAATATAAATATTATTATAAAACTCTTAAATTAAATTAAAGATAATATTGTTATAATTTCATCAATCTCATGTCTTCATGATTTCTTTTTAATGATTTGAAATTAATTTTAATAATATGAATAATATTTATTTTTTTAGTTGATAATATTTATTTTTTTAATTGATAATATTTATTTTTTATCTATTTATTTTTTATATTTTTATTTGGATTCTATATTAATAACTCTAAAAATTTATTTGTTTTTCACCTCTAAAAATTTTTTATGTTACTAAATGAAATACTTTTATATTACTAAATGAAATACTTTTATATTAAAATATTTAATTATATTATATTTATAATTTTATATTTGTGAATTTTTAAATAATTTATATTTATAAATTAAATTTAAATATGTAATATAAACTAGCAATAATTTATATTAAATTATATGATTATTATCTTTCTTTATTATGTTAATTTTATTGAATTTTTATAATAATAATATTATTTATTACGTCATCCGGTTCGACTCCGGTTCGACCGGTCGAACCGTGAACCTCTCCTTCTTCTGGTTCATTGTCCGGTCTGATTTTCAGAACCTTGCTTATGACTCTCAATTAGTCTCCTCTTATGACTCCCAATTATTGTATTACTTATAACTCTCATTAAATCACGTGAATCAATCATCCCTTACTACTTATAACTTCTAATCAATCTTTAGCTTCTTCTAACTCATGTAAGTGGACCACATAGATCTTGAAAATATTACATGAGGTTATCATTTCATATATTTGACATTAATCAATACATTCTTTTCCATCAAATCCTTGCATCCTTTCTATACATGTTAATCGCATTTCAGTCATTTTAGCCCAAATCCCATTCCTGTATTATCATTTATACCTTTTCGTACTCCTTTCAGAAACATTCATATACACAAAATAAACTAGTGAAAATGTTATAAAATTATATCATATTGTTCAGAATGGTCAAATATATAACATATTAAAATTTATATGGTGAAAGTTTATAAAATCAGGAGATAATGTATTTTTGATAGATTTATGAGAGATAAAATTTGTAAAAATCAAAATTATAAAAAATAGGAATAAGAGGATAGTTACTTACAATGATCAGATCAATTTTTACAACATAAGTGACTGACAAAAAATGACCAAAAGATTGTTTTCTCACTCCTTTCCCTGTCTTCTTTCTCTGCTTTTCTTTCCTTCCTGAGCAAGTTACAACCAAAACGGGGGAGGTGGCATTATTGGAATACTTTAATGCTTAGGTTTAGAATTATATATATATATATATATATATATATATATATATATATATATATATATATATATATATATATATATATATATATATATATATATATATATATATATATATATATATATTTTGTTAGTGGCCTAGCGTCGCAACTTTCAAATCTAATACTAAAGAGTTGCATGTCGAATCCAGAATTACAATAGAATAGAGACTTAAACGCCGCAGTGACATTTTCTAACGCCACTATGCTCTCAAATCTAGCGCCTCTGTTCTAACAAGTATAACACCGACGGTCTCTAGTTTAAACAGAAATTCAAAAATTCATGTTTTAAAATATTTTTCATTTTTGGATTATTATAATGATTGTTTGAGGGATACAGTCAACGAGTGATTGTTTGAAGGGATCGTAGTCGGAAGGAGATAGTGGTCAGATCATATTTGATGGGCGACGGTGGTCACAAGGACCGTAGTTGGCGGGCGACGGAGGTCGAACGAAAGCCCAATGATGGATGTTGGATGGAGGTCTGATAATGATGGTCGGGCAGAGGTCCAACAATGACAGCCGGGTGGCGAGGGTTCGCCAAAGGTGGTAACGAGGTGGAGCTCTGAGATGCTTATAAGATCAATTTTTGCTGCAGCTCATTTTTGTCTTTTGACAAATTTTCTCAAGTTGGGTTATTATTTTGATTTATTTATCATAATTATTTTTACATATTCAAATGAAAATGGGCACTGAATTTAAAAAATAAATAAATCTAATTGTTTACTATAAATTCCCTTTCATTCATTCCTGTGAAAGCATCTCCTTTTAATAATTAATCTGTGATGTCATACAGAATACAAACGACCCCAAATAGCTTGCCTGCCTATTGACCCACTCTAAGATCATCAACATCAACCCAGGTCTTGCACTGAAATCTTGCGTTCCAAGGAACCCGAACACCTCACACTCTAATAAATCCAGCTATCAAGTTGCCTTCATCATCGCAGTTCAAATCCAAAAAGCCTTCTCTCCTCATCCTACTTTTCTCCACAACTCCGCAGAAGACTTTGAGCTTTGCCTGCTTCAAGGAATGGAGTGCCAAAGGCAGCACTTTGGGAAGAAAGGGAACCCTCTACCAAGAAGAGGCCAAGTGAAGGCCAGGATCTTTGGAAGCTTAGTTCGTTCAATCATCCTCTACTCTTCAAACAATCAAAGATCTCTGCTCTATTGTTTAGGAAGAGATTTTAGAGTTCTTTGAGCGCTAACGAGCTGTAACATGTTAATTTGTTAATTTCTTTGCCTGTATTTTTCTTGTAAAAAGAAATGCAGTGAACGGACTGTCTTGGCATGGAATTTTTATTGCGTCCTCCCACCTGACTTAGAGATACGTCCTCCCACTCCTAAAAAACTCAGTTTTTGCTAGCTATTATTTGGTATTAACGTAGAATATCATCATGTGAAGACAAATACCAAGTTATACCGAGCAATACCGAGCTATACCGAGCTATACCGAGCAATACCAAATTTTTTCAAGGAAAAACTAGGTATTTTTTTGTATTGCTCGGTATAGCTCGGTATTGCTCGGTATAGCTCGGTATAACTTGGTATTTTTCTTCACATGATGATATTCTTCGTTAATATCAAATAATAGCTAGCAATACCGAGCAAAAACTGAGTTTTTTAGGAGTGGGAGGACGTATCTCTAAGTCAGGTGGGAGGACGCAAAAAAAATTCCTTGGCATGAGCTTTTTTAAATTAATTTTAGGGGAAAAGCTGGGCTGAGGACTTCATTGAAACTTGAAAATGATTACTTCAGGGTAAAATTTGAATGAAGAAGAATCAATGGAGAGAAAATTTCATAAAAGGTGAAAAAAGAGCTTAATAGAAGGATTGATGGAGATGTATTTGTGCTTATTATGTCATGCTTCAGGATGTAATTGCTAAGATGATACTGTAGTTGATGCCTGAAGAAAGTGGTTTTGGATTAGTGGAGCACCTCTAAGTAGTTCATCTTTTGTTTGGGCTTGTTTTGGGAAAAGAATGTGCACTTTGATTATTTTATGCTTACAGACAAATTGATAAATCTAAATTTTTGGAGGAAGCAGGGGAACTTTGCTCATATCATCTCCAGCCAAACGCCTTATATTTATTTGACGTCCGTCGTTTGCTCCAACCAATCGCCAAAGAAACATATTGGCGATTCACGTGAGGGTGAACAATGCGACATCAATATTGACGTTGCACTATTTACACGCAATTTTTTTTTTAAAATCTGAAAATTTGGTTAAATAAAATATGAGAAAGAATATACACAGAATATTCTTTTTTTTTTGTTAGAAAATGGAGTTCGGTTGGAGACGAGTTACTACATTTTTTAGTGAAAAATTAGTTTTTTGATTGGAGATGGCCTTAACAGTATTATTATACCCTATTTCATACAGGTCATAATCTGCCTGTGGATTGTAATATTTTCAAGTGTTACAATTAATTCTTCTTACTTTCATTATGTAGATCATATGTTTTAATGATTTATATTGATTCATCAAGTTTTCAATGCTGTTGACCTTCAATAGATTAGCCTTTGGGCATGATGGCTTACTTGGCCTCATTCTGATTTCTTCAAATCAACTATAGAGCTCAGCTTTCTTGACACCTTATCTTATGGGATTTCTTTTTCATGAAGTTGTCAAAGTTCTTCCAACAAAGCCAATTTTTAAATGATGTGATCTAAACACTAATATAGATAAGTGCTTCTAAACTATTATTATTTAAATTTTTTACTAGAAAGCAGCTTTAAAAAATAGTAAGAAAGCTGTCCCAAATATGTTTATGTGAAGATAGAGAGGTTGGCGTTGTAGAACAACAAGCAAAAAAAGGGCAACTAGTTTTTCTTCTAAGAGAGTCAAGGGTTCGAACACCAAGCTCCCTTCCCAAGAGAATAACTTCTCCATTTTTTCTCAATCAAACAAAACTTTATTTGATTCATTTTACTAAATTGTATTGTTTACATCAATCATAAAATTGAAATTTAAAATGAAAAAAAAAGAAAAAAAGAAAAAAAAGAAAAAAAGGGATTGACCATAAAAAAGGGAAGATAATTAAACCCATTCCTCCCTTTAACAAAACATTAGAATGAGTTTCCCGACTTGCTTTGATCGGCCATGCTTGCTTTCAAATTAGCCTAATACTCATTAAAACTCAGAATTTTGGGAAAATTTTTTAAATTTAGATTGAATGCATACTATGTTGTTTTTTTCCCCTTGCATAGAAAGACCCTTGATTCAACATTGTCATTGTTAAGTCCCAAGTCCTGGATGAGTAATGTGTAGGGTTGCATTAGATAGTTGACAGCTAACATAAAATTTGTCGAATAATTATGACACGAATCCTATAATACATTATGTTAATGTCAGGGTGTTCCTTGTAAGTAAGATGCTATATGGCCTGAATGCAGTAAGAAGTGTACAAGAGACGCTATATTGGCACTCGGGTGCTGTGTTAAATAGGCAAGGATTCCCACATCATGGACATATGTCGACAAAGAAGCTAATTCATAAAACTAAAATTAGGATAAGAACTTAGAATATAGGTTCCCTTAGAGAAAAATTAATGGAATTAATAGATATTATAATTCATAGGAAGCTAAATATTCTATGTATTCAAGAAACTAAATGGATTGGAGAGAAGGTTAAGGTGATTGATAATTTAAGATTTAAATTGTGATATTCTGGTAAGAGTCATACTAGAAATGATGTTGGTGTTATTAATTATATATAAGAGTTTGAAGGATATTGTTGTAAATATTAATAGAATTGAGATAAAATTATATCTTTAAAGATTATTATTAAGGCTAATATTAATATTATAAGTGATTATGCTACTAAAAAAGGTTTGGATATGTGTTCAAAATTAAAATTTTAAAAAGACTTTAAAAAATTAATATAAAAGACATCTCTTTAATAAAGAGTTTTTATTGGAGTATATTTAAATGGATATGTTGATATAGATGATTTTAAAATCATTCATGGTGGGTATATATGTATTTGGAGTGACCAATGAAGTTGATAGGACCACATTAGATTTTACTTTAACTTATGATTTTTTTATTGTTAATACCTTATTTAAGAAAAGAGATGAATACCTCATCACTTAAAAGAATATATATATAATAAAACTCAGATTGATTTTTTTTTTTAACAAAATAGATCATTTAGACCACAAAGATTGTACAATTATTTTGAGTGCAAATTTATATACTCAATATCGCTTATTAATTTTGAAGTTTAAGATGAAGGACCGAATAGAAAAAATGATGTAAAATATTATCTCATAAATAGATGGAGGCATTTAAAGAGCACTAACAAAATTATTTTTTATAGTAAGATACTAAGATTCAAGAGATTAAGATTTTAACTGTTGATGAGAAAACTAATGTTATGTAGAGAAAAATAACTAGTGATATTAAGAATGTTACAAATGATATGCTTGGAGTATTAAAGAAAAAAATTCATAATAGTAAAAAGTTTGTGGCCGAATCAAAATGCGCAAAAAAAAGATAAAAAATAAGAAACTTTATTATAATTATTGGTTTAGATGTTAAACTATAATAATTGGAAAATATATAAAGAGATTCTTAAGGAGTCTAAGAAAGTAATACGTAATTCAAATATTTTAACTTTTGATGATTTATATAATATATTGGGTTATATATATATATATATATATATATATATATATATATATATATGAGCAGTATAAATTTAGTTTAAGTGAAATGCATTAAAGATGAATATAAAGTGTTTTTATTAGAATAGGATATTCAACGAAAGTGGATGAGATATTTTACTAAATTTTTCAGTAAGATTGTGAGAATACGATAGAGTTTAGTGACCTTAGAATCCAAAATAAAAACAAAGATTTTTATTTTTATCAACATATTAGTAAAAATGATGTTTGAGAGTATTTAAAGAAAATGAAGTGTGTAAAAGCTATTGAACATGATGATATTCAAATAAAGGTGTGGAAATGCTTAGGAGATGAAAGAATTTCTTGGCTTACAAAACTTTTTAATATTATTTTGAAGGTTAAAATGACATCAGATGAGTGAAGAATGAGTGTGTTGATTTCTATTTTTAACAATAAAGGTGTTACAAAAGATTATGTGAATTAAAGTAGAATTAAATTAATTTGGCATACTTTTAAACTATGAGGAAGAGTTGTGAAGCATAGGTTATGATGTGATGCTAAGGTTTATCAAAATTAATTTGGATTCATGCAAGGTAGGTTTATTATGGAAGTTATACATATTTTGAGAGCTTTGATGAAGAAGAATAAAGAGAATAAGGAGGACCTATATATGATATTTATTGATTTAGAGAAAACATATGATAAAGTTATAAGAGAAGTGCTATGGAGAGTTCTAAAAAAGAAAGAGGTTAATAATGCTTATATTTAAGTTATTAGGGATATCTATGCATGAGCTATTACTTGTGTTCAAACATAAGGTGGTTTGACAAAGTATTTTCCTATTTTAGTTAGATTACATCAAAGATTAGTTTTAAGTCCATATCTTTTTGCTTCAATAATAGATGTACTCACTAGACATTAGCAAGAGGTTATACCCTCGTGTATGCCTTTTGCTTATGATAGTCCTCTTGTTGATAAGATTATAGAGGGAGTTGAAGGTAAACTTGAATTATGGTGGTCAACCTTATAGTCTAAAAGTTTTCATTTGAGTAGATATAAAATCGAATATATGGAGAGTAATTTTAGAAGTAATGGATTTAGTGTGAGGATTGTGACTTTGGGAGATCAAGTTACTAATAAAAGTACATGCTTTAAATATCTTGTGTCTTCTTTGATTGAAAAGGTTGTTGAGTTTTGAAAATATAATTTTCTTTGGGAAAGGTTGATTTTTTTGGAATTTTAGTTTTGAAATTGAACACTTCATTATGAATAATATATTGCCTTGGGAGGCAAAAATATAATTCCTTAATAGGTTTAGGTTACAAAACTTTGAATTTATCCTAATTATCATAATCAACTTAGGGAAGGATAACATGTGACTCCGAAGGGTCAAAATGATATTTGATTGATTGTTTGACTATAATAATTCGGAAAATGGATCATTAATTTCATACTCAAAGTCATGATAATAGAACGATATATCTTCCTGAATAAAAGATATATTATTTACTATCAGTCATTTCAATATGATGATAATGATTGTTGAATTTGACTTTTTTGAAGATAATTAATTGAGGTTTTGAAAAAAAATTATTTTGAAAATTTTGATCTTGGTTTCTAAATCTCAAACGAGTACAAGCCTTCATAGTTAATTACATCATAAGAAACCAGAGTTTCCTATGAATACTCTTGATTAAAATATGAGTAAAAATTTTATCATGAATTTTTAAAGATTGATATCAAAAGAGTGAGGATTGGAAATTTAACTGAGATTGTATCAAATTGGAGCACTTATTCCTGGAGGTCAAGGGATGAAAGATAGGAGGTGATTTAGATTATGAAATATTTTAGAAGCACTCCAACCTATCATAAGTGTTGGAATTAAATTTTTGATTGAAAGATATTTAATTTGAGTTATCAATTTTATTAAAATGTTGAACTCAATTCCTGAAGGGTTGATGTCTTATAGTCTGAACCTATCTCATAACCTAAATCTAAATTGAGCACTAAAAATTAGTAGCCCAAATCTAACTAATGCAGTGCAAATCTAGACTTATCCCGACCTGGATTAGGGAGTCAGCTAACCACCTAGTTGCTTAAAATTTATATGTCCGATCTTTTATGGAGTGGTAGGGATATTGTTTAGTTAAGTTTAAGGAAATGTTGGTGACATATAGTGCGGATCCTAATTGATCCCTTGACTTATGTTGGATAGATTGATACTTAAAGTAAATACAATTAAATTTTTTGACTCTTTTAAATTGGTTTCTAATGTAATGTATACAAGTCGACTTAATGAATACTTAAATCAGAATGAAGCAGATTTAAAAAGTCTTAAAATATATTTTATCTTTGTTGACCTCATTTTTGTATGAGGTCACTAAGACCCTTCCAGATTCTAAATTTAATCCTAGACCCTAGGATCCACTCTAGACCTTAGGATCTTTCCTAGAACTAGACCTTAGAGCCTATTCTAGAGCCCAGGATCCCTTTAAATCCTAGTTCTTAGAACTCTCCTAGATCTCAAAACCACTTCAATTTCAAATCAACCTCCACCCTTGATCAATCTCAATTTTAAATCAATTCCTATATTTAATCTACTCCAATTTCAATTTGATTCCTACCTGTGACCAATTTGAATCTCAAACTCCACCCAATTCAAGTCCAAATTAATTTAAACTTCAAATCAAACCCAAATCCAGAAGTTTAAACTCAGATTCAAAGTCTTAAGGCCCTGTCCTAAACACCCTTTTCAGAGATTTTTCAAACATTTCAAAACCCAGTCAAATGGCCTCTGATTCAGGGTCTATCACTTGCAAAGTGATAAGACATGTCTCTAAAGGCTACCCTCCAAGTTTGAGTTCATTCTGAGGTCTCTAACCCCAGAATCTGAATTAAAATTCAAAGGTTGTAAAACCTTCAAATATTTACAGCCTATGCCACTGAGCATAACCCTTTTGAGATTTTGACCTTGGAACCCTTATCCAAGCTTTCAATCACTTCCAGACCTTTGAATTTAACTCATTGAGCAGTAAACTGCATTTTTTTAGACCCTTTTGACCTTAATTGACCCATAGGTCAAAATTGACCAAAATGCCCCTATGGGGCTCAAATGGGGATTTCAAACCAAATGAGCTCCAAATGGGATGCAACCACCTTTAACAGATTTCAAATGCCATTTCAAAACTTTTGAACCTATTTCCAACCCTTGAGTCAACCTGGTTGACCAAGTCAACTGGTTTGACCCAAGAGGCCCTTTAAGGGTCCAAACATGTGTTTTGACCCAAATGACCTCTCTGAGTCACCCAACCACTTCCATTGACCTCAAAATATCATTTTAAACCTGTTGAGCCCAAACCCAGACCCTGGGTCAACCTGGTTGACCAAGTCAACCCAGGTTGACCAAACAGGCCCTTAGGGGCTCAAATGGGGATTTTGGTCAATTTGACCTCCCCAGACCCAGGAACCACCCTCAATGGTCTTAAAATATCTTTTCAAATTTGTCCAGCCCAGATTCACCCATTGGGTCAGCCTGGTTGACCCAGTCAACTTAGGTTGACCCATTAGCTCTTAGAGGGTCTAAATGGGTTAAATCAACTCACCTGAGCTCTTCAACCTCTATTACCTACTCAAATCAATTCTTGGTTAAGGATCAAGTGTCACTTGACATTTGGTCAACTTGACTCAACTTGAGTTGACCAAGTCAACCCTCAATTCTTAGTGACATTGGCTCCCATTTTCCCTACCCTTGACTTTTGACTTTTGACTTTTAATCAAACTATCCTAAATGACCTTTTACCTCTTCAAATGCCACATCACTAGCTTTGACCTTGTTGACTGGTCAAACCAAGTCAACAAAGCCCCAAATCCCTCTTTGAAGTGGTCAAACTTCCCATTTTGACCTCAAGGAGTGTGAGATTAGGCTTGGAAGCTCTCCCATTGGCTGCTCCTACTTCCCCTCATGCCATGTCAGCACCCATTGACCAGTTGACTGGTCAACTTGGTCAAACTCAAGCTTAAACCTCTTCTAGAAGGGCTTATCACATGCAAAACCCTTTTCCTTGATTTAAGCTGCTTTAGGCCGACCCCTTTATGCCCTAAAGCTCACTTGGAGCTCTCCTAACCAAGCTCAGGGCCTGGTTTAGCCATAAGTGGCAATGTCCCCTCTACCTATCCCAAAAGCCACCCAATAGGATTGAGGCGTGCCCAGCCTTTGGGTCAGCCTTCTGGCTGTCCCAGGGACACATGGCAACATCCAAGGACCTGGTGAGTCGATCCCAGCCATCCGATTGGCCTAGGGGCGTTTGAATAGGGGGAAAAGGGCTTAATGACACATATTCTAACCCTAACCATCTCTCACTACTCAGCCCTCCCAGACCGAGCTCTCAGTTCGTTTCGAACCTCCAGAGCTTCCTCTACCTCCCCACTACAAAACCCAGATGGTTGCACGTCACCGGCGGCGAGTTCTCCGGCGAAACCACCACCTAGACCGTCCCAAGCCCATAGCAGCCGATCCAGACGCGTTCGAGCTTGGATTTTCGCTGGGGATCTTCACTTGGACAATCTACAAGCTCAACCATCCAGAAAATCCGAAGATCTAACGGTATAACTCCCTAAAACCCTAGATCTAGGTCACACTAGTTAGATTTAAATAGCTTCATGATTTTCGGGATTTAGCTAAAACTAATTATTCCCCATGGTTTCTGTTCATCCCCTTAATCTACGTTTAAAATTTCAAGTAAAATGATCGATCCGATCGAGAGAACGAGGCGAAATACGTTTTCTAGGGCGTCACTCACGGTCTCCGGCGAGTGTACGTTTTCTGGACCGTTGATCGTTCGATCAACGGTCCAGATCGAGCCCTTCCGCGGTCTGATCCGACCGCGCGTTCGATCTCTCGCTCGATCAGCCGTCCAGCGAGATCTAGGCCGTCCATTCGGAATAGCGGGATCGAATCTGCGCCGTCTGATCTTCTCCTGGTGAAATCAGACCGCGCGATCTGATCTCAGCCGTTGGATCGAACCCGCGGTTAATCCAACGGCTGTAGCGCGCCGCTGACGTGGTTAAGTGGAAACCGCGTGAAGCGGCCAGCAGCCGACGCGTGTCCCCGCCGCCGCGCGGTTTCGACCCCGCCAATCCCAGTGCGCCGCGTGTCACACCGCCGCCATTTAATTAATAAAGTTGTGTTTTAATTAGTTTTAATTACTAAAACTTTGAAAAATCACAGTAAATCAAATATATAACCAAAAATTAAGTATAATATATCAAACTTTTCAGTTTTTTATCTAGTTTATTTTAAAAATAAAATCAGTTTATTTTGACCATTATTTTACTGGTAATTTAAGAAATACTGAAATGTGTATTTCATTTTTAATTAATTATATACAAAGTATTTTTATCTGAAATTTGGCATGCATGTTGTTGAGTGCATGGCTGGTCTCATGAAAATTTTTCAGTATTATTTGAATAGGTTTTAAAGGTATTTTGAATTATTGGATTATTTTCATCATTTTTTATATTTAATTAAATATTAAGTATTTGAAAATTACAAGAAATATATTTTATTACTTCCAAATTTCTATGGAGATCAGTGGATCCTTCAACCCATTAACATGTATTTTGATAATATATTTGATTATTTTATAATATATATTTCTATTTGTATATATAAATTCATTTATATTTATGTATTTTAATATATATTTTGAAACTATATACATCTAAATCCTTAAGTGTTCAGGATTTTATTTGAGATCTTATATGTTGATTGAGAATGTTTGAATGGAATTAATGGGGATGTTTAGTGGATAATCATTCCTTGATTATTCACTAATCTTGTCTTAATTAAGTTAATTAGTTAATCGCATGTTTAAGGTGCACACACCACTTAGTCTAAGGCTCTCCTAGATTTAGGTGTTGATTATGTTTATGTGACTCATGCATGTCTTATGTATTGAGTATAAGGGTTAGTTCAAACATTGATTCAAGCCCATCAAAATTAGTGACATAATTAAGGACAATAATTAAGGACCCATATATAGAAAACTTAGAAAAATTTCAATAATTAGGATTCACTTCCCCTTGAGTTGAAACTTTGAACATTTGAACTTAGTGACATCCTCAGCCCCTAGGGAAATTTTCACTGATTTTTGAGGTCATTAGGTCCCCTAATTGATTTTCTAAGTCTTTAACCCTTAGTTAAGCCTCTAAAACTTCTAAAAATTGTAATAAATCCAATTTAAATCCAAAAATTACATATAAACCCTCAAACTGACCAGAATTCAGTCCTTAATCTATGATAATTAAAAGCCCCTTGATTTGACAGCAATTTAAACCCTAATTTAATTTTAAGTGAGAACCAATATTTAATTAAGATAATTAATTAATAATAATATAAAAATCCAAAAATCTCCCAAACACTTGGGGATCCCTCCTTAGGTTGTTCCTGACCTTTGGAGGTGTTTTCAAGAGATTGGGAACTTGTTTGGAGCAAAACCACAAAAGAGACCCTCTAATTAAGAAATTCCTAAAATTCATTAAAATGCCCAAACTTCGATAATTCATAACTAATTCAAATAAAATCCAAATCACCCAAACTCACTTGCATTAAATTCCTAATAAGGTCTAATATTTATTAAAAATATTAAATTCCAGAAATTTGCAATATTTTAAAAAGTCAACAAATCGGTCAACTTTAAGTCAAAACTAGTTCAAAACTTCAAACCTTTGTAATAAAATGTAGAAAAATCCGATTTCAACGTACTTACCTTCTAACTGATCGTAGTAAGGTCTAGTATTTTAATAAAATACAAACATTCCATAATTTGAACTTAATCAAAAAGTCAATTTTCAACCCTTTAATCAATTCATTAAAATATTCTAAAAAAATTCATAAGAGCTCAAATCACTCTAAAACTCCATAAAATATTGGTTTAATGCTTAAAACACTTAACAAACCCTTTAAAACACAACAACCACCCTAAAGTTGAAGTTTATTGGCTGGACTACTCCGGGCTGCGGGGCTAAGTGTCCTAAGGAGGCTGGTTCCTCGAGCCTGGTGGCACAACGCCACGAATGGATTCTAAGGGGTGTTAAATCTTAAAATAGATTAATCTTTAACTATTTAACATTTTAAAAAATCTCTAATTCAATTACATTAATTTGGTTTATCGGCTGGACTACTCCGGGCTGCGGGGCTAAGTGTCCTAAGGAGGCTGGTTCCTCGAGCCTGGTGGCACAACGCCACGAATCAATTAATGGCAAATTTAAATTAACCTAACTTTAGAAATCAGTAACTAACACATTTTAATATTAATCCACTCTTTTAATTCCAACCGATTTAAATAACTTAATCAAACCCGATTGCTACTGGGTAACCCAGGCCTACGAGGCTATTAACTTAGCCCCAAGGAAGGTGAAATAAACTTCACGGCCTCGGTGTGAAACAAAGGTAGCAATCAATTAACTTCTAAAATATGTTTAATTAAAATTCTTAATTCATTAATACTTAAATCTTAATCTAAATCCCCTTTTAAGCCTTAACAAACCCAGACTTTTAGACAACTTCAATTAATAACCCACTTTAGGATCTACCCCAGCCACACGACCTTTCTCACACACTTTAGATGATGTGCTAGGACAACCAACTCTAGATCTAGGTTAGGCCGGTGTTTACTTTACTGCTGTGTGCCGGATTTTTCGTAGTTTTCACTGCATGTTGTGGATGAAATTGCTCTGCTGTGTCTGCTTACTTTTTCTGTACTCTGTGGATGGATTGATGTGTTTGGCGACTAGATTACCCTTAGGTTAGGTACGATCTGGATGTTGACACAGTTTTCTGCAGGTGGCCACGCTCATGCAGGGCATATATAAAAAAGGGGGCAAATCAAAAAAATGCATAAATATTATAAACTCTTTGCACAGGTGCTTCAGCTGCTAAAGCCCCCAAATCATAAAAAGAGCGTGGCCAGTGTGTTTACTTTCTTTTCTGCTCATATACAACTGCTTGGGAATAACTACTTTTTTTTTATATATTAATTGCTTAGGATAACCCTGCAGGTGAGTCTAGATTTTTATTTTGATATTAATGTAATTTGTGCAAGTGTCAAGTGTTGTGAAAGTTAATTTTGAGTTGGGATACATAGATCCAAAGTTTGGATTCCAAAGAGGAAAGGATACCCCTTTGGGGAACACTCCTTTTCCATTTGGAAATCCAAATTTGGATCATACCTCTTCCTTACCCAAAGAGGAAAGAAGTGGCCTCCCCCTTAAAGGGAAGTGCCCTCTTATCCATTTGGGTAATCTACTACGAAGATTCCAAGAAGATTAAAGAAAAGGAGTCCAAAGAAGAATGAAATTGAATATTTGAAGACTTAAAGATTGAGAGTATCCCACTCAAAATAACTTGCGTCATTACTAGGCTTAGAATCCGGGTTGTTGTCAGTGGTGCCCGGCCACTTTACTTTCTGTAATATTCTGGTTTGTAATAAGTAAGGCAACTTTGCCTATGGACATTTATTAATTAATTCATTTATATTTGATGTGTTGAAATGATTGCCTTTAGGATTACTTGCTTTTACTAGTTTCTTGGCGATTGCATGCCGCTCTTTGTTTTCGCCTGGATACGCGAGGCTCGTGAGGGTGTGAAATTTTTATACTCATAACCTTAAAAGTCTAAAATTTTAGTGAGTCTAAATAATGTAGAAAGATAACGAATCTAGGGAATTAGCCGGGGATCGCCCCCGGGGTCGCATGCATATTTTTGCATTACTCTTTCCTTGCTTTAGACCCTTCCCCGCCTGCGGGTAGAGTCCGGATAGTCTGACCTATGAGGACGAGGTGCCGGACCTGGGGAAGTCCAGTCTTCTAAAAAATTATTTTATAAGCCTGTTTTAAAAAAATTTCAAGCATATTTGATTTGAGGTTGTTAACCAGCACGCATTGCATTAGATACAAATTAAAGAGTCAAAATTTTAATCTCATAGTCCTTAGCATTCTTGCACCCAACATAAGTCAAAGGGGCCAATTAGGAAAATCTCTAGATGTCGGCCCCAATTTCCAAAACTTTAATTATAACGTCCCTACCACTCTTTCATAAAAGACCGGATTCATGTATTTTAAATCGATTAGGTGGTTAGCTGGCTCCCCAATCCAGGCCGGGGTAAGTCCAGACCTTGCACTGCATTAGTTAGGATCGGACGACTGTGGTCCAGTGTCCAAAATAGATTTAGGATCCGGGGCAGATCTTTGATTATAAGACCCCAAATTTCGGGAATCTAATCCCAAATTTCTAATAAAATGCTCAACTCTAATTAAATATCATTTCAATCCAAAAAATAAAGCCCAACACTTAGATTAAGTTGGGACACTTCCGGATGGTTCTGGAATCTTCAAAGTGTCCCCTACCTCTCCTCCTTTAACTCCGTTAATAACTGCTCAATTTTGATCCATTCCCTTTTGAATTTCCAAAAATTCACTTCTCTTTTTTGATATCACTCCTAGAAATTCTAACAAAATTTTGCCATTATTTTAATCGAGAGTTTTCGTAGGAGACCTTTTATTTCTTACGATGTAATTAACTACGAGGGCTTGCGCTCGTAGGAGATTTAGAACCACACACGCACCTGATTTAAAAAAAAATTGATTTTCAAAATTCAATTGGATTTCTTTGGGAAAATTTAAAATATTAGTGATCATTATTATCATATTCAAAGAATTATCATCGAGTGATATTTTCTCCCTTCGGGGAGATACATCTTTCTTTGATAAGGCTTTGGATGTGAACCTAACGATCACACTTCTTGAATATTGTATTGGATATTTAGTTGAACCTCATTTTGACCCTTCGGGGTCATATGAATTTCTCTTTAGAATCCGTTCGCAATATTCAAGATGGATTTCATAATTCTAAGTCTGAACACCGTTATGAAAGTTTATTTTCGTCCTCCGGGGTGATATACTCTTTCTAACGAGTTGATTCGACCTTAGAATTAGAACTTAACCTTAATATTAAAATCCCCAAAGAAAACTAATATTTTTCAAAACCTGTTTTCCAAAATTCCACCAACAAAAGAATGGCACGCCCGGTGGGACAAATCTCTCTCTCCATCTTTAATAATGGCAAAATTTTGTTTCATCGGTAGTCTTAACTACCTTTCTTCCGTTGGTCCCTTGCTCATTTCTTCCTTGGGTTAGTGTGGCCAACATCTAAAATAAATAACAGAATATTAAAAGAGAGGTTTCACCTCTAAATTTGACTTTTTGTTCTGATTTTGACCTTCTGCCCCAGTGTAGCCTGTGAGGCGACAGTGTCAAATCAGATCTCTAGATATCCTTTTTTAATTTTATGGATTTATAGTCGATAAATTTTTCATTCAACATATAAATCCTTAAAATTGAAAAGTATTCAAAATTTTTTAATTTCATTCCAAACTTGCTAGTTTTAACCCCCTCATTCCTCCTTTGACTTCTAAGGGTGGGGAGGGTTAAACTATTCTTTTACTTGGGCTTTCTCACAATTCCATAAGCCTTCGGGCAAGGGGAAACTCTGTCCGTAGTATTTTGGAATTTGTAAGAGAACCCATTTCAAATTTTCAAAATTTCTTCAAAGATTTTCTTAAACTCCAAGTTGACATATGTTACCCCATACGATTTCCTTGTGGGCTAATATATGTCATACTTTCAAAAGATAATAATAAAATACTTTCTACTACTCTTTTCAAAAAAATCTAATTTCAATCGTTTTCTTTAACTTTCAGAAAATTTCAAATGGCTGGCCAACTGATTTTCTCTTTTGACCGAGAGTTGTCCTCAACTGTTAATGACCAAGGGAGTACTGTGATTTTTGGAATGGGATTTAGTACTCTAGAGCTCTCTATGGATGGACACCAAATTGTGAGCTTGGATGCCAGTAAGGAAACTCCCCCAGTAGTTGAGCTAATTGTGGCATCTGCACCTACCTTGCCAGTAGTCAGTGATGATCAGGAACAGCCTGAACCAGTTGTTGAGCCTTCCACTGAAATTAAGTCTGTCTTTCGAAGAAGGGTCTAGTTCTGGACTTAGATTCACCACTAAGAATCAGAAGAAGAATTATTTGAGGAGACTTAGGAAGAAAATCTCTAAGGCTAAGAGAGTCCTACCTTTTAAGACCTTGGCCCAAGTAGAACCTGAGGCTGTTGAGGAACTACCTATTCCTGCTTCCTCTCCCCTCCTAAAGGGAAGTCGCTTTTACCCCTTGGCTTCAGCTCAAGGGGAGGAGAGGTAGCTAGGATAGCCCGTTCTCCACCATGCCCGGTCGACTACTCGACCAAGAAGACTCAGAAAGAAAAACATCTTCAAAAGGCAAGAACTTTGAGAAATATAATTCACACCTGTGCTGCACAGACCGGACAGACTAAAGAGGAGTATGTGAAACAGTTAAAGGGAGTGATCTCACATCGCTTCCAAAAGGAAGTGTTGAAGGAAGAAGCATCTGAAGCAAAGAATTTAACCCCTCAATTCGTTAGGAAGAATAAGAAGTATGCTAGACAGCCTGCTACTTCGGTGTTGGTTGATGGATATCACTGGGCGCCACGCCCTCTGTCTTCTCAAACAGAGGGTATTGTGTTGACTGGGTCCGAGAGAGGCCGCCATTCTACTGGTAGACCCCCGGTACCCCCACATAAACCTGTGAGATTGGCCTCAGTGATTGTCAAACCAAAGGGGTTGAAGTTCAAAAGCCCTGTGGATCTTAAAGGAAAAAGACCTAAATCTCCTGAAAGGAGATATGTGCCAAAGAGGACCAAGTTGGAAAATCTGCCACCACCTCCTAGAACTTCTAAGTTCATTCTGCAGCTCCAACGAGTTTCAGTCAACCCTACTCCGAGTTCAGTTGAAGTGATGGATGTTCAGGCTAGTACCCCAGTTGTTACAGTTGATAGTCCTGCCGCAGTTAGTTTGATCCCGGATCCAATAGTCACCGTTCCTGTTACCCCAGTTGATGATCCTCAAAGTTCGAGTGTCATTCCTAGGCCCCTTAGTCAGGTGTCTGAGGACCTTACCTTACCGGATGTGGGAACTATCACTTTACAAGCTCCTACTTCCCCTGAGGAATATGTCCCTCTCCCTGTAGAGGATGCCACTCTTCTGACTACCAGCTTTGGGATAGTCGAAGAGGAGAGAGTTGACCAGGATTTAGAGATGGAAGATGAGCCAGATACGAAGTCTCAACCAGATCCTAATCCAAAACTTACAGAAATCATTGCCCTTATGGATTCTGAAGAGTTGTTTGATATGGCTGAGTATAAAGGATACTTACCCCTCGACCCTAAATCAATTGGGGATAGACCGGTCGAGGAGGTAGTTCAAGAAATAAGAAACATCTTGTTGAACAAAGAAGGAATGGCTTCTTTTGACCCTGATATGGATGATCTCCTTGGAAATGAAGATGATTATGTTGGAGGCATTCATGTGGTTGAGACTAGAGGGTCTAATAAAGAAGCTGAGCCCAGCAGACGCCGATTTGTTAAAGATGATGATCCGCATGCTGTTGAGTCAGAATCAGATGAGTCTGTGAAAGATAAGGATGAAGAACATATAAAGAGTTTGGAGACTCAGCTTGCTACCATGATGTCACAAGTTAGAGAAATGCAAGAGAAGTTGGACAAATCACAGCAAGAGTCTTTTGCGATCCACCAGTCAGCTCGAGAGCTCACAGAAAAGGCCAAAAGGGCAGAACTTAAATCCAGACCTCTCGAGTCACCACCTGCGACTCTCCCTTGTCCAGTAGAGACACCTCCAGTTCACCCTACAGTTTCCACCATTCCTCCGGATCCCACCTCAGAAGGATATCAAGCAGTTAATTGAGGACCAGGTAAGGGAGGCCTTAGCCCATGCTCAAGGAACTGTGTCTATTGCAAAGGGTAGACCCTACCCCGAGGAATATGACCTAGTTCCTTATCCAAAGGGCTTTGTGCCACCAACTTTTAAAGTTTTCACCGGAATTGAAAATCCGAGACAGCATCTGGCCCACTTCCGAGCAAGCTGTTGCAATGCAGGAGGGTCAGATGCTCTACTATTTCGCCAATTTGTAAGTAGTCTATCTGGCATTGCTTTTGAATGGTACGCCGATCTGCCCAACGGTTCAGTAAGAACCTTTAGCGACCTAGAAAACCTCTTTCTTAAGAGATTTTCTGGAGCGCAACAACGCACCACCGTGGGCGATCTCGTGGTTGAAAAGCAAAAGCCGGGAGAGTCTCTAGTTGAGTACATCTTGAGGTGGCGAAACCTCTCGATGAAGTGTGAACCCCAGTTGCAAGAACAACATGCTGTGGAGATTCTGTTGAAGAATATCCACGGTCCTGTTGCTTTTCTCCTGAAGGGTTTCACTATTAAAACTTTTGAGAAACTTCTTAATAAGGCTAGCAATTTGCAGGAAGAGGCTCCTAGGATGCCATTCTTACGAGAGCAGTCTGAGGAAAGGAAGGGTCCAAAACTGGTGAAGACATTTGAAAAGAAAGCTGTGGTCTCAGCAGTAGATAAAGGAAAGAGGCCAATGGTTAGTCAGCCTAGCACTCCACTTCCACCACAGCCGCCTCAGAAGCAGCCCTTTCAGATAGTTCCTCAACATACCAGAGATCCCTCTTTCATCCCTTTTAGAGAGAGATTGGCAAAACCTTATCCATTTAAAAGGGAGTCAGTTAAGAAGATCTTTAAGAGTCTGTTAAAGAAACCGGATTTCCAGTTGCCAGAGGCTAGAAGGCCTGAGGATGAGAGCAAGAAAGATGATCCCAAGTATTGCCCGTACCACAGGATGCTTAGTCACCCTCTTGAGGACTGCGTTGTGTTCAAAGATTGGCTTGAGAGGAACTACACCCAAGGTAACATCATAATACCTAAGGAATACTTGGTCGATCCAGAAAAGGCTTCAATTAAGACCATTTCAGGTAATCCTCTTAACTCTTCTTGTTTTGTTGAAGATGGTTGGGACATTGCTTTGTCCCGGGCACTTAAAAAGTCGATTAACAAGTCTTTTCATCTTTCTCAACAGCTGACTACGATAGCCCAGGCCCCGGTGTGGAAGGTTGACCTGGACGCTTCGCAGAAGGATGTTGAGCCACTTCCCTCTCCAGTAGTCTTAGGAACTACTGAGAAAAATGTGAAAAAAGAAAATCTGATTTTGTAGAGAGGAAGTGTGTAGATGAGAGATGTATTAGAATGGCGGATGGTGGTGTTAAAACCCTTTCCCCTCTTTTGTTATCTGACTTTTACTTTGCCCCATCAAAGGCGAAGGGTCAAAAGATGAATAAAAAACATCCTTCTACTTCTGTCTTGATGATTAACCATGAATCTCAAATGCAAATTGATGACTCTCCTGTTCCAAATCAAACTCCTAATGAAACAAATATTGAGGTTAATCAAACCAACCTCACTGAATCGACTATTCAAGAAGAGGTCGAATTTGAAGCTTTATCAGAAAGTGATTTCCCTCAAATTAATTTCCAAGGAAATCCTATCTTGATAGAACTTTCAGATTCTGACTCGCTTTCAGAAAATGATGATCCGACACCTATGGTGTGTGTAGACACTGCTCTAGTTTGCCCGCCCGAAGACATCGAGCAGGTGCAACTCCGTGGCGGTAAAGTCTTACCCCCTAGGATGCCCCCTCAGGATAAAGGCAAGCAACCTTCATTCGAAATTTTAAGTCCGGATTCCCCTCAACAACCAGAATCTCCTTTAATTCCTCCGGGTTTCGAGTCTGTCGTTCCTAAGGTTGATTACAATGTTCTAGCCCACCTTAGGAAGTTGCCAGCAAAATTAAGTATTTATGACGCCCTCCTTCTTTCCAAAGAAATGAGGGAGTCTTTAATTAAAGCACTTCTCGATCCCGAGATTTGCTTAACACAGTTGGCTGCAACTTCAGAAGGTGAGGCTCTCTACTTCAAAGAGGTCCCTGGGGTTACCTTTTCAGACGAAGATTTACTCTTGAGAACTGCTGACCACAATCGTCCCCTCTACATTACTGTAGAAGTGGGAAATTTCAAGTTATCAAGAGTCCTTGTTGATCCGGGTGCATCGGTCAACGTGATGAACATAAAGACCCTTGCTTATCTCAGAGTTGATACTAGCAAGCTTTCAACCGACAGGTTGGTGCTTCGTGGGTTCAACGAGAAGGGCGAGAGAGCTTTAGGTTCGATCACTCTACTCCTAGAAATAGGAGGTTTAAAAACTGAAGCTAAATTTCATATAATTGATTCGACTACGTCCTTTAACGCACTTCTAGGTAGACCTTGGATTCACGAATATAGAATGGTTCCATCTACCCTGCACCAATGCATTAAGTACCAACGAGATGGCATTGAACATGTGATTAAGGGTGATTTGCAACCATTCTCAATTCAAGAAATTGGGATCTACGAAGATGCTGCATATTTCGTACCAAAAGGGTCCTCGTCCCGTTCTAAATTAGAGATCAAATTTGAGGAGAAAATGGTTGAACAAAAATTCAACCAAAAGAAAGAAAAAGATAAGAATATCAATCAAGAAATGATTCAATCGAGTAGTGAAGACGACTCTGATATTGTTGTCCTTAGACCTCCAAGCACATTACCTCAAAGAGGTGGGAGGATGGCTTTAAGGGCACGAGGTCGAGGCCGCGCTTCATTAGATAGGAGAGCAGCACCCGTATATATTGATTTGGAATCAGATTCCGATGATGAACTAGAAAGTCAAGGTGCTGCCCTCTCTCTCGATTATCAAAGCATAAATACTCCTCCAAAATTTGATCTCACCTTAGACCAGGACAGTGACCCTGAGGTAGATATTTCAAAAGTTAAAAGTGACGAGCCTGAATTAACAATGTATGAAAAGCTCACTAGAAGGATTGAGGCCCTTTCTCTGACCCCACTGTCGGCAGGCAGGGTTGTAGGGTTAGAAGTCAAAGTGGCCCCCAACTTGGATGGTGAAGTTAAGAAAGTCCAGAAATTCTTTCCTGGCTCCTCCTCCGCAAGGGACGAAGGTGATGTAACCCTTGAGGAGGCAGATTTTAATGAATTAATGGAATTACCTTTCGGCTACTTCCCTGTTTGTGTAAAAAATACTTTTTCTAAAGGTTCTGTACCATACCGATGGACTAAGGGTCAAGCTAGATACCACGAGAATATTTGGCGAACAAAAATAAATAAAAATCCAACAAGTGGTATTGGCTTTGGGACCGTTAGTTCATTTGATGATGATGAGTATTGCCTAATGATAACTTACCATCTCGATTCTCCAAATGTCCCTACAGATCCTCCTTGTCCTCTGGATGGACTCTGTTTGGAGACTTTAGACGATCCCGATGATCTTCAAGTTCGGGATGCACCCCCTGAATTTGAAGAGGAAATTAAGTCGACAGTCGATGAGTTAAGAGAAATTAACTTGGGAAACGATGATGACCCCCGTCCGATTTTTATAAGTACTTTGTTAAGCGAGGGTGAAACTCAAGACTTAATCCAGTTGTTATTCGAGTTTAGGGATTGCTTTGCCTGGGCATATGACGAAATGCCAGGTTTGCCTGCTGAGGTAGCAATTCACAAACTTGGGGTTCGGCATGATGCCATTCCTGTTAAACAAGCTCCTCGACGCATGCGCTTAGAGATTGAGCAACAAGTCGTTTCTGAAGTTAAGAAATTGGCGGAGGCCGGATTCATTCGAGAGGAACAATACCCCTCTTGGGTGGCCAGCGTCGTGCCAGTTCGGAAGAAAAATGGTCAGATTCGGATTTGTGTCGACTATAGGGATCTGAATAAGGCATGCCCTAAGGATGAGTTCCCTTTACCAATACCAGAACTCATGGTGGACATTGCCTCCTCACATGCTATTTTCTCCTTCATGGATGGCTCGTCGGGTTATAACCAAATCAAGATGGCCCCTGAAGATGAGAGAAATACGGCGTTCAGAACCCCTATTGGAATCTTTTGTTATAAGGTAATGCCATTCGGCCTAAAGAATGCCGGAGCAACCTACCAACGGGCCATGACCCGTATCTTTGACGACTTAATTCATAATCAAGTTGAATGTTATATTGATGATTTAGTTGTCAAGAGCAAGGTTAAAGAGGCTCACCTGCATGACTTAAGAGTTGTTTTCGAACGGTTGCGCCGCTACGATTTGAAAATGAACCCCTTGAAGTGCGCCTTCGGCGTCGCTTCAGGAAAATTCTTAGGATTCGTAGTGAGGCACCGCGGAATCGAGATAGATCCTGCTAAAATTGAAGCCATCTTAGATATGCCATCCCCTAAGAGCCTTACTCAATTAAGGTCTCTACAAGGTAGATTGGCATATATAAGGAGGTTTATTTCTAATCTTTCCGGGAGATGTCAACCCTTTTCTGTCCTTGCGAAAAAGGATACTAAATTCGTATGGGGCGAGAAGTGTCAAAATGCTTTTGATGATATCAAACAATACCTGTCTAACCCGCCAGTCTTGGCAGCTCCGATTCCCGGAAAGCCATTAATCCTCTACACCGCAGCTCTAGATGAGTCTTTAGGTGCTCTGTTAGCTCAAGTTAACGACGAGGGAAAAGAGAATGCTCTCTACTACCTTAGTCGAAGACTCCTTCCTACTGAAATTCGATACCCGTCAATTGAGAAGCATTGTCTTGCTCTGGTTTTTGCAGCTCAGAAACTAAGGCATTACATGCTTTCTCACTCAATTAGTTTGATTTCAAAAGTTAATCCTTTGCAATATCTTATGACCCGACCTACTTTGTCAGGACGTCTAGCTCGTTGGTCTATGATATTGTTGCAATTTGAGATTACTTTCACTCCCCTTCGTGCTGTGAAAGGACAGGCTGTCGCCGATTTTCTGGCAGCACACCCGCTGCCGGCAGATTCTCCTCTGAACGATGACTTACCCGACGAACAAATCATGAGTTTGGGGGAATCTGGCGAGGCCATCTGGGAATTATATTTTGATGGGGCAGCATCCTCTCGTAGGATTGCGACCCAACAATCTGTAATTCCTGGAAAGGCTGGAGTCGGTTTAATTTTTATTACACCAGAAAAAGGAATGATGCATTTTTCCTACCACTTATCGGAGCCTTGCACAAACAACGAAGCTGAATACGAAGCTCTGATAACTGGTTTGGAACTTGCAATTCTAATGGAGATTAAAGAGATTAAGATCTTTGGAGATTCCCAACTAGTTATTAACCAAGTCGCCGGAACTTATAAAGTCTTGAATCCGAATCTCCTAAAATACCACCAGTACACGCTCCACTTGTTGGAACAAATTCCCATTGCTACTTTGTATAGGGTTCCCCGTGGAAGCAATTCTGCGGCGGATGCCTTAGCAAAACTTGCAAAGGAATTTGCATGTCCTGAGGAGGATTCCATCCCTATAGAGATACAGGGTCGTAATACCCTTTCTCTTATAGACTTGGAACATATTAGTAAGACTCCCCTTCAGATCCTTTCTGCCTCTTCGACGACTGACGAAGAAGGCGATTGGAGACGACCCTTAGTCGATTACCTTAAGGAAGGGAAGCTTCCCCAGGATAAATCACTCTCCAACCAGATTAAGAAACGTGCCCTCTCATATGCACTAGTTAACAATCTGTTGTACCGTCGGTCCTTTGATCACATGTGGCTGCGCTGTTTGAACAAGCGAGAAGCCCAGAAAATTGTTAATGAAGTTCATTCAGGACTGTGCGGTGCTCATCAATCGGGTCCAAAAATGAAATTAAAGATTAAAAGACTTGGGTACTACTGGCCTACAATGATTGACGATTGCATGAATACTGCAAAGCTCTGTCATCAATGTCAGGTCCATGGTGTGGTTTTACATCAGCCGCCTAATGTGTTACACCCTACGATAGCCTCGTGGCCCTTTGAAAGTTGGGGCACGGATATCATTGGGCCGATTGACCCTCCCTCCGCGAGAGGTCATCGTTTCATATTAGCTGCAACTGATTACTTTTCAAAATGGGCGGAAGCAATTCCCCTACGAAACGTAACATCACACCATGTCTTAAAATTCTTTCGTGACCATATTGTATATCGGTTCGGCGTACCCCGCAGAATCATATCCGATAATGGGTCCGCATTCAAGTCTACAAAAATCAATAGTTTCGTAAGGCGCCATAATATTGATTGGAGATATTCGACGATCTATTATCCTCGGGCGAATGGATTGGCCGAGGCCTTCAACAAAACCTTGGTGCAAATTGTCAAAAAGACCCTTGATGATAACAAACGGCAGTGGGATGAGCGGTTGGTGGAAGCTCTGTGGGCTTATCGTACCACTTATAGAACCCCGACCCAATCCACCCCGTTTGCACTGGTGTATGGATCTGAGGCTGTTCTACCCTTGGAAATACAAATCCCTTCGCTTAGAATTGCAGTTCAGAATCAAATTACCAATGAACAAAATGCAAGACTACGATTGGAAGAACTCGAAGGCCTTGAAGAGCGACGTCTCCAAGCTCAACAAAGTTTAGAGTTATATAAATCCCGTATGGTTCAAGCCCATGATAAGTTAGTGCGACCTAGGACCTTCCAAGCGGGAGACTTGGTTTTGGTCCTTCGGAGGCCTATCTTGGCCCATCGAAAGTTGGGAGGCAAATTTGAACCTACATGGGAAGGACCCTTCGTTATAGAGACTGTCTACGAAGGAGGCTCGTATCAGTTAGTAGATTGTAAAGGGAACCACCCAATGCTACCTGTTAATGGGCGTTTCCTTAAGAAATACTATGCTTGATGTAGCTCATTTTATCAGTCAATAAAACTTTCTTTTCTCGATTTATAGCTTGATTCTACCTTTTTTTTTTAAGTTAAGTTTTTAACGCTCTTCGCCCTTTTCCTTAAGGTTAGGTCCTTCCTTCCCTTAGGATTAGACCCGCTAGTGGTGGAGTACGCCCTCTGTGGCACCACCCTGGCATTTCACCCGGGGATTAGTGGTGGAGTACGCCCTTCGTGGCACCATCCTGATTCCCATTCGCTAGTGATGGAGTACGCCCTTCGTGGCACCATCCTAGTTTGCCAGTTAATTTGCCTATTTGGAGTAAGTCTTCTATCAGCATCCTATAGGCCTAAGGTTGGGTGATGCCCTTCCTTAGACCCAAGGCTAGGTATTCCCTACCTTGGTTTCCAGTTGATCCGTCTACTAGGAGTAAGTCTTCTATCAGCATCCTGTAGACCTAAGGTTGGGTGATGCCCTTCCTTAGACCCAAGGCTAGGTATTCCCTACCTTGGTTTCCAGTTGATCCGTCTACTAGGAGTAAGTCTTCTATCAGCATCCTGTAGACCTAAGGTTGGGTGATGCCCTTCCTTAGACCCAAGGCTAGGTATTCCCTACCTTGGTTTCCAGTTGATCCGTCTACTAGGAGTAAGTCTTCTATCAGCATCCTGTAGACCTAAGGTTGGGTGATGCCCTTCCTTAGACCCAAAGCTAGGTATTCCCTACTTTGGTTTCCAGTTAATTTGCCTATTTGGAGTAAGTCTTCTATCAGCATCCTATAGGCCTAAGGTTGGGTGATGCCCTTCCTTAGACCCAAGGCTAGGTATTCCCTACCTTGGTTTCCAGTTGATCCGTCTACTAGGAGTAAGTCTTCTATCAGCATCCTGTAGACCTAAGGTTGGGTGATGCCCTTCCTTAGACCCAAAGCTAGGTATTCCCTACTTTGGTTTCCAGTTAATTTGCCTATTAGGAGTAAGTCTTCTATCAGCATCCTATAGGCCTAAGGTTGGGTGATGCCCTTCCTTAGACCCAAGGCTAGGTATTCCCTACCTTGGTTTCTCTAGTTTTCTTGTCTACTAGGAGTAAGTCTTCTATCAGCATCCTGTAGACCTAAGGTTGGGTGATGCCCTTCCTTAGACCCAAAGCTAGGTATTCCCTACTTTGGTTTCCAGTTAATTTGCCTATTAGGAGTAAGTCTTCTATCAGCATCCTATAGGCCTAAGGTTGGGTGATGCCCTTCCTTAGACCCAAGGCTAGGTATTCCCTACCTTGGTTTCTCTAGTTTTCTTGTCTACTTGGAGTAAGTCTTCTATCAGCATCCTGTAGACCTAAGGTTGGGTGATGCCCTCCTTAGACCCAAGGCTAGGTATTCCCTACCTTGGTTTTACCAGTTTTCCTTATCCAATAGGTGTAAGCCTTTTCATTAGCATCCTATAGGTTTGAGGTTGGGAGATGATCTCCCTTCCATTCTCAAAATTCTACTTCCATTCGGTCAACGCCAATGTGTGCAGCAGAAGTTCCTTCTACCACACACATTGGGGGTCCATTTGTTGACCTCATTTTTGTATGAGGTCACTAAGACCCTTCCAGATTCTAAATTTAATCCTAGACCCTAGGATCCACTCTAGACCTTAGGATCTTTCCTAGAACTAGACCTTAGAGCCTATTCTAGAGCCCAGGATCCCTTTAAATCCTAGTTCTTAGAACTCTCCTAGATCTCAAAACCACTTCAATTTCAAATCAACCTCCACCCTTGATCAATCTCAATTTTAAATCAATTCCTATATTTAATCTACTCCAATTTCAATTTGATTCCTACCTGTGACCAATTTGAATCTCAAACTCCACCCAATTCAAGTCCAAATTAATTTAAACTTCAAATCAAACCCAAATCCAGAAGTTTAAACTCAGATTCAAAGTCTTAAGGCCCTGTCCTAAACACCCTTTTCAGAGATTTTTCAAACATTTCAAAACCCAGTCAAATGGCCTCTGATTCAGGGTCTATCACTTGCAAAGTGATAAGACATGTCTCTAAAGGCTACCCTCCAAGTTTGAGTTCATTCTGAGGTCTCTAACCCCAGAATCTGAATTAAAATTCAAAGGTTGTAAAACCTTCAAATATTTACAGCCTATGCCACTGAGCATAACCCTTTTGAGATTTTGACCTTGGAACCCTTATCCAAGCTTTCAATCACTTCCAGACCTTTGAATTTAACTCATTGAGCAGTAAACTGCATTTTTTTAGACCCTTTTGACCTTAATTGACCCATAGGTCAAAATTGACCAAAATGCCCCTATGGGGCTCAAATGGGGATTTCAAACCAAATGAGCTCCAAATGGGATGCAACCACCTTTAACAGATTTCAAATGCCATTTCAAAACTTTTGAACCTATTTCCAACCCTTGAGTCAACCTGGTTGACCAAGTCAACTGGTTTGACCCAAGAGGCCCTTTAAGGGTCCAAACATGTGTTTTGACCCAAATGACCTCTCTGAGTCACCCAACCACTTCCATTGACCTCAAAATATCATTTTAAACCTGTTGAGCCCAAACCCAGACCCTGGGTCAACCTGGTTGACCAAGTCAACCCAGGTTGACCAAACAGGCCCTTAGGGGCTCAAATGGGGATTTTGGTCAATTTGACCTCCCCAGACCCAGGAACCACCCTCAATGGTCTTAAAATATCTTTTCAAATTTGTCCAGCCCAGATTCACCCATTGGGTCAGCCTGGTTGACCCAGTCAACTTAGGTTGACCCATTAGCTCTTAGAGGGTCTAAATGGGTTAAATCAACTCACCTGAGCTCTTCAACCTCTATTACCTACTCAAATCAATTCTTGGTTAAGGATCAAGTGTCACTTGACATTTGGTCAACTTGACTCAACTTGAGTTGACCAAGTCAACCCTCAATTCTTAGTGACATTGGCTCCCATTTTCCCTACCCTTGACTTTTGACTTTTGACTTTTAATCAAACTATCCTAAATGACCTTTTACCTCTTCAAATGCCACATCACTAGCTTTGACCTTGTTGACTGGTCAAACCAAGTCAACAAAGCCCCAAATCCCTCTTTGAAGTGGTCAAACTTCCCATTTTGACCTCAAGGAGTGTGAGATTAGGCTTGGAAGCTCTCCCATTGGCTGCTCCTACTTCCCCTCATGCCATGTCAGCACCCATTGACCAGTTGACTGGTCAACTTGGTCAAACTCAAGCTTAAACCTCTTCTAGAAGGGCTTATCACATGCAAAACCCTTTTCCTTGATTTAAGCTGCTTTAGGCCGACCCCTTTATGCCCTAAAGCTCACTTGGAGCTCTCCTAACCAAGCTCAGGGCCTGGTTTAGCCATAAGTGGCAATGTCCCCTCTACCTATCCCAAAAGCCACCCAATAGGATTGAGGCGTGCCCAGCCTTTGGGTCAGCCTTCTGGCTGTCCCAGGGACACATGGCAACATCCAAGGACCTGGTGAGTCGATCCCAGCCATCCGATTGGCCTAGGGGCGTTTGAATAGGGGGAAAAGGGCTTAATGACACATATTCTAACCCTAACCATCTCTCACTACTCAAGCCCTCCCAGACCGAGCTCTCAGTTCGTTTCGAACCTCCAGAGCTTCCTCTACCTCCCCACTACAAAACCCAGGTGGTTGCACGTCACCGGCGGCGAGTTCTCCGGCGAAACCACCACCTAGACCGTCCCAAGCCCATAGCAGCCGATCCAGACGCGTTCGAGCTTGGATTTTCGCTGGGGATCTTCACTTGGACAATCTACAAGCTCAACCATCCAGAAAATCCGAAGATCTAACGGTATAACTCCCTAAAACCCTAGATCTAGGTCACACTAGTTAGATTTAAATAGCTTCATGATTTTCGGGATTTAGCTAAAACTAATTATTCCCCATGGTTTCTGTTCATCCCCTTAATCTACGTTTAAAATTTCAAGTAAAATGATCGATCCGATCGAGAGAACGAGGCGAAATACGTTTTCTAGGGCGTCACTCACGGTCTCCGGCGAGTGTACGTTTTCTGGACCGTTGATCGTTCGATCAACGGTCCAGATCGAGCCCTTCCGCGGTCTGATCCGACCGCGCGTTCGATCTCTCGCTCGATCAGCCGTCCAGCGAGATCTAGGCCGTCCATTCGGAATAGCGGGATCGAATCTGCGCCGTCTGATCTTCTCCTGGTGAAATCAGACCGCGCGATCTGATCTCAGCCGTTGGATCGAACCCGCGGTTAATCCAACGGCTGTAGCGCGCCGCTGACGTGGTTAAGTGGAAACCGCGTGAAGCGGCCAGCAGCCGACGCGTGTCCCCGCCGCCGCGCGGTTTCGACCCCGCCAATCCCAGTGCGCCGCGTGTCACACCGCCGCCATTTAATTAATAAAGTTGTGTTTTAATTAGTTTTAATTACTAAAACTTTGAAAAATCACAGTAAATCAAATATATAACCAAAAATTAAGTATAATATATCAAACTTTTCAGTTTTTTATCTAGTTTATTTTAAAAATAAAATCAGTTTATTTTGACCATTATTTTACTGGTAATTTAAGAAATACTGAAATGTGTATTTCATTTTTAATTAATTATATACAAAGTATTTTTATCTGAAATTTGGCATGCATGTTGTTGAGTGCATGGCTGGTCTCATGAAAATTTTTCAGTATTATTTGAATAGGTTTTAAAGGTATTTTGAATTATTGGATTATTTTCATCATTTTTTATATTTAATTAAATATTAAGTATTTGAAAATTACAAGAAATATATTTTATTACTTCCAAATTTCTATGGAGATCAGTGGATCCTTCAACCCATTAACATGTATTTTGATAATATATTTGATTATTTTATTATATATATTTCTATTTGTATATATAAATTCATTTATATTTATGTATTTTAATATATATTTTGAAACTATATACATCTAAATCCTTAAGTGTTCAGGATTTTATTTGAGATCTTATATGTTGATTGAGAATGTTTGAATGGAATTAATGGGGATGTTTAGTGGATAATCATTCCTTGATTATTCACTAATCTTGTCTTAATTAAGTTAATTAGTTAATCGCATGTTTAAGGTGCACACACCACTTAGTCTAAGGCTCTCCTAGATTTAGGTGTTGATTATGTTTATGTGACTCATGCATGTCTTATGTATTGAGTATAAGGGTTAGTTCAAACATTGATTCAAGCCCATCAAAATTAGTGACATAATTAAGGACAATAATTAAGGACCCATATATAGAAAACTTAGAAAAATTTCAATAATTAGGATTCACTTCCCCTTGAGTTGAAACTTTGAACATTTGAACTTAGTGACATCCTCAGCCCCTAGGGAAATTTTCACTGATTTTTGAGGTCATTAGGTCCCCTAATTGATTTTCTAAGTCTTTAACCCTTAGTTAAGCCTCTAAAACTTCTAAAAATTGTAATAAATCCAATTTAAATCCAAAAATTACATATAAACCCTCAAACTGACCAGAATTCAGTCCTTAATCTATGATAATTAAAAGCCCCTTGATTTGACAGCAATTTAAACCCTAATTTAATTTTAAGTGAGAACCAATATTTAATTAAGATAATTAATTAATAATAATATAAAAATCCAAAAATCTCCCAAACACTTGGGGATCCCTCCTTAGGTTGTTCCTGACCTTTGGAGGTGTTTTCAAGAGATTGGGAACTTGTTTGGAGCAAAACCACAAAAGAGACCCTCTAATTAAGAAATTCCTAAAATTCATTAAAATGCCCAAACTTCGATAATTCATAACTAATTCAAATAAAATCCAAATCACCCAAACTCACTTGCATTAAATTCCTAATAAGGTCTAATATTTATTAAAAATATTAAATTCCAGAAATTTGCAATATTTTAAAAAGTCAACAAATCGGTCAACTTTAAGTCAAAACTAGTTCAAAACTTCAAACCTTTGTAATAAAATGTAGAAAAATCCGATTTCAACGTACTTACCTTCTAACTGATCGTAGTAAGGTCTAGTATTTTAATAAAATACAAACATTCCATAATTTGAACTTAATCAAAAAGTCAATTTTCAACCCTTTAATCAATTCATTAAAATATTCTAAAAAAATTCATAAGAGCTCAAATCACTCTAAAACTCCATAAAATATTGGTTTAATGCTTAAAACACTTAACAAACCCTTTAAAACACAACAACCACCCTAAAGTTGAAGTTTATTGGCTGGACTACTCCGGGCTGCGGGGCTAAGTGTCCTAAGGAGGCTGGTTCCTCGAGCCTGGTGGCACAACGCCACGAATGGATTCTAAGGGGTGTTAAATCTTAAAATAGATTAATCTTTAACTATTTAACATTTTAAAAAATCTCTAATTCAATTACATTAATTTGGTTTATCGGCTGGACTACTCCGGGCTGCGGGGCTAAGTGTCCTAAGGA
The DNA here is from genome assembly GCA_016618105.1 of Dendrobium huoshanense. Classification (NCBI taxonomy): domain Eukaryota; kingdom Viridiplantae; phylum Streptophyta; class Magnoliopsida; order Asparagales; family Orchidaceae; genus Dendrobium; species Dendrobium huoshanense. The sequence continues at coordinate 26,505,581 of CM028352.1, read as the reverse complement.
GGCTGGTTCCTCGAGCCTGGTGGCACAACGCCACGAATCAATTAATGGCAAATTTAAATTAACCTAACTTTAGAAATCAGTAACTAACACATTTTAATATTAATCCACTCTTTTAATTCCAACCGATTTAAATAACTTAATCAAACCCGATTGCTACTGGGTAACCCAGGCCTACGAGGCTATTAACTTAGCCCCAAGGAAGGTGAAATAAACTTCACGGCCTCGGTGTGAAACAAAGGTAGCAATCAATTAACTTCTAAAATATGTTTAATTAAAATTCTTAATTCATTAATACTTAAATCTTAATCTAAATCCCCTTTTAAGCCTTAACAAACCCAGACTTTTAGACAACTTCAATTAATAACCCACTTTAGGATCTACCCCAGCCACACGACCTTTCTCACACACTTTAGATGATGTGCTAGGACAACCAACTCTAGATCTAGGTTAGGCCGGTGTTTACTTTACTGCTGTGTGCCGGATTTTTCGTAGTTTTCACTGCATGTTGTGGATGAAATTGCTCTGCTGTGTCTGCTTACTTTTTCTGTACTCTGTGGATGGATTGATGTGTTTGGCGACTAGATTACCCTTAGGTTAGGTACGATCTGGATGTTGACACAGTTTTCTGCAGGTGGCCACGCTCATGCAGGGCAATATATAAAAAAGGGGGCAAATCAAAAAAATGCATAAATATTATAAACTCTTTGCACAGGTGCTTCAGCTGCTAAAGCCCCCAAATCATAAAAAGAGCGTGGCCAGTGTGTTTACTTTCTTTTCTGCTCATATACAACTGCTTGGGAATAACTACTTTTTTTTTATATATTAATTGCTTAGGATAACCCTGCAGGTGAGTCTAGATTTTTATTTTGATATTAATGTAATTTGTGCAAGTGTCAAGTGTTGTGAAAGTTAATTTTGAGTTGGGATACATAGATCCAAAGTTTGGATTCCAAAGAGGAAAGGATACCCCTTTGGGGAACACTCCTTTTCCATTTGGAAATCCAAATTTGGATCATACCTCTTCCTTACCCAAAGAGGAAAGAATGGCCTCCCCCTTAAAGGGAAGTGCCCTCTTATCCATTTGGGAAATCTACTACGAAGATTCCAAGAAGATTAAAGAAAAGGAGTCCAAAGAAGAATGAAATTGAATATTTGAAGACTTAAAGATTGAGAGTATCCCACTCAAAATAACTTGCGTCATTACTAGGCTTAGAATCCGGGTTGTTGTCAGTGGTGCCCGGCCACTTTACTTTCTGTAATATTCTGGTTTGTAATAAGTAAGGCAACTTTGCCTATGGACATTTATTAATTAATTCATTTATATTTGATGTGTTGAAATGATTGCCTTTAGGATTACTTGCTTTTATTAGTTTCTTGGCGATTGCATGCCGCTCTTTGTTTTCGCCTGGATACGCGAGGCTCGTGAGGGTGTGAAATTTTTATACTCATAACCTTAAAAGTCTAAAATTTTAGTGAGTCTAAATAATGTAGAAAGATAACGAATCTAGGGAATTAGCCGGGGATCGCCCCCGGGGTCGCATGCATATTTTTGCATTACTCTTTCCTTGCTTTAGACCCTTCCCCGCCTGCGGGTAGAGTCCGGATAGTCTGACCTATGAGGACGAGGTGCCGGACCTGGGGAAGTCCAGTCTTCTAAAAAAATTATTTTATAAGCCCGTTTTAAAAAAAATTTCAAGCATATTTGATTTGAGGTTGTTAACCAGCACGCATTGCATTAGATACAAATTAAAGAGTCAAAATTTTAATCTCATAGTCCTTAGCATTCTTGCACCCAACATAAGTCAAAGGGGCCAATTAGGAAAATCTCTAGATGTCGGCCCCAATTTTCCAAAACTTTAATTATAACGTCCCTACCACTCTTTCATAAAAGACCGGATTCATGTATTTTAAATCGATTAGGTGGTTAGCTGGCTCCCCAATCCAGGCCGGGGTAAGTCCAGACCTTGCACTGCATTAGTTAGGATCGGACGACTGTGGTCCAGTGTCCAAAATAGATTTAGGATCCGGGGCAGATCTTTGATTATAAGACCCCAAATTTCGGGAATCTAATCCCAAATTTCTAATAAAATGCTCAACTCTAATTAAATATCATTTCAATCCAAAAAATAAAGCCCAACACTTAGATTAAGTTGGGACACTTCCGGATGGTTCTGGAATCTTAAAGTGTCCCCTACCTCTCCTCCTTTAACTCCGTTAATAACTGCTCAATTTTGATCCATTCCCTGTTGAATTTCCAAAAATTCACTTCTCTTTTTGATATCACTCCTAGAAATTCTAACAAAATTTTGCCGTTATTTTAATCGAGAGTTTTCGTAGGAGACCTCGTTTTCTTACGATGTAATTAACTACGAGGGCTTGCGCTCGTAGGAGATTTAGAACCACACACGCACCTGATTTAAAAAAAAATTGACTTTTCAAAATTCAATTGGATTTCTTTGGGAAAATTTAAAATATTAGTGATCATTATTATCATATTCAAAGAATTATCATCGAGTGATATTTTCTCCCTTCGGGGAGATACATCTTTCTTTGATAAGGCTTTGGATGTGAACCTAACGATCACACTTCTTGAATATTGTATTGGATATTTAGTTGAACCTCATTTTGACCCTTCGGGGTCATATGAATTTCTCTTTAGAATCCGTTCGCAATATTCAAGATGGATTTCATAATTCTAAGTCTGAACACCGTTATGAAAGTTTATTTTCGTCCTCCGGGGTGATATACTCTTTCTAACGAGTTGATTCGACCTTAGAATTAGAACTTAACCTTAATATTAAAATCCCCAAAGAAAACTAATATTTTTCAAAACCTGTTTTCCAAAATTCCACCAACAATCTTAGAGATTGCACAACATTCCATTGATAAAACTGCACCCAAATAGGTTAGGTGGCTTGCTGAGCTTAAAATTTTAATTTTGTTAAAGTAAAAAAAAAAATTCATACCTTCCCGAGCCTCCAATCATTCTAAGCTAAAATAAAAATGGCATATAATAAAAAAAATTAGAAAAGATATATAATTTCTACTATGTTATTAAATTAAATAAATCAATCAAATCAAATTAAATTAAATTCGAAGTCTTTATGGTGAGTGCCACTTAATATTACAATCTAGGGTCTGAAGAAAAAAATGATCAAGTACCACTGACAATAATATGGATTATACTCCTAAGACTCAAGTGACTTTGAGAATGAGATTCTTCTCAATCTTCACTTCTTTATCCTTCTGCGGGCTCCTTCGATCTGTCAGGTTTGGATATCCAAATGAAAAGAAATTCCCCTTCAAAAGAGGAGTTATCTTTCCTCTTTGAAAGTATGAAATTATCTTAACTTAGTTTTTCAAAGGGAGGACTCTCCCCTAAGGAATGTCCTCTCCTCTTTTGAATCTAAGTTAGATATAAATATCTCATTTCAAATTTATCACTTTTTTAAATAATTACAACACAATTGAAATCAAATAATATTGAGTAAAATTAAAAATATAGACTCAAATGTAACCTACAAGATTATCCTAAGTAGTTATAATCAAATTAAAAATCTCAAGCAATTATATTTATCAAAATTAAAATGCTCAAAGGCATAGCCATAATTAGTTATGTTATTTTAACTTAAAGGGAGACTTAGCATGCTTAGCACCTGCACAAAACATGTTAATTGAAAGCTTCGTTTAATTTGCCTTCTTTATTTTAATTATCCTGTATGAGCAAGACCACATGCATAAAATTATGTTAGCATATAAATTATTCCTAACATAAGGATAATCTAACGTTCACCACCTCAATACATTAATTGCTTAAATTTAATAAACAATCACATAAACTATTAAATTCTAACAACTAGCATACAATAAAAGCTTGAAAAATCTGGCACATGACAATACAAAAGTAAAACACCAGCTTAGCCTAAGACTAGGGTTGGTTGTCCTACCAAATTATCTAAAGTGTGTCAGGTAGGATGTGTGGTTTGGATATGTCCTATGTATGATAGTTAGTTAATATTATTTGATGTTCTAGTTGGATGAAATGCTTAAGAGAAAATTTAATTAATTAACTATTTTTAATGTTAAATGATTATCATTTTTATTTCTCACCAGGGCCGTGAAGTTTATTTCACCTTTTTTGGGGTTAAACTAATAACCTCGTAGGCCTAGGTTACTAAATGATAACTAGTATAGCTAAGTTAATTTTAATTGGAAAAATCATAAAAGGTTAATAATTTTTTATGAAATTAATTGGATGATAGTTTTCATTTTAAATTAAAGTTTTCTGAATTTTTTAATTAAATATTGAATTTCTAGAATTGTTTAGATTATTATAATGCAATAATTCAATGGGTCAAAATTTAACTTTTTTATTAAGATTGATTTCTAAAAATTTAATATTTTTTCCTTAAATATTATATCTTAATATGAGTAATTAGACACTAATTTTGTTGGATTTAAATTTTTCTACATTTACTTATGAATTTTTGAAGTTTTGACTTTATTTTGAACTATAATTGGCCAAAATATTGACTTTTTGAATGTGAATTATTTTTAGAGATTTAATACTTTTAATAAATATTAGACCCTAAATAAAGTTTAATGCCTTTTAGTTTCTCAATTTAGAATTTTCTAAAATAACTTATGATTTTTTTAAGTTTGGTTAAATAATAAATTTATTAAATTATTTAATTAGGAAGGTTTTGATTATTTTGATTCAAACACCTCCCAAATTGTATGGAATCTCACCCAAAGGTCAGAAATGACCCATAGGAGTGTTTTCAAGTGTTTTGAGTTTATTTAGAATTTTAATTTTTTTATTTAATTAAATATTTATTTTTATTAAAATTTAAATTAAAGTTAAATTAAAGGTCGAGTGATGGGCTTTTATTTTTCCTAGATAGAGAATTAAATTCTAGTAATTTTGATGTATTATTTTTTTTTTTCTGAATTTATTTTGGATTTATTATTATTTTTGAAGTTTTTGGGTCCCTAAAATTAAGGCTGAATTTTGACTTACTTAATTTTCTGACCTAATAAGCTCCAAATTAAATGAAATTTAAACCTATTTTGCAAAATGTTACTAAGTTTACTATTGTCAATTTTAACCCCTATTGGGTGTGTGTATAATTTTCTAAGATTTTTATAAGTTTTTTAGACCTTATCTTTAATTATTTTTCATAGGTGTCATCAGTATTAAATTAGGTTCCAATCTTTATCTAGCTAACCCTTGTACAGATGCAAGCATACCACAAATATTTCATGGCCTAATTCTAATAATTTGCATAATTTTGAATTTTTAAAATTTTGGGTCCAAAATTGACCTATTATATTGAAAATTCACATTAAAGCTATCCAATGGGTATCTGATCATAGAAAAATTAAAGAAAATGCCTAAGATATCGAAATAATTTTCACCAAAATTTGAGTCTAGTTTGACCTCTGAATTGTGATAAAATTGATAAAGATAAATTTCAAATAAACTATAATATCTCATAATATAGTGATGAAAATAATTTAATTTTAATTTTAATAAGTACTACATGAAAATACATTTCCAATTATACTAAAATTATAAAATTTGGTAAAAAAATTAGATTTTTTATGAATTTTTAAAGTTATGTCTATTTAAATGATTTTTTAATTCAATTTAAACAAAAATCATGGCAGCGTAATTATTGCCATTCATTAGCAATCATAAGTAATGATTGCGAACTCGGCACATCATCGTCGTCATCACAGATCCACGTCAACAGTTATTACAACCGTCGAATCGACCATATATTTGATGGATGGTCTTAACTAAGCCACGTCGACGCTCGCTATTTGAAATGGATTGAGTTTGAATCCAACGGCTGACGTGTAGTTTTAACCTAGGTGACATGGCTAAATATGAGTCATTCAATCATGTAGAAGGAACAATCGGATGGCTCTGATTCATCTAAAGCTAGTTAGTTTAAATTGAACTAAAAACTTTAAACATCCATAACTTGCAAAATACTTATACAAATTTAATAAAATTTGAAACACAGATTGAGGGTAACCCAATCTTGTAATACCTAGAGTTTGAAGGCTCCATGTACTGTAGGATTTTGTATTTTTAAATTAAAGTTTAAACTAAAGTTAAGATATCTTACAATTCAATGGATAAATTTTGATGTTTTTAGGCTTGTTGGAAAGCTGGAGAGGTCCTCTACAACTTTGATGAGCTCAAGAGCTTTTGATGGCTGGATTTGAATTTGCTAATAAAAATCCTCGTTCTCTCACTATTTCTCTCTCTCTCTCTCTCTCTCTCTCTCTCTCTCTCTCTCTCTCTCTCTCTCTCTCTCTCTCTCTCTCTCTCTCTCTCTCTCTTCACTAAATGGTGTTTTTGAGATTGGAAAAGGCAAGGAAAAGTTGGATGAGAAGTTAAATCCTCAGTTGGATGGGTTAGGAGTTGTTGGATGAGAAGAAAATAAATAAGTTAAGGAAGAATGATGGTTTTTTGCTTTTCCCACATCATCCTTAATGATTGCTAGAATTGATTGAAGGGGAGGGGATTTGAATTGTTGCCAAGGACCCCTCAAGCCTATCCAAATATATAGAGAGGGTACGTATTTATGAGCCATGCTAGCTCACGATGAGGAGGGGGGGCATTTTAGTCATTTAATGGTCTTTTGGCCATTTGTTGACTAGGATGATTGGTCAACCAGACAATGGTTTATGAGGTAGTAAGGAGGAAGGCCTTGAATGCTCGTTGAATGGTTAGAGAGGGTTTAATACTTAAGTATTGAAATTTGAATGAGAATATGATAGCTTAAATGGATTTAACCAAGTAAAAATGAGTTGACTTGGTTAAAATGAATATGATTTGGCTTAAGATGATGTAGGAAGCATTCAAGACATTAAATAAATTAATTTTGAGGATTTTTAAGGCATTGGGTTTATAATTTGAATGCTTGAATGCATATGATGCAAAGTTTGGTTATGGACTGAATTTTGACCAAGTCAAACACAAGCATGATTTTACTCATGGTAGGTCTTAAATACTTTAAAATCACCATTAGAGTAGGATTGGGAATTTGAGGATGTTGATTTGGTTAAATAGGTTGAATGCACCAATTTGAACCCATAAGGGGTTATTAGGTCAACCTAGGTTGACCTAGGACTTGGGCTTGAGCTCAATGAGTTTGAAATGATATTTGAAGTCTATTGGAGGTTATACCAAGGTTTGGGTTGGCCATTTAAGTGGAAATGACTAATTGGACCCTTAAAGGGTATTTGGGTCAACTATAGTTGACTTGGTCAACTAGTTTGACGTAAGGTCTAGGGATGTGTTTAACATGTTTGAAATGACATTTAGGAACTGGTAGAAGTGGTCCTAAGGGTCAGAATTATCATTTCACTAAAATTGACCAATTAGACCCATAAGGGGCCATATAGTCAATCAGGTTGATCCAAGGCCTGGATTTAGGCCCAAAAGGTTCAAATTGACATTTTGGACTTAATGGAAGTGGTTTCATGCCATGTTAAAGTCATTTAGATTGAAATGTATGTTCAAACATCTAAGGGGTAATTTGGTCAAAAGGGCTTAGCTTGGTCAACTAGACTTGACCATGGTCTAAGTTTGAGTCATATGCACTCCTAATAATGTTTAGAATGCATTGAAGGAGATTTTAAGGTTTGATTTGAATGGGCCACATTGATGTTTAAAGGGGAACTTCAAATTTGTCTTTAAGGGACATTTTGGTCATTTTGACCCCTAGTCAATTGAGGGACAAAGTAGATCCACCAAAATATAGATTAATGTTTAACATATCACAAACAAGGGTTTGGATGTGATCAAAAGCTTTAGGGAAGGTCCTAAGGTCAAAAACCATAGGGTAAAGGGTCTAGTGGCATAAGACATAAATATTTGAAGACTTTATAGCCTTTGGAAATAGATTTAGCTTCTAGGGGTAGATACCTCAAAATGAACTCAAATTAAGAGGGTTGATCCTAGGGACATGTATGACCAATATTTAATTGACAGATCATGAATCATAGGTCATTTAATTGGGTTTCCATGTGATAGAAAATTTACCCATAATAGGCTTAAGGACTTGGGCTCTTTTGGCATTGGATTTATGGGCTTGAGCTTGGTTTTAGGTTTAAATGATTGGATTTAAATTATCTAAATCGTTTATAATCATTTGGATGATTATAAATGACTAGATAAGATTAAAGCCAGATTGGAGACTGGATTGACTAAGTTTAGACTAATTAAAGGTTAAGATTGGTCAAGAGTATGAAATGGTTTGAGGTCTAACTCGATTGAAGTATGGGTTGACTTGAGACTTAGATTGGTCTATGGGTCTAGATTGATTTGAGGTCTAGATTGATCTAGGGTCCGGATTGATTTAAAGTCTGGATGGATCCCTAATGACCTCATACAAAAATGAGCTCAATATGTCTATTTATCATAGTGATATTGAAATTGATGAGGATTATTAGTAGAATTCAAATTGGATGGTTAAAGTGGAGGAACACAACGAGCTTATTTTGTAAAAGAAAAGCCTCCCTCAAACTTAAGGGAAAATTCTATAAGATGGTGGTGAGACCTACAATGTTTTATGGTGTAAAATGTTAGCCATTAAAAGAGAAGCATAATATTAAGTTAAGTGTTGCAGAGATGAGGATGCTTAGGAGGATGACTGACTTTACTCTTAGAGACAAGATCAAAACAAGCATTTATGTGAAAAAGGTTGGAGTAGCTCTAGTGAAAGTTAAGATTAGAGAGAGTTGCCTCAGATTGTTTGGTCACATAGAATGGCAGCCTTTTGATGACTCGGTTAGGTGAGTATATGTATTAGATTTGGCTTATGTTAAAAAAGGTAGAGGTAGACCTAAAAAGACTTGGCTAAAAATATTAGAAATGGTCTTTCTTTATTAGATTTAAATGAGAATTTGACTCTTAACAAGACACAATGGAGAAGACGGATTCATGTAGCCAACCCCATATAGTGGGATAAAAGCATGTTGTTATTTTTTGTTGTTGTAGAACATGACCCGTGTTGGATGCATATAATTATTTTCTCAGCAATGAACTTGTAACCATTAATTTCTTGATGAATTTAAGCCCTTGATCTTAATTTTGTAGTGGAACCTTTATAATTAATTAATATTTTGCATCTCATCAAAATTTTGTAGTGTTCTATTAACTCATTTAGTTTTTCCATCAATATGGAGATGAAATGCATAAGGATATTTATGTTTTATCATCATTTTTCATCCTTAATATTTTTTAATAGTAAGAAATAAAGATGAATATACTTATTAGATATAATTATATATGGTAAATCATGAAGTCTAATAATTATGTTAAAAAATAATAATATATGAAACATCTTTTTTCGCATCATAAAATAAATTGGGGACTATCCTCCCTTTACCAAAAACTGCCTTGACTGGGCATGAATATCGAGGTATATCAAAGTATCTCCTCTATAACCCTTTTCCCTTTACCAAAAATTGCCTTGATCAGGCATGAATATCAAGGTATATTAAAGTAGGAAAATTTCAAAATTAAATTGAGAACTATCCAAACTCTAATTTCAGTAAACTCTTAATCAAATTGAGTATTTAAAGGAGATGAACTCAATGACACCAAATTTGGTCCCTTATGAGCCCAAATGGGTTCAAACCAAAGGACTGAAGCATATTTGGAAGGTTTAAACCGTTAATTGGATGATCAAATGATTTATACATATGGCATGCTTATAGTTCGATCGAGCGGCTCGATAAGACAAAACAAATGCTCCTAAGATTGTTTAATTTCAACACATAAATGCACTTAAATACTTGAAAAATGCTCTATAATCAAATGGATTAATATGGGTCATTCAATGGAGCACTCCGAACCTACCATGGATCTTCTCCATATATATAGGGAGTGCAACTTAGAAAAATCTATAAATAAGCCCCCACTCTTTACATGAAGGGGACCTTTTGGCTGGATATTGAAGAGAGCTTTGAGGCTTCAAGAGCTTCAGCATCACTACCGGCGAACATCTACTGATCGTCGCCAGACCACCACCCAGCCGCTGATAGCTATCAGACCACTGCCCGGCCACCGACTATCGCTAAACTTCCATAGGTCTTTCGACCATCGTCGGTCTTCGCCTCGACCATCATCGAACCTCCTCCTGCTCGTCGACCACCGCCAGACTTCCACCAGGCTGCTGGACTCATGTTTGACCATCGTCATACCATCGCTTAGCCACCGACCATTGTCAGACTTCCACTTAGACACTGACCGTTATTGTACTTCCACCTTAAAATCGTTTGGCCACGGTCTAGCCCTCGACCGCTATCGGACTTTCACTCGATTTTTGAACATCACCAGAATTTTGCCAGACCATCATTGGACAACTGCCTGGTCCCTGACTACCATCGGATCACCACTCTTCCACCAAACTTTCGCCCAATGCCATAGCATTTCTGCCCTACCATCGTCGGACTTCCGCCCAACTCTCCAGACTATTGTAATTCTACCTCCTTTATGTTAATGGATGTGTCAATCTTTGTAATTCACTAAAATTTAGTGAAATCTTTTTCTATGGGCGAAGGCTCCATAGTTTTTTCCTCTTTAGGTTGTTTCATGTAAAAAATTTCTAGTATTTTTCTACTTTCTCTACAACTACTAGTTTGTGTGTTGAATATCAATGCATCGCTAATTCAAAAATTCACTTACTCTACCATTGTGAATTTTCTAGCTCACAACAGAGTTTAATGTTCTTCTTGTCACCATCTTTCTTTTGCATTAATTTCTATTCTTTGTTATGCTACATACATACTTTATTATGATTTTAGATCCAGGAGGAGTGTTTGATTGCTTCATTAATTTTTCACTAGAGGCATTTTTGTTTCCTTTCTATTTAGGCTTTTGTTACCTTTCATTTTTAATCATTCTTTTTGTTATGGATAACAATGAATTATGGGCGATATTGATCATTAAACGTACTCATTCTATCAACTTTATTTGGCTTGAATTCGCCTTCTCTTATTTTCAGAACATATTATTTTACAAATCTTACTTGTAGCCTCCCTAAAATATGCCTTTTTTATTTTTCCTTTTTTATCCTAAGATGGATTGTAAACTCTTGATTTATTATTTTTGATATTTTATTTTTTTATTTATTTTTATTCAATTATATTTGGGCTCTCAATTCTTATATATATATATATACAAATTTGATCAAAATGAATTTTAAAATTTTAAATTATTCTTTAAATAAAAATAATATATTATTCATGAATTTAACCTGGCCATAATGTAGTTCGATATTCTTAATTCTATTTTTAATAATATTTCTCATTAGAATATGCGCTCTAGCTGAATAACACAAAAGTAGCCAATACAATTCTCCCACGTGTTACCGGTGATTTGAAATCAGCTGGTCTTGGGGAATCTTTCGCGAAGGAGCTGCGTTCACACTTGCCCCGACAGGGGTGGTCCTAATTTCCTTCTTAAAAAGACCATAATGCCTTCCAACTGTAAATCATTCAGGGCAATAGGACGGACAATTTCGTAATTAGCCATTCCGATCAATACCGTTGCTACGTCGTAACACGATCGAACGGCCGTGACGAGCTACGAGAAGCTTCCCTAAAGCAAGCGTGAGTATAAAATTAGCTGCCATTGGGTGGTTGGAGCGCGTGGTTAGTGTTCGCTTCTTCCTCCTTTTGGTCTTCGATCGGTACGGCCACTGGGATCGCAATGGGGAAGTCATACCCGACGGTGAGCGAGGAGTACCTGAAAGCAGTTGAGAAGGCTCGGAGGAAGCTCCGCGGTTTCATCGCCGAGAAGAACTGCGCTCCGCTGATCCTTCGACTGGCGTACGACTGCGAACGACATCCTGCCGACGTTATTTTACAGATTTTTCTTTGAGATTTGCTATGGATTTTTACTGATTGTTGGATATGAACAGTTGGCACTCGGCTGGGACGTACGATGTCAATACAAAAACTGGAGGGCCTTTCGGGACGATAAGGCACCCGGATGAGCTTGCACACGGGGCGAACAACGGTCTTGACATCGCCGTCAGGTTGCTGGAGCCGATCAAGCAGCAGTTTCCGATCCTTTCGTACGCTGACTTCTACCAGGTATGTGTATCTGCTCGCTTTGTTTCTTGATTGAGTGACAGTATATGAATTTCCTGCGGCTCTTCTTATTGTATTGACGGTAATCTGCTTATTCTTGTTTGCAGCTTGCTGGAGTTGTTGCTGTTGAGGTCACTGGTGGGCCTGAGATTCCTTTCCATCCCGGAAGGGAGGTAACTCTCTCTAGCTTTCTATTGATGTTTTATATGTTTTATTATTATTATTATTATTATTATTATTATTATTATTTTTACTGCTAAATTCATTCGAATTTCAGTTAGTTTATTTCGGTGTCTTGAGTTTTATCGGATCGTCAGATGATCAAGTCGTTAATTTACGAATGGTTGGGTGCGATGGAAAGTTTTGAATTCTAATTATCAATGTCTTTTTAAAATTTTTCTATGAATCGTATTATGTTTTTTTGGTTTTATTTTGTTTGAAGTTTTTTTAGACCCTGGCAACATATAATTCTTTTTTCCTTTCACATAACTGTGAGGCTATGCTACCAAGGGATAGAAAATGAACTTTCAGATATATTCATAACCAAAAATGTTGACTAGCTTATCCATCATCCTTCCCAAAAATGCCTTTCTATAAATCTTATTATGTTTTTCTTGTCCAGTTTTCCTTAAACTTCAATACATGGCCTCAGAAAACCAGATTTTTAGATGAGTAATATATTATTAACCAAAAGAAAAAGAATCGTCAAGAAGACTTAGTAAGAAACAAGAAAAGATTACATCTTCCAATGCATCATAGAATTGTTTTTTCATGTTTATTGCATGTTGACTTTGTGTTGAATTTTTTATGGGTATAAAATTACTCTTTTTATAAAGAATACCATCAAGGCTACCTAACTAGAGTCTTTCTGATCTATTCATAACTAAAACGTCGGGTAGATCTACTAAATTTTTTTGCTCTATTAGTTTTGATTCCAAATTTCTAATCCTTTCATATTGAGTAGCATACAATTAGATGGAGCTAATTTTACATCCTCAAATTCTTATTGTTATGTGTCTGGATCTTGATCCCAATTTTCTTGTTCAGTATATATGTGTAGATTAACGTTCTATGTTTTACATAGTTGGGACTTTTACCTAGTGACTTATTAATTTGTTGTGCGTCATCTGAGTGTAAATCATCCTAAGTACCTGGACAATCACCTTCTTCTGAGTGTTATATTAACACACACTACAGGAAAATGCCCAGTTACCGGCGGATTTAGTCTGCCGGTAATAATAGAAATCCGCCTGAAAATTTTATTTTCCAGAGAATTTCTGATGAAACCCCATAGGACGGTAATTCAGGCGTGAAAAATCTTTACCGGCGTAATTTTTTGGATATTCCAACGCAATTCTGGCGAAAGAAATAATGTTTATACGCCGTCCTTTCTTAACGGATTCCGGCGTTTAATCCGCCGGTATTTTCAACGGAAAAGTTGCGCCGTAAGTACTAGCAGATCATCCGCCGCCCTACAACCAGTGGATAGTACCAGAAGATTATCCGCCGGAAATACCGGCGTAAAAGTACGCCATAAATACCAAATTCATTTTTTTGTATCGTATTGTCGGCGAAATTTTCAACTGATTATTCGCCGGAAATCTGTAACATAAACAAAAAGAACAACCTTCCCGTTTATGAAACTGATTTTTACAATACAACCTGCATAAAAAAGTTCCAATACTATATACATTCAAACATAAACCTCTAATCAAAACATCACCAAATATTTAATATAAACATGTAAACATAAACAAAAATAAGAAGAATATCATCAACAAATATCCAATAATAAACAAGTGTAGATGTTCATAAAATAAATATGTACATATGTCCAAAAACAAATAAGTACAGATGTCCAGAATGAAATACACGTTTACTCTGAATCAGTCTCCTCTACTGAATTGAAGCTGCATTCTTCCCACTAAACTGCTCCCTCATTTTTCGCATTTCATCTAACAACTTAGTTTGTTGCATCTGCATCTGCTGCTGCATATGCATCTATTAGTCAGCTTGTTTGATTTATGATATACATAATATAGCATACATATAATATGAATATCTTAGATATTATTGTAACATTTATTGAATGAAAATAAATGAATTTTAATTTCACATAAGTTCCTTGTCAATGAAAAATCTGACAGCCTCTGTTTAGGGGAAATACAAAGAGTCTTAGCCTGCTCAGAAGGCTGTTATTTATGTGACCAAACCATCCAAGGAGACTCTCTCTAATATTATCTTTCATTGGAGCTACTCCAACCTTCTCACATATATGCTCATTTCGTATCATGTCTATAAGGGCAAATCTACTACTCATCCAAATGAGCATCCTCATCTCTGCAACACTTAACTTAATATTATGTTTATCTATTAATGGCCAATATTCTGTCATTACAGGTTTCACCAACATCTTATATAATTTCCATTTAGTTTGAGGGGGACTTTTTCATTACACAACAAGACCCAATGCATTCATTCACTTCAACCATCCAACTTGAATTCTACTGATAATATCCCCATCTATTTCACCATAAATAGATCAAAGATATAAAAATTGTGTACTTTTATTAATGACTTTATCGCCCAAAGTCACAATCCCTCAACTAGGTCTATTACTGCTAAAATTACACTCTATATATTAAGTTTTAGATTTACTTATGAGAAAACCTTTAGACTCTAAGGTTGACCTACATAATTCAAGTTTACCTTCAACTCCCTCTCTAGTCTTATCAACAAGAAGAATATCATCAGCAAAAAACATATACCAAAGTACATTCTCTTGCAAATGTCTAGTAAGAACATCCATAACTAAAGCAAAAAGATATTAATCTCATCTACAAATAGTCACATCAAATCCCTCTCTAAACTCATTAACAAGAAAAATATCATGAAAAAAATGCATACACCAAGCAAAAAGATATTACCGACCAACTTTGGCAATAGACGGAACGGAGGCGGCGACTTTCGGTAACGAACGGAACGGAGCCGGCGAACTTGGCAACGAACGACGTTGAACGTGGGCAAGCTCGATGGTGAACGTCGGCGAGGGACTGGTCGCAATGGCGTTTGGGGCAAGTCTCAGACGCGAGCAGAGCGAACCGAAACGAAGAGAGAAATAAATGAGAAGAAAGACAGTATAACGGTCGAAATAGGGCTCTTTTCGTCATACTTTTTGGCGGATTATCCATCGGTAATGTTACCGATAGATAATACGTTGGAAAATATTCGTCGAGTTTAAGTAAAGTTACCGGCGCATATTTCGCAAGTTAGTCCCCTGCTATTTTCGACACATGTGTCTACCGGAAAGTCTGACGGTACTGGCAGATTTTTTGTAGTGACACTAAAGATCAAAATGACAAGACATAAGTTTTCGTGGCTTGATGATATTCACCTATATGTCCATGGTTCTGGAGAGATCAAATATTCTATTAACTTTTAAAAGAAAATAATTCAAAAAAATTCTTTTGTATATAAGAATATAATAATGAAGATAACAATTTCCTTATGTGAAGAAGATGCTACTACTATTGTTATTATCGTTTCCCTTAGTTGCAAGAGCTACTTCCTTTCTTCTTTTCTCTTCTCTTCTGTAAGTGTTTTTACTCATTATGCTTAAAAGCTTAAGCTTCTCTCTGCTCTCTTCTCTCTTTTTATTATCTTTTTATTATTTGATTATGATTGTGGAATGTTTTAACACATTGGAGCTATCTTCTTATATAGTGCTTAGAGGTGATAGATAGCAAGTTTGTGTGTATTAGGTAGATGGTGATAGGTATTATAATGCAGATACTAGGTAATGAATTTATAGAAGTTTGGTAGAAGCAAATATATATTCACATTTTAATAAATTTCCTTCTCGAACTCCACCTTGGGCATGACCTTCAATTTTGTAATTTCTTTTGAGCTAATATTTAGAAGTAATATATCATCAACATAAAATAAAAGAAGGTGGACTTTTCAGATTTCTAATATATCAAGAATCATAATTACTACGATTGAAGCCAATATCTAGCATAAAAGAATGTAGTGTAAAATGAATCCTTTAGAACTGTTTGGATGAGTGAAAAAGGAATGTAGGACTTTTTTTGTTTGATTTGAAATAAAGTAAATGATATGTAAATTGTAGGAAGGTTGTGACCGGAGTGGCCGGAAGACGGTGGTGGGAGGTGGCGGGGGTGGAGGGACAATAGAGGGCGGCAATTGAACAGGGGGCGGCTGCGGGCGGTGGCGGGGCGGGAGCCGTCAACGGCCGGTTGCAATAGGTGGCTAGCAGCAGGTGGCGATGGAGACAGTGTCCACCATGGGTTTTCAATGAAGTACTTGAGTGGTCTAAAGTGTTTTCGGTCAAATTGCGTGAGAACATTTTACCTCAAAAATGAACTAAAATGGAATACCTTTTAAAATTTGAACAATTCAAAATTGCTAAAGAGGGAGAGGTTGGCCAGTGGCCTTGTTAAGGGTTACCTTCTGTTGGAAGCCCCTTTCATCAAGGAGTGCAATGTTTCACTTAATTTCAAAGGAGTGGTAATCCATGCTTAAAAATGGAGGTAAACTAACTTGCAACTCACAATTTAAGATTTCAAACTTCACAAAAATTACAAAGAGATAGAAAAGCCTTCAAGCTGAAAGTAAAAGTAACTAATTTGCATTTCTAGCCGGCATCTTGGTTTGGTATCTTGAGATTGGTCCCTTCCCTGCTCCATATGCTGCTACATCATCTTCACAAAAATGAAATGAAAACATTGTTAGTGCCATAGCATTCCCTCAGTTAAGTGCTTCTATGTGAACGTAGTTTTTCTTTCTCTTATGTGTTTTAATTACTTGTGAACGGTTGGGGTATATAACTATAAGGACATGGTTGACAGTTTTCTATTGGTTTAGATTGTATGAAGTCTGAAACTTCTTTTTATATAATTTTCTGTGCTACTCAAGTAAGTTTTAATGAACCATTCGATGCTGTGCTCCATTGATTTAGGAAATCATATATGCTAGCTGTTTAATGTTGTAATTGAGTTCTCCCTTCTGTTGGTGACTATAAGGAATAGAGGAAAATTGAAATTTTGCTTTCTTAATGTTAAACGTTAATAGGTGATAAATTATTGACAACATGAATCTGACTGACAATCGGCCATTGACATTTGTATAGACATTAGTTATATATTTTAATCATACCTGCATTTGCAACACTCAAGAGTTCTCTCTCAAACCAACTTTGTTTACTAAAATTGTATTTTTGTTTCGAAATCTCGTAGTTTATTTTAGTTGTAATGATCATTTGGATTATTTTTTATCATTATTTTCCTAATACACGAGCATCATGAATGCTAAGGATTTGAATCTAAAAAATTGATGCATGTAGACCATCGATTGTCAATTTGTCCTTTTCTCTATATTGAATATAACCTTCTATTGATAATGGGAAATTGTTTCTCAGGATAAACCTGAACCCCCCAAGGAAGGTCGTCTCCCTGATGCCACCAAAGGTATTTCTTATGATAACTTGTCTAAATTTCTTGGTTATATGGATCATCTTAATAAGTTTTTAGAGGATATTTTTGTATTAGAAGCCATCTTCTAAGTAATATGTACAGAGTTTTAATTGTGTCATTTTTTTGACTTATAAGCCACAGTAAGAAATTCATATAAGGAGTTTATTGACTACCATAAGCTAATTACTAATTTTCTTATGGAAAATAGATAATATACTAATTATCTATTGACTAACATGAGCTAAAATGACAACTTAACTCAAATCTAAACCACACATTTCAATTATTAACTCTATCATTACCCACGTCATGAAAACCAACATTGCCTTAAATGTTGAATCACATAACAAAGTCAGGATATATCTAAAATATGAAATCCATGCGAGATCTTCTAGTCTTGGTGTGTTTTGCGGGAACATCGTATTAGAGCTTGTGGATAGCAAATGCACTAGATGGTGCTAGAAGAGATGAGATGGAAATGGGAGATCCGGTGACTTGGAACTAGCAAAAAAGGCGAATCACCTGATGGAATGCTCAACGAGAGTGCTAATTCATATGACCCTATTAATCGATTTTCTGGAAAACAAGTTGAAGGAAAGATAAATGACAATTCAAGGCATTGACAGCTCGAGGAAAGGAGATCAAGTTGATGAAGGAGAATCCCAAAAGAAGGGGGCTAATTTAATGCTTCATTTTTTTTTTTTTTTTGTGCGACATTTAGGTCAATTAAGGTAAACTCACACATACAACATATACACAAGACTCGAACCCAAGACCTCTTGGTTGGTAGCCAAAGCTCCCAAGCAATAGAAGAAGATGAGCTGTGTAATATAATATTTCATTGATGCTCCAATATTCTCAAAGGTAGAGTATTTAAAGAGTTTTAATTACTGGCAGGATTTTTAATTACCTATTAACTAACATAAAGCAAAATATGACATCAGCTAATTAGTTAAACTCAGTAGAGCAGCATCAATAAGCGCAACAATCAACATAGGACGTGCAGTACGTTCAACAGTTTGAAAGAAACTGACCAACAATCCTATGATTTCAGGTTCCGATCACCTGAGGGAAGTTTTCGGTCACATGGGTTTGAGTGATCAGGACATTGTTGCTCTTTCTGGTGGGCACACGTTGGTGAGTGAAAGTTCTCATATCTGTGTCTCAAATACTTCTTTTCTTCGTTGTTCTTGACTAGCCTACACGTTAATAAATTCTTTCGTCGCTTTGTTTCAAATTTGAATAATTTTTTCTTTAATTCAACAGGGAAGGTGCCATAAGGAGCGCTCTGGTTTTGAAGGGCCTTGGACCTCTAATCCTCTTATCTTCGACAATTCCTACTTCACGTAAAGCTCATCTCAATTTTCTTCTTTCATCTTTAGAGACACTTTAGCTTCTCTTAACGAAATGCTATTTTTTATTTTTTTGCAATTGAGACCCCCTTACACGAGTTATCTATGAAACAGCGAGCTCCTTACTGGTGAGAAGGAAGGACTCCTTCAGCTCCCATCAGACAAGGCCCTTCTGACCGACCCAGTTTTTCGCCCCTTGGTGGATAAATATGCTGCAGTATTATTCTCCCTCATACATTTCTATATATATAATCAAACTTTTTGATCAATATGAGCATTTGCCGCATTGCCCAATTCATAGACTAAAAGAAGTCTGTAGGCCATTGCACAGATGACCTGTTGCATCTTGCTCATGCAATATGGCATCATCCAACGGTCTTTAGATAATTTCTTACTTGGTTTTGATTGCCTTTTCCTCTCTCGCTTGCAGGATGAGGATGCCTTCTTTGCTGACTACGCTGAAGCCCACTTGAAGCTTTCAGAGCTTGGGTAAGACACAGAAACTAAAATCTAAGTTGAGCCAAGCCATATTCCTCTGAACTCTTCACTTGCTTGTGTTTTCTTTTCAGGTTTGCTGAAGCTTAAAAGTCATGGACGAAGTGCAGTTACCGCTAAGGCTTCCTTGGTACTCTGGACGGTTTTCATTTCTCCTTTTGCTAGAAGCAAATCAAGTCACCTAAGCAATAAATACGGCTGGCTGGTCGTATTCATAGTAGGTCTTTCTTTGTTAATTTGTCAAATAAATCCATATTATTAATCTGCTCTGTTTCCCTTTCACGTGCTATACTGCACATGTCTGGTAGCACGAGCTGCTCGCTCATTTTGATTGCACGAGGGTGAAACTTGACAATACATACGTGTCCTGTTTTGTCCGGACGTCTGGATGGTGTAAGAATCTGAAATCAATACGGATGTTTTGGTTCTTATTTAAAATATTTATCATAGTTATTCATATGAACATATCTGGTCATCATTTTATAATCAAATTGTCATAAGATGCTAACTTTGACTTGAAAAGTCCTATACCGACAATAAACTATAAAAACAAATTTACTACTGGGACTAATCATATGATCCTACAGCATTCAAATACTACTTATTTGAGATGTTATATGGAAGGGGAAAACCATATAAAAATTCTGATATGTTTTATGTCAAAAAAAAAAAAAACAAAACATAATATCATAAATTTTGAAATTTAAATGAAAATAAGAATCATCTTCTTCAAAAAAATATAAATATTCTATTATGTGAAGTACTTAATTTTTACAGATTACTATTACTATATTAATATTTCTTCTTTTAATTCCATACAAAATGTTTAAATTCAACTAAAATAATTGTTTTCCTACTTAAATTATTAGATTTGGTATGCATTTGCTTATCACCCATGGAGATTAGGAAGATATACTAAGACTAACTGGCAATACAAGAATATAATAATATCTATTACGATCCTCTTTGGATTTGCAATATCTCCTCTAGGAGTGCTTTGAAATTTTAATTACCTCAAAATTTAATAACAAAAGTCATCTGATTGCAGCTTTAATTTGATTAATTAATCAAGTTTTTTTTTTAAATTTGAGTTGGTTATTATGAAAGAAAAAATGATTATAAGAATGGGAACGAAAAGAAAAATAATAATAAATTATTTAATATAAGAAAATGTGATACAATTTCTAAATATTTTGACAACTTTTTATTTAAAATTATGAATCATAATATATTTTATATTAATATTTTTTAAACAAACCGGCTTACGAGCTAACGAGTGAGGTCGGACTGACTCAAGCTTGACTTGTTAGTTCACAAATTATGGCTCGCGAGCCATTGATCAAGCCGGCTCATGAGTCGGCTTGACTCACACCCCTTGCTACCTCAATAATCCAAAATAATAATTATCATAAATGACTTAAGGCTTTGAAGCAACATATTTGCTACCATTGGAGGCCTATGATAGCTACAGAAGGTCAACATGGCAGCTACATTACAGCTCTTGACATTGAATTATAATCCTATTCAAATTTTATGATATCCGCATCCTATGTTATTCAGGAGAAATTATTATGTGCGGAATCTGAATGCATTCGAATTCCAATCACCGCATGCCACATTACCGAATGCACTCCGGGGCCCAGTGTATCCAATGACGTGGCGCATGGTGATTGGAATCTGAACGCATTCGGATTCCGCACACAATAATTTCTTGTTATTCAGAGTCATGTTTTTCATTGATGGTATAAGGAGCCACAATCAAATTAGAAGGTAATGATTAGGAGGTCGATAATTATTGTTGTTGTTGATCATTTATTTTTTCAAAGCTACAATATCATAATCCTACATAAGTAGAAGGTCAAGAAATTATTTATTAAAAGATTTTAGGAAAAGGGGATCAAGAAATTGTTTTATGCTCCAAATTCATCAATTTTTAACAGCATCAGTCCAAGCTGCCAACTGCAAATTCATCCATTATCATCAATAAAAATTCAATATATTTTGTATTTATATTTTTTAGAATAATAAATTTTTACTTAATATGATAAATTATATATATATATATATACCACATGATCACAACCAATAGGGTTAACTGATTGAGTTCAGGTCCGATTCAAAATTGACTCAATCTACAACTCAGTCGACTTGAACCCAGTCCGCTTAATCATTCAAATCTGGTTTGCCGGCAACCCGAATGATCTAAGCCTAAAATAGTAACCTATATTGATTAAAAAATATTGTAACTTGTTAGCTATAGAGTTTAGGATAATTAATAAAAAATAAGAAAAGCATATCAACAAACAAAATAATTGAAGCAAAATAAATAAATAAATAAATGGATCATTATTGTGTCAAAAAGATATTTGCCTGTCATTCTATCAACTCTAATCCTACCTAACAATTAAGCATGTTGGAATTCCGGACCCAAATCAATTCGAATCAAAATTTTCGAATCGGATTCAAAGTCAATCTGGGACCGCTTTTTTTATGCTTTCTAAAATAGTCTTTTAGTAAAAAAAATTTAATTCACAATTTTTATATTTAAAAGCTATTTTAGAAATCAACAAAATAAAAATATCTCGAACGAAGCCTAAGTCATTTATGGACATCCCTAACAACTAATATAGTACTAACACTATTGCAAGTTAGACTATTAAACTAAAGGTTTAGAGTTGAATTATTAAAGAAAAATCATTAACAATGGTAGATAATCCTTAATTAATCTCTGGTTTATTAATTTGCTTAGGGAACGTTGCTAATGTGCAGGTTCAATGCTCGTCATTATTTTTTTATGTGATTTGAAAGATTTAAACGGTGGGCTTTGTGATTTGCTTAGGCCCTTTCTCATTATTATAATGCTACATATGGATTTGATGGATCCATTATTTCCTTAAATGAATATTATAAGATGTTTAAGAAAAAAACTAAGCACATTTTATATTCTTCAAACATCTACCACTTTAGTATAATATTATGAGATTTGTGTTATTATTATTATTATTTACCAATAGATTGAACCAAATTAATATGATTTTTTTGGGGGAAAATAATATGGCTATATATTTTTGTTTTAGGCTTCATTTTGGACGACTTTTTTTTACTCTTTTTAAAGTAGCTTTTTAGTAAAAAAATCTTTCAACTATTTTTCATTCGGTACAACTAAGGTATGAATAAAGCAATGAATTATCCCCATTCTCCAATGATTCTCCTCCATCCTCTTAATCTCCCATTTTCTCGCATTGTAATTTCTCTTCTCTTCTTCCTTCTCTTTTTTTGGCAAAACAAGCAACAGTGTCTTGTCTTACTTAACTGTATTTTTAATGTCATATTTAAAACACAAGTTTCCAAGGCACTAATAATCAACTTAATTACAAAGAATAACAAAATATATAGCCTAAGCAAACACTCAAATGCTAAAAGAGTGGATTGTCCAATATCTAGTTTATGATTTTCTAATTATAGTTTATACAACAACAACAATAACAAGCCTTTGTCCCACTATGTCGGGTCGGCTACATGAATCCTTTTTCTCTATTGTGTTATGTTAAAAGTTAAATTCTTATTTAAATCTAATAAAGAAAGTTCTATTTTTTTTTAACCAAGACTCTTTAGGTCTACCTCTACCTTTCTTAACATAAGTTAAATCTAACACCTCTATTTTCCTAACCGGGTCATCGGAAGGTCGTTGTTTTATGTGACCAAACCATCTAAGGGACTATCTCTAATCTTATCTTCTACTGGAGCTACTCCAACCTTTTCACGTATATGCTCATTTTGCATCCTATCTCCAAGGGTAAAGCCACTCATCCACCTGATCATCCTCATCTCTGCAAAACTTAACTTATTATTATGTTTTTTTTTTCTTTTAATGGCCAACATTTGGCACCATTAAACATTGCAGGTCTCACCACCATCCTATATAATTTTTTCTTAAGTTTGAGGGGGACTTTTCTGTCACACAACAAACCCAATGCATTCCTTCACTTCAACCATCCAACTTGAATTCTACTGATAATATCCCCATCTATTTCAACATCACTCTGAATAATATATCCAAGATATTTAAAATGTGTACTCTTATTAATGATTTGATCGTTCAAAATTACAATCCCCTCACTAGGTCAATTACTACTAAAATTACACTCTTCAGTTTAGATCTACCCAAGCAAAAATCTTTAGACTCTAAGGTTGACCTCTATAATTCAAGTTTACCTTCAACTCCCTCTTTAGTCTTATCAACAAGAAGAATATAATCAGCAAAAAGCATACACCATGACTAAAGAAAATGTCTGGTGAGAACATCCATGACTAAAGAAAAAAAGATATGGGCTTAAGGCTAATCCTTAATGTAATCCAACTGAAATAGGAAAATACTTAGTCAAACCACCTTGTGTTTGAACACAAGTAATAGCTCATGCATACATATCTTTAATGATTTGAATATAAGTATTATTAACTCCTTTCTTTTCAAGAACTCTTCATAGCACTTCTCTTAAAACTTTATCATATGCTTTCTCTAAATCAATAAATATCATATATATATCTTTCTTATTCTCTCTATATTTCTCCATCAAACATCTCAATAAATATATGCCTTCCATAGTAGACCTACTAACATGAATCCAAATTGATTTTGAGAAACATTAGTATCACGCCATAACCTACACTCCATAACTTACTCTCATAGTTTTAAAGTATGTCACATTAACTTAATTCCTTTGTAATTCGTACAATCTTGTGCATCACCTTTATTCTTATAAATAGGAATTAAAACACTCATTCTCCACTCATCTAGCATATTTTTAGTCTACAAAATAATATTAAAAAGTTTAGTAAGTCAAGAAATTCCTTCATCTCATAAGCATTTCCACACCTTTATTAGAATATCATCATATCCAACAGCTTTTCCACACTTCTTTTTCTTTAAAGCCTCTCTAACTTCGGTTTTACTAATATGCCGATAAAAATATAAATCTTTATTATCATTTAGGGTGCTATGGTCATTAAAATCAATCATATTTTCATATTTTTTATTAAAAAGTTTAGCAAAATATTTCATCTACCTTTGTTGAATATCATCTTCTAAGAAAAGTGCTCTTTGATATTGATCCTTAATACACTTCACTTGAACTAAATCCTTACTACTATCTCTTTGTTTGGCTAACTTGTACATATATTTTCTCCCTCTTTAGTATCTAATCTATTATATAAATTATTAAAAGCTAAGATATTTGCATTGCATATTATTTTCTTGTATTCCTTACGTGCCTTTTTATATCTTTCCTAAGTATCAAAATTTTTACATCCAAACCAATTTTTATAACAAATATTCATATTTTTTATTATTTTTTGCACATTTAGATTCCACCACCAACTATTTTTATAATTATGAGATTTTTCCTTTGATACTCTAAGCACATCTTTTACAATATTCTTAATATCACTAGCCACTTTTTTCCACAATATTACCATCCTCAAGCACATATAAAATCTTAAGATCTAAAATCTTACTCTCAAAATTAATAATTTTTGTTAATATTTTTTAAATGGCCCCATCTAATCCTAGAATATTGTTTTACTTTATTTTTTTAATTTTTTTGTCTCTTTATCTTAAAGTTAAAAACTAATAATCGATATTGGGGACATAAATTTTCACTCGAAATAACTTTATAATCTTTGCAATCTAAACAACTTATTTTTTATAAGAAAATAATCAATCTAAGTTTTACTATATCCATTTTTATAAGTCATGAGATATTCATATCTTTTCTTAAATAAGGTATTAGCAATTAAAAAAATATAAGCTAAAGAAAAATCTAATATGATCTTACCACATTTATTTGTCATTCTAAACCTATGGCAACCACGAATGCTTTTAAAATCATCTACTTCTTTAGCATCATGTCCATTTAGATCTCCTCCAATAAAATTTTTTTCTTCAATATATATCTTTTGTATTTATTCTTCTAAATTATTCCAAAATTTTAATATTGAATCAATATTCAAACCTACTTGAGGAGCATAAGAACTTATAATATTAAAAATCTAAGTATCAACAATAATCTTTAAAGCTATAATTCTATCTCTAATTATATTAATATTTATAACATCATCCTTTAAACTCTTATCTATAATCACGCCTACACCATTTCTACTATGACTCCTACCCGAAGTCATAATTTAAATCCTAAGCTATCAATCTCATTAACATTCTCTCCAACTCACTTAGTTTCCTGAATGCACAGAATATTTATCTTCCTATGAATCATAATATATATTAATTCCATTAATTTTTCTATAAGGAAACCTATACTCTAAGTTTCTACCCTAATTTTAGTTTCAAGGAGCGGCTTCTTTTCCCACATTTGTCTTTGATGTGAAAACTCTTGCCTATTTAATACTGCACCCGGGCGCCAATGCAGTGGCCCTTACACACTTGTCATTATATTCATGTCATACAGCGCGTTGCTTCTAGGGGACGCCCTAGCATTAACATAAGTTTACATAACCCTCAATTTTTCTTATCCAGGATTTGGGACATGACAACAATAGTGATAAAGAAACAAAAATGACACCTAATTAAAACTCTATGCAGATTACTTAAAATATGATCTAAAATAAATGAATTCCCTTTAAATACTTATTTAGATGATCCATATACCATAGGAATTTAGACAAGTTATTATAAAAAATACATTTGGTGGCATTAGAGAGACAACCTTCCTCAAGGGGTTCAAGTTCATCTTAAGAATCAATTTTCCATTATCAATAAAAGATGATATTTAACATAGAGAGAAGGACAAATTGGCAATCGATGGTCAACCTGCAACAAACTTTTAGACTCAAACCCTCTACAACCATGATGCTCATAAATTTAAAAAAGAAATTATCATTCTTCCTCAAGAAAGTTAATCCAAATGATTATCACTACTAAAATAAACTAGTAAATTTTCAATCAAAATAAAAGTTTAGCAAACAAGTCACTCAATTACATTTTTTTAGCTTCTCTACAAAACTAAACCTAAGTGACTCATTCAACAATCTTTGATTTCTCAAGTTCAAGGTCAACTTGATGGGTAAGTACCATCTTCATTTATTCAAAAATATTTGTAAACTCCAAATTACATTTGTTAGAATTATAGTAATTTGCTCACCGCTTAGTTACTTTGAGTTGGGCACTTTAGAAATCCGCTAAGCATGGCCTGACCAGCACGATCACATTTCATCTCTCTTCCCTTCAAACTAGTAGCAACATCAACATAATCAACCCCTCCATAGCTAACAACTTAAAATATTCATCAACTTCTTCACTCCTAGAAGTTGGCAACTCAATAAGCACAATTATGTCATTACTAAGAAGTTTCTTAATTATTTTTATATAAGATGATCTAAACAACCACAATTTCTCCACCTTGATCTTCTTTAAAGGAGGTGGAGAAAAATAATCCCAATTTTTATGCTTTTGCATATCTCAAATAACACTATCATGGCTTCTTTGATAGTATATTTCTTGATGCTCTCCATATCTTTAGAATATGAGAAAAAAAAGACAATGTTTATAGAAAAAAAAAATAGATATAAAGTATTTATTGTTTTAAAGCAGCTGATGAGTTGATCATTTTCCAATTCATGTAATCATTTATGATCAATGTGATAGCTTGTTGAGATTAATATTTAATTCTATTATTCCCTTTTGATTTTTTTTTTCAAATATATAAGGGAATAGAAGAACTAAATGTACACTCAATATACTATGATGCACAAACATGAACATGATGATACATATATGACACGAAAAATATCAATTATTAAAAATATATGACACAAATATAAATTAGACACACTATTATATATTTATATCTTAAAATTGGTGTAAAAAATTTAGATAAGTAGAATATTGAGAATAATTAAGAAATAATAAGTCATTTAATAAGTATTTATACTTAAAATGATTAATATTAGGATGTCGAGAGTCAGACATCACTGTCGTGTGTGTCATGCGTAGAGAGAGAAGAAGATAATGCTATCAAGAGTCGGGCATTGATGTTATTCAATGGACATCATGCATCAATGCTAAGATGGTGTTGCCTGTCAATGTCAAAGATATTGGATAAATATGAGATGTCAAGGCAATGCAGGGGTGTGATTATGGGTGTAGAAATTATTGGCATCTAATAACAATAGATTTCAATGTCAAAATGATTTTGAAAGATTGATATTGTGATGATGTCGATTATCAATGTTGAAATGGCTACGAGCATTATTGTGAAACCCTACCTGAGACTTACTAGAGAGAAATGAAAATGAGAATCTTTTAGGGTATTGAGTGCGGGCGATTGATATAGGACTGTGAAGAGAAAATTAGAAATTTAGTTTTTATTTATTTTTTAATAAATAAAATTTGACACATAAGAAATTATATTTAAATATTTCTTAAAATATTTAAGACACACATAATTTATTTTTAATATTTTTTACATGTGTGACATGTGTTGGAGGCATGTTAGATGTATGTGATGTACAAGACATTGCATACCTCTTTGAGGTCAAGTGTTTATTTTATCAGTGTCCAACCTTGAACTACATTAGCACCTGACAATTCTGACCTAATCAGCTCCTATTTAGTTGATTATTTTTCATTTTCTTGAAATAGCAAATACTTCATAGAGTGAGCAATGACATATTTAGTAGGCTATCCCAAAATCTTATTATATAAATTAATATCCATATTTGCAGTATACAATTAAAATGTTAAATAATATTTATAGAATAACAATAAAGTAACTTTACACTTAAAAAAATATGAACAGAGGGATTACTCAAACTTATTAGCTTACATTATCAGAAGGATGACATAGGTATATTTTAAAACTTGAACATGCATTAGCAATAAATTTATATACTTGAACTTGAACATTGTAAACATTAGCATATAATTTCACATAAGCATCATAATATATTTATTAATATAATATCATTTGAACTTAAACTTATTTCATTTAACAAAATATACAGCATATGCTTTGTGATACACACATATCCTGATGTTTAACTATTACTCCACTTCTAGTTATACCTCCCAACATCAACCTGTCATAACATAATCTAATAAGATTAACAAGCTGAACATTGTGAGAAAATAAAATCTCTTAAGCTAACTTTATTTTATTATTATTTTTTTTATTTAAAATTCTTTTATGTAAATATTTATTAATAGAATATAATATGACCTATATTGTATAATAAATCTATATAATTTAAATAGATAAAGAGAAGGAGAGAGAGAAATATTTTTAAAATAATTTTTGAAATAAAATATATCCTATTTTATTTATGAAAAATAATTTGCTTTATTTATATTTTTGAACATTCTCTTTCAATTGAATCCGTATAGTTGGATATTAGACTGCCTCGAAAGACAGACGGATATCTTTCTATCGATTCCAAAGAAAGAGAATAAACAATTTGCTTTCCTAATCGGGTATGACGTAGGGAGTATACAAATCACCCAAAAGGATGATCAGTATCTTCCCTACTTATCTGATTAGATCAGCGAATTGTTGATTCCTTCCTAAAACCAAGTATACATACGATATTTAATTTACTCGTGAAAGTAAATCAGATACCTATATATTTCTTGATTGTAGGAAATGGATCTAAATAAAAGTATAGATAAAGGAGGGTTTTCTATTTAAAAATAAGAATTTTATCTTCTCACACGATTCGCTTTATTTATATTTAGGATATATTTCTCCCGATTAAATCTACATAGTCGGATATTATACTGCCCCGAAAGACAGACTAATACCCTCCTATTGATTTTAAAGGGAGAAGCAGTACAATTCATTCTCCTAATCAGGTGTAGTATAGAGAATATTCAAATCATCCTGATGAGATGATGAGTATATTCTCTAATCGACCTGATTAGATTAACGAATTGTAAGTTCATTTCTATAATTAAATATATAAGATATTTGATTTGTTAGTAAAAACAAATCAACTATCTATCTATTCATTAATTATAAAAATAACTCCTAAATGTGAACAAAGCCTAATCTACTTCCACAGATCTTTCCCCTACTTCAGAAAAGAACTTAGGTAGGGTTTAGATTATTCTGGGATCTAGACTTCCTACAGGGGCAAGCCCCTGTAGTTAATTACATCTCCTAAGAGAACACTCTCGATTTAAATGAAGACTAATTGATTCCAAAATTATATATAAATTTAATTAAATATTTGGGCTAATTTAAATTTTTACGGTCAGGCTTTAGATTATAAAGTTGAATTTAGAAGAGTTAGAATTGATTAGAAGGAGCAATGTGCAGAGAGAAGTGTATACAATCTGGACTTACCACCTGCCTAGAGTGGGCTGCCAGCTAACAATCCTAATCACAACAATTCACCGATGATGCAAGAGTTAAGGTAGCTCTATCCTAGGAATCAAGGAGTTTATTAAAGAATCTGAAAATAAATGCAGAGAGATATGCTTACAAAAACCAAAAATCTACTCGTATGCGAATGATGTATGAAACAATTATATATGAAAGAGCTGATTTTATTAATATAATTTTTATCGGTTACACCCCAGAATTTGCAGTAAAGTAATGGTGGTCAGGATCCACCGACAACAAACCTGGGTTCTAAGCCTACAAGAAAATAGAATTAAATATAACTGCTTATGATCTTCGGGCTCCAGGTCTTCTATGGAATTCCAAAAAGGAACGTCCTTCTAAAGGAGGACATTACTTTTTAGAGCCCCATTTGTATATTTATAAGCAGTTATCTTTAATTCTTTTACATACTCCAGACGCTGTACAGACTCAATCTATATACAACAATTATAGGAAATGAAAAGCAGTACATCAGATCCTAAAAACATTCTACTGTTGCAGTAATATAAAAGACATAAAATAAAGCAGTTATATAATGATGCATGTTATGAGTGCGTTGTGTACAGTTATAAATGCAGGAAAGTAAAGACAAAAAAGTAAGTACACGATCCTCATTTTGTTCACTCTGCTCTCTGGTGTATAGACAGAAAAATAAATATGCTATGCTATGCAGTACAGAAAAGTAAGCAATCACACATAGGTGCCCTCTAGGCAAAACACCCGCAAGCAAACCACAACAAACCACCGGCCTAACTTAGGCTAAAGTTGGTTGTCCTAGCAAGCATCTAAGTGTGTGAAGAAAGCTGTGTGGCTTGGGTAAGTCCTAATGAGTTTATTTGTTCAAATTACATATATTATTATGATTGATTTATTATAGGTCAAAGGAATTTGGTTAAAGTTTAAGTAAAGTATATTTGAATTTATTAAGAATTATTCCAATTTTAAATGTTGGAGTTATTTAATTTAGTTATAAAGAATTTATAGATTGATAATTCCCTAAGTGCAGGAAATCATCAATTTATAAATCCTAGGACTTCCAGAATAAATACCCGTCTTAGACAGAAGATATGTATTTATTTTGAGAGTCCTTAAAATTTATTAAGGAGAGAGAAAGTGACCTTACAAATGTAATACAACGTGCCCTCCCGAAGAAATATAGCATGTCGTATAAGGTCGGTGGTTTATTATTCTTTATTTGAAGATCTCTAAATCTAAATGTGTTAATGCCCTCCTGAAAGGAATCATGCACAACACATAAAAGATCTCTTTGTTATTTAAGTGTTTTAAGGGTCTTTAAAAGTCAAAATGCCCAAAGTCCTCCAAAAGGAATCAAACTTTAGGCATAGAAGACCCGAATTCATTTAATCTAAATCAATTATCAAATTTGATTGATTAAGATAAATCTTACTCAATCAAATTATCTAATTAATTTAAGTTAAAGGAATATAGAATTTAATTGAATAATTAATAGATTTTAATTAATAGAATTCAGAAATTATTAATAATCAAATGTTTATTAAATTATTAAGGATCTGAAATTGATTTAGAGATTTGATTTTTAATGATTGGTTGGATACCACCTTTGTTTCACACCGAGGCCGTGAAGTTTATTTCACCTTCCTTGGGGCTAAGCTAATAGCCTCGTAGTGGTACCCGGTATAGTTAAGTGAGTTAAATTAGTTAAGAATTAGGAGTTAACGAATTTTATTAGAAATGTGTTGGATTATTGATTTTAGAAGTTGGTTGATCATTTTTAGAGTTTTAGAACAATTCTTGGATTTTTAGAAATTATTGGATTATTAGGAATTTTTGGAATATTTTAATCATTTAATTAAGAGGTTGAAAATTGAGTTTTTATTTAAGGCTAAATTATGGAAAGTTAGTATTTTATTAAAATATTAGACCTTAAGACGATCAATTAGAAGGTAAGTTTGCTAAAATTGGATTTTTCTGGATTTTGTTAAGAAGGTTTGAAGTTTTGAACTAATTTTAACCTATAGATGACCATTTTGTTGACTTTTTGTATTTAATGATTTTATGGGATTTTTATAATTTTAATAAATATTAGGCCTTATTATGAGTTGAATGCAACTGAATTTGGTCGATTTGGATTTCTCTTGAATTAGTTATGATTTTTCAAAGTTTGGGGTATTTAATGAAATTTTTAAAATTGTTTAATTAAGGCCCTTTTTTATGATTTTGCTCTAAATGGATTCCAAACCTCTTGAAATCAGCTCCAAAGGCCAGGGATGACCTAAAGAGGGATTTCCAAGTGTTTGGGAATTTATTAGAATTTTTAATTATTATTAATTAATTAAATGAATTAAATATTAAATTTTACTTAAAATCAAATTAAGCTTTAATTTTCTATCAAACTGATTGGTTTTAAATTTCATTGATTAAGAATTTAATTCTGGTCAATTAGAGGTATTATTTATATTTTTTGGAGTTAAAAAAGGATTTATTACAGTTTTGGAATGTTTAGGGTTAATTAAGGGTTTGATTTAGGTTTAATGACATTTAATGAAATTTGAATTTACATTTTTGATTTTAAAAGGTTTAATATATGTTTTAGAGTTAATTAGAATGATTCGAAATTTATTTTAGATTTTTATGGGTTTTATTTGATTTATTTGAATTTATTGAAATCAAGGAAAGGAGAGAAACCTTAGTCTACTCGTTGTTTTGAGATCAATTAATGTCAAATCAGGGTGTATTCAATCAGGGGATTGTGACACTAGTTTTCTATGTTTGAATTTCAATCCAAAAGGAATGTATATGAAGTTTACCTAAATTTATCTAGGTTTGCTAAGACATAAGTCTTTAATTATTGATCCTAAGTGTCACTAGATTATGGGATATAAATCAATGTTCACTAACCCTTTGACATATACATTGCAATCAAACCATAGAAAAATCATGAGCACAGTGTATTATATCTAAGGAAAAGAATGAGATAGCGAATTTCCAAATTCCAAGATCGAGGACTATTTGGAATTTTTTATCCATGATGAGAATGGTATAATTGTCTTCTAAGCCAAAGAACATCCCCCAATATTTATGTTCACATGCTCCTACTTACAATTAAGATTTCAAAAGATAATGATAGTGTAGATACAAAGATAACCCTACCTTACTTATAAGTTTGAAGCTGATTTTAAAATAATATATATATATATATATATATATATATATATATATATATATATATATATATATATATATATATATATATATATACTTAAAGTTTAAAAATCAATAACCATTAAGATATGGTCCAAATAATTATGGGAAAATTACTGGATGTCGGGTAAATTAAAAAGAAGACACATGCCAAATTTCAGCCTAAAAGGATTTTTATTTTTTTAAATATAAAATAAAAGCAGGAAAACATATTTATTAAATTACTTCCAAAATATAGAATATTTTGATTTCAAAATAGTTTTAGAAAATAGAGGATTAAAATATGAACAGAATGAGGTATTATACATATTTTTTGGATTTATATTTTATTTACTATGATTTTTTTAAGTTTCTGTAATTTAAATGTATTTTAAATATTTATTTTAATTATTAATTGAAACGGCGGTGCCGGCGGGCCACGCGTCTGCACGGGATTGGCTGGAACAAAACGTGCGGCGGTGGGCCAATCATTGGCAAAGATTGGCGGCGACGACCGGGACCCGCGGCACTTAACCACGTCGGATCAAAGTTTCGACCGTCTGATCTCCCGCTGTTAGGAATGAACGGCCATGATCTTCTCTGGCGGGTCTCCGAGAGACCGCGGTTGTAAGGCCTCGCGGTTTTGACCAAATCATGACCGTTGATCAAAAAAATCAACGGTCGAGATTTGGTACAACTGGAGGTTGCATGGTCCGAGCCCTAGAACGAGTTTTTGGGCTCGTTCTCTCGACCCGATAGACCAAATCAAATGAAATTTTAGAAGGAGCTAGGAGAGATGTACAGAAACAGTGGGGAATGTTTAGTTTGGCTTGAGATGAACTCTACACAAAGCTATTTAGCATGGATAGTATAAACTAGGGTTTGGGTTTTACCTTGATTTAATGGACGATTTGGACCGTTTAATGGATGGTTGAGCTTGTAGATTGTCCAAGTGTAGATCCCTAGCACAAATCTGAGCTTGAAAACGCCTGGATCGAGCTCTAAGAGGCTGAGACGGACAGGGTGGTGGGCTCGCCGGAGAACTCGTCGCCGGTGACGTGCAACCACTTGGGTTTTGTAGTGGGAAGGTAGAGGAGGCCTTGGAGAGCTGGAACGAAAAGAAATTTTGACTTGGGAGACTGGAGGCAGTGAGAGAAGATGGGGATTAGAATTCTCCTCTATTTGGCTCTTTTGGCCAATTCAAACAGCCCAGGGTTCATTGGATGGTTGTGATGTGTTTGGTGGGTTGCTAGGATGCTGCCAAGTGGCCTGGAGGTTGTTAGGAGCAGAGAATCAAAAGGACACAAGGACATCCTAGGTGGAAAGGTGTCTTTGTCCTTTTGTAAGCACATGGGAGTTGATTTGGGCCATTTGATTTAAATCCAAGGGCTGGGAGGTAACTTAGGAAGGTTCTAGAGAACATTTAAGCAACTGGATGAGTTTGGAATAAGAAGGATTAGGCTTAAGCAAAAGGTTTGGCCATGTAATGGATTTTGTTGACCACTTGTTGACTGGTTTGACCAGTCAACATGTCCAATCAACTGGCATGGCTTCTCATAAGACTTGATGAGCTGAGGGGAGGTATCTAAAGGGTTTTAATGTTCAAGTATTGAGGTTTTGAATGCATTTACATACATGAAGAAGAGGTTTGACTAAGCTATTATGAGTTGACTTGGTCAAAACAATTATAGCTTGACTCAAGATAAGTTTAGGGATAGTCTAGATATCAAATGGAGCAAGTCAAATATCTTTATGATATTGATTTGATTATATATAACAATTTGAGCCAAATAGGTCAAGTTTGACCAAGCTTGGGTTTAGTTGACCAAGTCAACTATTGATTGGGCTGAAATGATTAGTCAGGTCCAAATAACTAGGAAGAGTGTTCGAAGAAGTTTGATGAAGTTCAGAGGTCATTATAGTCAAAATACCTATTTGTACTCTTAAAGGCTCTCTTAGGTCAACCCTGTTGACTTGATCAACCAGGTTGACCCAAGGATTGGGAATGGGTCCAACAGGTTTGGTTTGATGTTTAAAACTTGCTGGAGGTGATTGCATTCAATTTGGAGCTCATTTGGTTTGAAATCACTATTTGAGCCCCCTCATGGGTATTTTGGTCATTTTGACCCCTGGTCAAATAGGCGTCAAAGTGAACCCACCAAGAGGTAGTTTAATGTTCAATGAGTTAGGATTTTCAAAGTGACAGGTCCAGTGGCATGGGCTGTAAATATTTGAAGGTTTTACGGCCTTTGGAATTTAATTTAATAACTGGGGTCAGAGAGCTCAGAATGAGCTCAAATTTGGAGGGTTGACACTAGAGACATACCCCATCAATATGAAACTAACAGAGCTTGAATCTGAGTTCATTTCACTGGGTTTTAAAATTCTAGAAGATTTGCTGGAAAAGGCCTTTAGAACCAAGCCTTAGAACCTTGGATTTGGGTCTGGATTTGATTGGATTTGGATTGGATTGGGGTCTGGATTGGATTTAGGATCTTATTGAAGACCTCATACAAAAATGAGGTCAACAAACATGTTCTATCGTGTTGAGTTATAACAGACAGATCCCAAAATCTAAGTTTTGTAAAGTTTTCAAAAATCTTCTTCCAATTCAACTTAAAAATAATAATAAACATAGAGTTGCTAAAGACATCTAATATTAAAAATAAATTCATTCAAAAGATTTTCTTTTCTTTTTATCATAAAAAATGCATATAAAATCACAGTGCATAGCTATAAACAAAAACTTTAAATTAGTGTAATAAAAAATAAATATGACTGTACAAAAAAAAATATATATATATATGTATATATATATATATATATATATATATATATATATATATATATATATATATATATATATATATATATATATATATATATATATATATATATATATATATATATATATATATACTCTTATAAGATTCCTGAAACTGCTCTTCAACAGGCTCTTTTCCTTTTCCAAATCCTAAAAAGCAGAATGCAATTGGTAAGCGAAAATAACTCAACAGGTTACAAATACCGATCTAAATTCAAAGACTTCTTTTATTAAATATTTTCTAAAATTATAAAATGTAATAGAACGATAATAATGCATAGAAGTTATCTAAATAT
Source organism: Dendrobium huoshanense (assembly GCA_016618105.1). Classification (NCBI taxonomy): domain Eukaryota; kingdom Viridiplantae; phylum Streptophyta; class Magnoliopsida; order Asparagales; family Orchidaceae; genus Dendrobium; species Dendrobium huoshanense. The sequence continues at coordinate 26,469,446 of CM028352.1, read as the reverse complement.
TCAAATAATAATACTGAGTAGCTAAATGAAATAAAATTTTATATGAACTATATTCCGCATAATAGAATGTAACATATTTCTTCGGTCATAGACAGAATCTAAAGATTTTGGCATCTTATAACTTCTCATATATTTCCCCCTCTTTCAGATAGAGTCCAAGATTCTACCCTTATGACTCCAATCAGAATGAACTTTAAAGAGTTTCAGAATCCCGACATTAGACATAATTTAAAGGATTCTAGCCCCTCATATCTCACAGCATGCATTTTTTATATCAACCCTCATATAATTCAATTAATATAATACATAATTCATTGTAGTGTAATAATTAAAGCATAAAGGAGCTCGATGCAAAATTTCTCAACTTGCTATAGTGATAAGCAACATAATACACTACTGAGAAAAAATATATTATTTCAAAATTTCACCAAATTATCAGTGATCATGCAAAACACTATTTTAAGACTTTAATTCTGCAACACTATTTTTTGAGTTCAGGATTATTTTCTATTTAATTAAAAAGCGCACATTTCAAAATGTACGTCATAAAATTTTTAAAAAAATTTTAAAATGTTTAGAATCTTAATCTTTATAGCATACAAAAAAATTCTCAGTGAAAGTTTTTCTAGTGCAAAGTTATCCTATTTTTTAATATAAAAATAAATTTAATTAGAAAATTTGGGAAAATTTTATTTTATTTTTTTAAATTGAAATATGCATAGTGTGACCTACCATGATTCGAATAACTTTTAGAACTAGGCTTACAGGTAAAAATAACCCAAAGTGGCTCAAATCCTCTTCTTTCCCTCTCAATTTTTTTTTATTTTCCTGTAATGTCCCAATATCAAATTTGAAATAATTACTCTTTTAAAATCAACACCAAAGCTATATATTTCTCATTTATCAATATAATATCATCTGAAACAAAACTATTAATAAAAATATCAAAATACATATGTATTCTTATTCCAAAATAATATGCAATATTAAAGAATCTTATAATTGAACTCTATTAACCCTAATATTAAGTACAAAAAATAGCTAAAATACTAAAAAAAAATAAACTAATAGTAAACATGGAAAATTCTGATATGATCAATCTCACACATCTAATCCTGAACTCTAACCTGAAATTATTTAAACCACATATAATGAGCTAAAAAGCCCTAGGATTGTGGGTCATCCTATCCTATAACTAACTCAAAGAAGGGTAAAGAAGTAACATGCATATCATCAATCAATTTATAGTAATAACAATCATATGATTATGAATTGGTGCAAAAATAATAAAATGTACATGTAGTATCAATAAAGTCTATAACCAATAAAATAGTATAGTATGGAAGCCAATTAAGTAGTATAGCGGGGAAACCAATAAACTAATATGGGTGTCAAATCAATAAAGTAGTCATCATATCAGTATTATCGATTTGTAGAAAAAATCATATAAAGCAATAAAACTAAAGTATTAATAAAGACTATCAAAATCATATAAATGCAGTAAAATCATATATAATATACACATGCTATCCAGTTATTTGATATCAACATCGAATCAGCATTTTAATCATATGTTCAGTATAACACACACACACACACACACACACACACACACACACACAATGCAGTGAATACACACACACACACACACACACACACACACACACACACACACACACACACACACATATATATATATATATATATATATATATATATATATATATATATATATATATATATATATATATATATATATATATATATATATATATATATATATATTCTAATTTATCTCTATTTAAAAAAAACAATGCAGTGAACAATGTAGTGAATTCATCACAAGTGATCTCAACATTCACCTTCCACTGGAATTTCTTTTTGTTGTCCTACACACCATCTCTCAACCTCTACTTCAAATAAAAATATAGCTACATTGTCGTCCGGCTCTCTAGGAACTACAAGCTATCAAAAATATTATCTATCCTTAATAGTCAATCTTCTATAACCTGGGGTCCAATAGTGTGACAATCCAAATTCTTAACTATCAGCATATTGTCCGCTTTAGCTTAAGAGCCTCTCAGTTTTATCCCGTTGGTATAACTTTCGAGTAGGTCATCCATCCCAAATTGCTCTGGGATGAGTACGCTTAACTGTGAAGTTTCTTATAAATTTTTTAGCAATTATACAAAAAAAAAAAAACCTTGATATTTAAGAGTTTAGCTTATTTTACTTAAGGAGTTTCACAAACTCCTCAACTTAAGTAACTAACATACTCGCCAACATCTTTATCTTAGAATCATCTACCATAAAAATATGATTCTAGAGGTGGCCTCTATAAGTTTAAGTGGTGGCTCCTGTCATGTAGCACTTTATCCTATATAGAGTTCAATAGGTGGTTCCCATGGCGTAACGATTTTTCATATATGATATTTTGTTCCCATCTTCCGGCTGATATATTGCTCTTACTATTTGTGACATCCAAAACTCATAAATATCAAGATATTATTTGTTTTGACCTAAGAGCCTCATAATTTTGTCATATTTGTGTAACTTTTCAGTAGGTTATATATCATAGAATTCCTCCGATATAAGCACTCTTAATTATAGAATTTCTTAATAAAATTCTGACCATTATACCAAATGGCACATCAATGTTTAAGAGTTTAGCTTCTTTTTTCATAAGGGATTTCACTTAAGGAGATTGTGAAACCCCTTAAGTAAAAGAAGTTAAACTCTTAAATATCGAGGCATCTTTTGATGTAGTGGTTGGAATTTCATTTAAGAAACTCTGTAGTTAAGCATGTTTATCTCAAAGCAATTATGAGATGGGTGACATACTGGGAAGTTACACTAACATGAAAAAATATGAGACTCTTAGGCCAAAACGGATAATATCTCGATACTTAAGAGTTTGAGCTATTACACTAGTTGATCAAATTCATCGACTATGGTGATGAGGTGGAGCTTCAGGATTGTTTATGCCCTAGAGCTTTTCTCTTCTTTCTTCTTCCTCCTTCCCCCAATGTGCAGAATGGGGAGGTCTATTTATAGTTTTTTTAGGAGTGGCATTGCTAGCAAATATGAAGAAGATCAAGGACATATTGAGAGTGTTCTATCAGACAGTTGGTATTACCCTCATTGATCATAGATAGGTTATCAAGCAAGTGGTTTAGAGATATCAGAATTGAGTGATATTAGGCTTGTTGGATTCGTCTAGTCGATCCGCTCGATTCAACCATAAGCATGTCATATTTAAATTTAATGTATTCATCCAATTAATACTTTGAATATTTTAAATAGGCTTTGGTCCTTTAATTTGGGCTTATTTGGGCTCAGATTCGACCGAATTTGATGTCGTTGGTCTCATCTTTTTGAGATATTCAATTTGGCTATAAGATTGCTGAAATTAGAGTTTTGAATATCCAAAATTTTAATTTAGAAATTTTCAATCCATATTTACATTGAGATTCGTTCTCGATCAAGATTATTTTTTTTGTGACATATCAATATTAAAAATATTTTTCGAATTGTTTGGTTGAATACACTACAAACATGGGTGGAATCAGGTAAAGCTCAAGGTAAGCTATTGCCCACCCTTAACTATCTTGTCCAACTTCAATAAATGTTGTTGGCCAAATTCTAAGAATTTTTTTTTTTTCATAATTCATATATAAGATTATGTATTTTATGATCCTACTTTGTCTACCCTCAAAAGAGTTTGGTTTCTTCCCTTAGTCTACAAATGCAAAAGTTTTTTTTTTCTATATTTTTTTCAAAGTTAAATTAATGCAATATACAATCATAATGCAACGATGATCACATACAGTGGGTAATGATCGCCAACAGTGGTGATGATTGGTGGCTGTAGTAGTGATAGTTGGTGACAATAGGTAGGCAAAATGACTAAGATTGAAATGTAATTTGAAACTTGAGAAAATTGAATAAATTTTGAATATATTCAAAATAAACTAATTAATAAATATTTAATTTATCATAAAATATTTTACATTTAAAATACAGCCATTTAAATAACTGAATTTTAAAAAAAAAAATTATATTTAGTTTGCTTTACCCTCAAATTATACCTAAGCCTGCTCCTCAACTAAATTAAAAAAAAAATACAGCATTATTCGCATAAAACTTCCGTGCGGCAAAAAGCACGGATCACATGGAGGAACTTTTATTTAATCCAGTGTAAGGACCTAGAGGAAGGTTCGGTTTTGCCTAAAAAAGTGCAAATACCGAGTTTTTTGAAAAAATACCGAGTTTTTCAAAAAACTCGGTATTTGCACTTTTTGACCTATTTTAGGCAAAAACCGAACCTTCCTCTAAATCCAGTGAAAGGACCTAATAATTGCTCCACATGGAGGGCCTGACCTTTCACGACTGACTTTCGTGGAGGAAAAATCGGGTAATATATGACGTTAGCGAATCTCCATAGCAGATCTTGCGGGCCACCGCCAGGCCCACCAAATCAATAGACGGGCCCCACCACATTATCTCTAGTGGCCCAGGTCAAGCTTCCATTTTCCCGAAATTTGCATGCATGCATGCGCAGCTACTTCTCATTCTTTGCTTTTCCAAGCGGTCGTCACATGACTATGCCTATTTCTCGTATTCACACACAATATTTTGTGGCGATCTCTTGTAATATAAAAAATGAATATAAGAAAGCAAATTCTATCACTTGATATTAACCCATGTGCTTAACACGGTTTGAAATGAATTATTGTTTGATATGTCCCTTATTGTATTTTGATGTGGAAAATATATTTTTCAGTTGGAGATGCCCACACACGTTTAATAAGTTTTGTTTATTGAAAGTGATTCGTATTCTCTTTTACTATTAGAAAAAATGTGATGAATTTATGATTTCAATTGGAACTGTTTTTTTTTACTGTTTTGTTTTTCAAACTATAACTACTTCTTTATTTGACAACTATGCTACGAAGCTATTTTCTACTCTAGCTTTCAAAAACGTCATTGTCTCTACGGTAATTTTACAACTATCTTTATAAAAAAATTACAACAGTCTCAACGGACCATAAATTTATTTTTAGGCGATATCACAAGTTATTGGTAAATATGATTTGAGTTTAAAAAAAAAAGTAGAACGAGAAAATTTATGAAAATTTTATTAGATTTTTAAATAGTGAAGTACTTGACTTATGTGATATGAGATGCATCCTCTAAAGACACATTTGATGAACTAATTGATTTTGATAGTAAAATATAAATAATTAAACTAACCAGATTATTCTTCGAGCCAAATTATTATACTACTTAAGAAGTTGAAACCAAAGCTGCTTGCTCCTTAAGAGGGCTATGATTAAAGAAAAACCAAGACTACTTATTTAAAACATTCTCCTTAGGGAATATATTTTAAGTGGACTAAATTGGAAAAAAAATTATGGTAGAAAGTTAGCTTAGGATGTGAGCTTATGTTTTCGAGTAGTTGGTGGAGTTTAATTGGGTTTAATGCCTTGTTGAGGTTTGGAAAATAATATTAGATAGTTGGCTACCTAAGCTTTATAAGTAGGGTTTAGAGTGGTTTTATGATCTTGAATGATAAGTGGCTAATATTGAGAGGGTTGATGTCGACTATATGCATCATGATCATCATAAAGTGATAGTGCATATGAATTTCATGCATTGAAAGTATGTATAAGTCTTATAAGCAATGACATGCATTAACACTTTCGGTGATGTTGAGCGAGGAAGTTCACATGCATTTATATAAACGAAGAATAGTGTTCACGAGGCTATAAATAATCAATCATAGTCACAAAGTCATAATCATGCATAGTGGTCAGAAGATCATAGTTTGATAACAATGGTTAGGAGATTCTAATCAAATAGCAATGATTAGATGCTGATGGTTAGGAGATAATCATCTGGTGAAGGTAATTTGGTAATGGCAGTTGGAGATTATTATCAGATGATGGTAGTTAGGAAATCGTAATATGGTAACAATGATCAAGAAATTGTAGTTCGATACTAATGGATGAATGATGGTGAACATGAGACTATAATTAGGTGATAATAGTTAGTGGGTCGTAGTTAGAAAACAACTATTGTTTCTAGTAATCATTGGCAATTTGGCGTTGCATGTCTAGTAGAACTCTATGCTCTCTAAATTTAGCTCAAGGTCAAGTCTCCCTCTTTCATTTGGATAATGGTGTCTATTTATAGTTTTTGAAAGTTGTGTTTTATTTGTTTTGGTTAAAGTCCCACAACACTTCATCAAACAACTCAATGTTAATTCTCTTGATCATCCATTGTTCCTTCCGTATTTAAGTGCATTAATGACCTTAAAATTTAATGATCTTAAATTTGTTAGATTTCTCTCTTAGAGATGCTTAATTTGGCTATAATCATGTAAGATTCAAAGATCAATTAGTCCTCCAAATGAATGTCATGAAGATTTCAACTATGCATAAGTATTTGATTTTAACTCATTTTAACTCGAATCCTATCATTTTTTAGATTAAACCTTCAAATTGACCAATTTGAAAATTATTTATAATGTTCTAAATAATTTTAATTTTTAAATATATTCAATTAAATGACAAACTTTAATAAATTAATTTTTTATCATATAATTTTAAATTTCATATCATTTTGATTATTTCAATACATATTGCATAATTTTATATATATTTATTTAATATTTAAATTTTTATATAATAATATTTTAAGATTTCATAATGATTAGATTATTATATATATATATATATATATATATATATATATATATAAACATAAAAATGTTCAAATATTAAATGTGTAAATATATAAAAATTATGTGGTATATAGCAAGGTTGTGAAAACCGGACCGGACAATGAACCGAAAGAATGAGAGGTTCAAGGTCCGACTGGTCGAACCAAGGTCAAACCAGATGATGTAATAAATAATAATATTATTAGAAATTCATTAAAATTAATAGAATAATTACGAGAATCTAACATCAAACCATATAATTCTAAGAATTTAAATTATATAATTTTAATATATTATCTCTCAATATAATTAAATTAAATTAAAGTGCTTTTTATATAATTCCATTTTTTCTAACAAAATTTATTTTATGATATGACATCCATATGTTATATATGGTATTAAAAATCTCATTATTTAATAAAAAAATTTATTTCAAAAAATATAATAAAGTAAAATATATTATTTATATTTTATTTAAAAAAAATTAAAACAGGCCGGTTCTTTCAAATCTAGACCGGTTTGCCGGTTCAGTCCGATTATCTACAAAGCAGATTTTTAAACTGGATCAGATCAGGCAACTAATCGGTCCACGGTTCAATTACATATTTCTATCATTAAATAACAAATCACATATTTTAAGTAAAAAATAAGTAAAAGCAGTCGTAAATGTAAAATTTTTCTGCAAAACGATTTTCTCGTCCTCTCAAAATCGAACGAGATCTTGAAAGCTCAGTCAGATCATTTTGAAGTCTGCCTCAGTCAACAGCATTAATGCAATTTCCATTAAGTTGGAGGACCAAATTGGCAAATGCGACAAACACAAACTTGCTTCTACGCTGTCCCCGCAGAGATCCTCATTATTGTGCATTGTACGTACCCACGCTTCCACACCATAGAGCTGTCGCGGATTTCAGCATTGATGATCACACTTATGCTGAACCCGCGGGTCTTTGTACCATAGTCGGCCATCTGTAAAAAACAAAAGCTGCGGCCTCCGAGCAAGATAGGAGGTAAAGTTGGAGAGCTCATTTGCTTGCTCTGTAATTCAAATCGGAGCGAATTGTTGAGGAAGAGTTGAAGATTCAGTTGATATCCGATCGGATCTTGGTTTTGATGTGCTGGGATTTTGGTGGGGTTTGTGTTTTCTTTGCTTCTGCGGCGAAGATTCCATTATGAAGGGGGAATAGAACAGAAGGACGGAGCAGAGGGAGAGGAAAAGCCCGTAATTAATCCCCTTCTTAAGTTTCTTTCTCTATTTCAATCCATATCCATTTCTTCAGCTTATTAGTTTGAGGAGGATATTCATATTATGGCCGTAGCTACAGAGACGCAGTTCCACGTATTGGCAGTGGATGACAGCATCATTGATAGAAAACTCATTGAGCGATTGCTTAGGATTTCATCCTTCCAAGGTATTCTAGCTCGAAATGATAAGAAAACGATCTCTGAGTGATTAGCGTTTTGATTTGTTCTACTTCGTTTTTTAATCTAATTTGACGCTTGGATGTTGATTTTGATAAGTTTTAATTTCTTTATTTCTCCCTTTTAGTGACGGCGGTAGAGTCAGGAAGCAAAGCACTGGAGTTACTCGGCCTTCGCGAGGATTTGAAGAGCCCACCATCTGCTCCTCCTTATCAGAATGTGAGCACTTTACCATCTTTTAATCTTAATTTTGAGGGATTTTTGGAAATTCGTGTTTTAGGTCTTCTATTTTTCATTCAGGAGATTGATGTGAATTTGGTTATCACCGACTACAGCATGCCTGGAATGACTGGGTATGATCTATTGAGAAAAATCAAGGTAATCTTTTCTATATGCTTTTTATTTTTTACTTTTTCTTTATCTTTTAATAATCCCTACAAAGTTTTCAATTCGTTTATTTGTTTGATTCAAAAATTGTGGAAATGTGTGGGAGTTCATTGTTGATGGTATATTCAGGAGTCATCGGCTTTGAAGGATATCCCTGTTGTGATTATGTCATCTGAAAATGTGCCTTCCAGGATCAACAGGTGAGAAGCAGCTCATTTTAGTTTTATCTTGAGTTCAAAGTTCTATTTAAGGGACTGATGCTCTTTTTCATCGTTTCACTACACCTGTGTAAAAAGAAAAATTATAATAATAAGTAGCTATTTGGTTAATGCAATGAAACTTTATATTGTTAACTGATGAACTGTTATCAACCATGTTATGTAGATTAAATTGCATATGAAATCCAAATAGTAGTTAACCAAATAGATCCTAAATTGAATGAATAAACACTATAATAGTGTAATGTTTGGGTAATTTGTTTGTTGTTTAAATTTCTATTGGTTATTCTTATCACAATTAAAGGAGAAGGGAATTCGTTAATTTGTTAATAAATTTTGGAAAATTCCATGTAGAACCTAAAATAAGTTTGATTGTGAAAGGATTTGTTACTGTTGGATATTGGTCATGGATTTAGATTTGTATTTTCTTAAGTTTCTGTATTAGGTTGGCATGATTAAGAATTAAAATTCAGCTCTTCTCCCTCTCCTCTTCTCTCTTCCCTCCCTCAAGAAACTCAAAAGGAAGTGCTTCTTCCTCTGCTTCAAGTTTCAACAGTTACCTTATGATTAAAGTATAAATTTTTTTTTTTTATCATAAGTTTGAATCACATAGTTTTGAATTTATCACTGGTTTTTTTCTTGAAAAATAGGCATAGGTTTCATTTGGGACTACTTTCTTATTGTTTCATGAAGTAATTTTCTAATATAAAAATTTTTAATTAAAAAACTGCTTCATAAACCGGTAAGAAAATTGTCCCACACGAGCCTTAATTTGATGATAGGATCTTATCTTTATTAGAAATAGCTTAGTATGAAAAAAAAAAATGAATAGAGGAAGTGCAGAACATCTTCAGTAGCTCTGTTTCGTCTTAAATGATAGAATGTCACATCCATTAGTGAAGCTATTAAATGGTTGAGATGGACTTTTTTTTCTCTTGTTGTTTCTTTCACACGTTATTCTTTCACAAACAAAGAAGTGAGCGGTCATAAATTTCTTGCTGTGCAAAATCTCTACATATATCTACGTATTATTAAAGATTATGTCCTTTTCCTGCCTAACAAAATCTTCTCCAGATTTGGGTAAGTTCCATGCTTCCCCCAAAATAAATATAAATTTTCCAGTTCTGCTCTGTGGAATCTGCGAATAGGAATAAAAGAAAAGTGTTGGTCGTTTTAATCTAGTGCTCTTTCCTCTACTATCAAACATCCATAAATATTTCCCTGTTCTATGCTAGATTTTATTTGATCCTCACGAATCACTTCAACATTTATGAAATCGCTTAACCATCTTAAAAAAGAGAAAGAGAAAGAGAAAGCGTACACACCAAATCTTTATTGAATGATACTTCACTACTTAAATAAATTTTGATATAAATCATATTTTTATGATCCTCATGCATCACTTCAACTTTTGTGAAATGACATCAATATATATGATTTTTTCAAGAGTTATTGAAAAATTATTAGGTGCGGAGTTCGAGTCCGGACATAGAGATATGTCCGGACATGCACTTAAATTTTGACACGTGGAGTTACTTTTTGTATGATTTATCTGTGCTTTAGTTGCGCTTTGATTGTTCTTTTATTGCGCTTTTTATTACGTTTTAACCGCGCTTTAACTATGCTTTTGGTGCGCTTGGCTTAAAATTTCACGGACACATTAAATTAAAGTAAAAAATAAATCCAATTGAATATCCACGTGTCAATATTTTATTGGAGTCCGGACGTATCTCTACGTGTCCGGACTCCACACCTCATAATTTTTCATAGAATCAACTACTTTATTATCTATAAATAAGAAATGAGAATTCAAGATTTTCTATGGATATGAGTTTGTTGAGTAGTGTAGCATCACCCAAAGTTATTTCTTTGTCTAGATTTGTGAGTTGGACTTTATTTATTTATTTTTCTCATGTTTATGTGTGATGATCAACAGATGCTTGGAAGAAGGGGCCGAAGAATTCTTACTAAAACCAGTGAAGCAATCTGATATGAATAAGCTAATGCCTCGTATACTGAAAGGGAAATCGAAAGAAAATCAGCTGGAAAACAACATTAACAATGGCTTCTGCACTGTTACTTGTGAGAACACTATAATTGACAACATGAAGAGTAGCACGAATAGTACTAATAGAAGTGGCAACAAAAGGAAAGCCATGGATGAAGGGTTCTCACCTGAGAGAAGAAAGCCAAGATTATCAAGCAGTACCTGGCAATGTTGTGACATATAAAAACGTTCAAAAACCCTTTTTTCCCCCCTTGATTTTCATACATTGAAGCTTTTCTTTTATTTGTTTCTTTGCCTTCTGTTGCCTGGAAAATCTGTAGTCATGAGCTTATACAATTCGATTTTGCTCTGCTCACAAATTCCTGTAATTTTAGAAATAAATACGTATAGCTTTATCATCAGAAGTGAAAGCATTCATGGCCAATTTCTAGCTTTATCACCAGCTAAGTGTTCTTATGTGAAAGTAAATCACGAAATAAAACAAATAAGAAAATAGAAAAGAACTTCAGGATTTAATGTGGAAAATTTTGAAATGGGGTAAAATCACGGAGACACTACATAAAGAAATCTATTATAAAAATTAGGAGAAATTTATACAGATCTGTCTTATCTCTCGCTCTCTCCTTGCTTCTATGCTTTCTTACACCATTCTTACATATTATGCAAAAGAGAAATGTTTGAATATACCATAAGGGACTTTACCCTTGAGGCTTTGAAAAAAGTGAGAATGAAAAATTGTCCGGTCCGACATGAAGAGTTGTGAAGCTAGTTGGTGCTCAACACTCCGTCTATAGTCCGCCTAACAGCGTTGTGGCATTGAATTTAGAGCATTTTGGCGCTCCGCTCCCTATCTTTTCTTCCAACAGACTTTTGCAACGCCGGGGCGCTTAGGTACACAGCGCCGGAGCATTGTACGGAAAAAAAAAAATTATGTTGCTTTGCACCCGAACCTAAGCATGGGGAGGATCCCTCACCCCTTACCCCAACCCCAAAATATATAATAAGATGTAAACAAAGGTTCTCAATTCAATACAGACATTCATTCTCATGTAGCAATATCTATATCTATTCGTCGAACATTGGTATAGATATTACTAGATGAGAATAAAAGTTCGCATTAGATTATAAACCAAAGCATTTTGTAGGTTTAAATTTTGATCTAACAGATTAATTCGAGACGAGGTTTGGTTTGAGACAATTTTTCTTACCGTGAAAATTTTTATATTAAAAAATTGCTTTAAAAGAAAGTAAGAAAGTTATCCAAAATGAAACCCAAAGCACTTTTAGGTTTAAATTACAACTTTAAATCATGATTGCTAGTTAATTATATAAATAGAATTTAATTAGATTCAATTATTTATCAAAATGAGCTTTAAAAATTTCAATTTATTTTGATATAGTATAATATAAATTATTTATATATTATATTTATCTTTAAAAAATAAAAAAATTAATTTATTCTGATCTTTTTTTTAATTTCTGACATAAATTTTATTTTTTCATATAAATGTCTATAAAGCACACAAAAAAAACTTAATACTTTGTGAAACGATTAGCATGGGCCGGCCCGAGTCCCAGGCAGTTCTTCAGAAATAAATAGGCTTCAAACTTTTTAAGCCCATTAAGATTTTGTAGTGGACGTGGCCACCACCGACCATTTGATACAGAAATCATTTTATACTTAGCGTCATTTTCCATGGCCTTACGTTATGATTAATGTACTTCGGCTCCGTTTGGGGCGAACTTTTATTTGGTCCACGTAGCTCTACGTTCGGCCGCCAATAGAATCGCGCCACACGTTCTCACTATTTATTGCGCGCCCGACAACCTGACCCAGAACGGACCCAGGATTACTCGTTATTTCTCGGTTTTGCTAGGTATTGCTCGGCATTGCTAGGTATTGGTCGATTTTGCTGGTTGATTTTGCTTGGCAATAACCAATACCGAGAAATACCGAGCAAATACCGAGTTGTACCGAGTTGTACTGGGTTTTTCTTGAAAAACTTGGTACAACTCGGTATTGCTCGGTATTACTCGGTATTGGTCTTCACAGAGTAGTATTTCTCGTTATTGTCAAGCAATACCAAGCAATATCGAGCAAATACTGAGTTGTACCGAGTTTTTACCTAGCAATACGCGAACATAGCATTCCCGGGTTCCGATCCGGGTGAAGTCGTCGGGCCGCGCGGTAAAGAGTAAAAGCACGTGGCGACATGTTATTGGCGGCCGAACGTAACTTTACGCCGGTCAGAGGACGTAATAATTGTTCGTTTGGGACAGCTTTATTACTATTTTTTAAAATAATTTTTTCTAAAAAAAATTTTATACTAAAAAATTACTTTAAAAATTTTTAAACGAAGCATTCATCACTTCTTTTTCTGCTGCTGTTGCAATCAAAATAACTCAATTCTTCTTTTAGAATATTTATTTTTCTGTTGTTTTGAGTCAATATTGTCGCTTTTGAAAGAGAATTTTACTTATTTATCTTAAATGTAATTATTGTGGTCAAAATTTTCACTCTTAAAATTAGTTTAATTTTTATTTAATAAAATCGCCTATGTTTAGGCAGGGGATTTAACAAAACTCTACCAAAAATTGTAATAAGATTCAGTAAAAAAAGAGAAATTAGTACTCCAAGAATATATCTAAATAGGAACCCTTCCCCTTGTCAACTCAACCTTATCTTAAAAATCTTTGTACACCTTTAATTCAATGTGCCGATTAATCTGAACACAACCATTCAGCAACAACACGAGCCAATTAATCTAAACACAACACATTTAATGCGAACCGAATAATAATTGAGTCAAGTTTGGGGTTTTCACTAGAAAATTCAATTGAGTCAATATTTCAAACCCAAAACCAACCAAAATTTAGTCGGGTTGATCTGAACTAATTTTTTCGAGTAGGGTCAGTATCGAGTTGTTGTGTTAGATAATTTATTGATACCCCTACTACTGAATAGGATGCCTTGAAGATTATAATTGGTTAAGGAAAAACTCTAGTACACTTCGCAAGCAAATCATAAACATGTTAAGGATGGTTCATCTTGTTTAAGCACATCATTTAATTTGGATACAATCCAAAAGCTATATTTTTTTCAATTTAAATAATCATATATATATATATATATATATATATATATATATATATATATATATATATATATATATATATATATATATATATATATATATATGATTATTTAAATTGTAAAATATAGCTATATATATATATATATATATATATATATATATATATATATATATATATATATATATATATATATATATATATATATATATATATCACATTTTAATGGGCATATTCCACAGGGATATATTTTCCAAGTCAATGAAATTTTCTTATTTATCATATATCTAAGGAAAAAAGTTTCATCATAGCTTTGATGTATATAAATGGAATGGCACTGAGTTGATTTCAGTGGATGCATTGAAATAATAATAAAGCATTCAAAAGAAGCTTATACAACATTTTGGTCCCTTCTTTTCCCATTATTTAGAAGAAGAATTAGTAAAATTACATCAAATAACAATAGTTCGAGACTTCTATAATAGTTTTGAAGAACTATCAATCCAAAATTCATGCATACCTCTGAATTGGGTTTTTGTCATAATATTCAACTAGAGGTGTGAGCACAATAATCAAAATCATTGTTACAAGCTTTATAATTAACAACATTGGTGAAGAAGATGTTGGGAATAAAATCATGAAATGAAAAGAAAACAAGAAAAGAGAAACAAAACTGCGGAAATGAATACAAGGATTTAACGTGGAAAAACTCAAAATCGGATGCAATCTTTTAAGCCCAAATCACAGCTCTGTGGTGTTGCACTTGAATGTCTCAGAGCTAACTTCTCTATATTGTAATGTCGTAGTGCTGTAAAATGCAACATTATTGCATTGTGCTCTCTATCTCAAAGGAGTTCTACACTGCTGTCGTGTTGTATGGACAAGGCATTTTTTTTTCAGGGACTTTGCCCTTGAACCCCTGAGCAAGAGGCATGCTGCCCCCCTGTGACCCTAGTGGGTTCATTGTCGAACTCAACTAAGGAACTTGAAGTATGAGTCAACAATATAGCCTGATTGATCCCTGATTGATCAACACAATTAGATTCCACATAAAATTAACATAAGTCATGAGTTGTACGCAAATAGAAATGAATATGCAAGCATTCAACGTGCAAAGCACACCAAAACAAATCCTAAATCTCTCTCAAAATATATATCCTTTTCAACTTTTCATATAATTATAAGAAAGCCGTTGCAAATAAAGTCTTATGCAATAACATATTTCAGTAAGAAACTAGTGTCACTAATGTAAAAATGCTTTCACATGTACTCATGAATTTTATGTAAATAAAGCCATGGGCCATTGGAGACCATCTTTGTTGGGCAATCGTTATTTGATTAACACAAATCAATGCAGTATTTAAGAATTAATGCCACAAGATTTTTCTTTTCGAATTGTCATGAATTTATTACAATAATTAATATATACTTAGAGCATCGAATTGAGTAATTAATACATTATCACAAAAGGTAAACTATGAGAATTGTTGCGGGCTAGAATATACGCGGCGATAGAGTTATGATTCTACGTCTTAGCGTTGCACGGATATCCAGCTCACACACAAAGAACACAATATTTTTTACGTGGAAAATCCGGAAAGGGGAAAAACCACGGGGCCTAGCCCAGTTGAAGATGATTCCACTAAAATTTGAGAAAAATACAATGGTCTGAATCGTCCTTGAAGACGACCAGATTACAGATATTAACTGAGAGTTTTACAAAAATCCAATGTTACTCCACTGTCAGGTGGTGGTATGGCGGCACTCCGGTGTCAGACGGTGGATCGGTAGTGGCACTTTAGTATCAGGGGATACTTCTTCTTCAAATGGCACCTCGGCGTCCCTTGTCGGTCCGTCGGTGGTGTGGTAGAACTACGGCGGTGGTGCGGCAGCACTCCGGTGGTGGTCGAGGAGGAGCTAGGCGGCAGGAAGCTTTCTTCTTTCTCTTCCTTCTTCTCTCTTGGCTTCTCCCCCCTTTCATGAGGAGTGAGGGGTCTATTTATAGATTTTCTGGAGTGGCATAGCTTCTAAATAGGTGTGAGATCAAGGGCAAATAGGGAGTGGCTGAATGGATGGCCGATATTGAATCCCATGATCGTGCACCGTTCGTTGGACATTTGAAGGCCTTAGTGATGTCAGAATTCAGTGATCTTGGGCTCGTTGGATTCGTCTCGTCGAGCCGTTCGATTCGAGTACAAGTTCGTTAAAATCGAAGACCGTTTGGTAACTCAAATTGTGATTTGAACCTTCCAACAGTGCTTCGGGTCCTTGATTTTGATCCATTTGGGCTCGGATTGGGTTGAATTTGGTGTCGTTGGATCCGTATTTCTGAGACGCTCAGTTTGACTATAAGCTCGCTGAAATTGGTGTTTGGGCGCTTCCAGATTTAATTTTTGAAAATTTCCAACTCTATTTTTCCTCAAGATTCGTGCTAGATCAAGCATATTAATTGATAACGTATCAGTTGCCCCCCTATTTTCGGATGTGGAAGCTTATATAGTCCGAAAATATATAGACTTATATCCTTTTGAGCGGCTTATGACTGATAATTATGTATTTAAGTAAAAATGATACTTTTATCGAACAGTTTATAAAGTATATGTAATAAAATATTACAGATAATATCCTATGTTATTTAATAATAGTATTTATGTTGATTTCAGAAGTAAGTATCAACTTAACTTATAAATATAACAGAACTATATATATATAGTTCTGTTATCGGTAAATAAAAAAGTATAGCTTATGTTATTATGTTTACTATAACTTTTTAAAAAGTTAGTAATTTATATTAAACTGTTGCAAGCCAATTTATTATTAGTTGAAGTTGTAACGTTTAAGAGAATAAGAGGTTATAAATTGCTACAGTTTTTATGTAAGCCATGAAGTCTCTCGAAATTATATACTAGTATTATTTGAGCTGTTAACTTTTTTGATATTAATATGTCTATTAATGTACCGCTCATAAGATGAAGGTTAAAAATAGTTACGAAAGGTATATTAATATATCACTGAAACTTCCTTCGTACAACATTAGTGGATTGGAACTATCAAGTTACAATTTAATTGTAACTTATTTCCTTTCAGTTTAAAATCCACGTGGTCGTGAATAGGTGCTTAATACATATATATTGTTATAGTCTTGGCATATAACTTTACAGCTATAACCTCAATGTACTTATTACGCTTAAGTAACATCTTATCCAGAGAAATCTTTAGTTATGAAAATTAGAACGTTGGAGTGAAATAGTTGCCGTCTCTTATTAATTAATATTTATTAAAAATTATGGGATGACTTTTAAGTTTCCCTCTTCTTGCTCCTATAAATACCCCATTGGGGAGAATGAGGAGCGCAATCTCTTGTGTTGGTCCAAGTGTATTTTCTTTGGATTGATAACTTGGAGATTGTCAGTGGAGATCAAAGCTCGGTACTCTTACGCAGGCTCCAGTTCACTCCCGTTGGGGGAAAAACTGTCCGGCAAGAGTCTAAATACCAGTAGCGGCGATCAAAGCCTGGTACTCTTACGCAGGCTCCAGTTCACTCCCATTGGGGGAAAAACTGTCCGGCAAGAGTCTAAATACCAGTAGCGGCGATCAAAGCCTGGTACTCTTACGCAGGCTCCAGTTCACTCCTAGTGGGGGAAAATTGTCCGGCAAGAGTTTAAATACCGGTTGCTACAGTTTTCTCCTGTTGGGAGGCAAATGTCATCAGACAGAGGAGAGGGTGCTCTGACTAGTACCCAAAAAGGTGGTTCTGGCTCGTCCGATAGGAGACGAGTTTCAAATAACCAAGATGATCTTCCACGTATGTTACTTCACATTCCTCTCTTTATTATTTTCACAGTGGTAATTCTTAAGTATTTTTTTCTTTATTTATGTATGCCCCTCCAGGCAGCAGACCGCTAAATATGTCAGATATTGCTCCTTCTACTGATAAAGCGGTTGAGATGGTGCGAGCTTCTCGGACTGTGGAGGTCGATGAGAGTAGGAGATCGACATCAATTGACGATGTTCCATCATCAATTACTTCGGATGATGCCTTGATTGCTATTCGCAAGAAATATCATCTGCCTAATGACTTAGTGATGGCTGTTCCTAAAAAGACTGATCGAGCACGATATCCCCCAAAAGGGTTTATTACCTTGTACGAGATGACATTGCGGGCAGGTTTGAGATTTCCTCTAGCCCCTGAGTTGCTCGAGATCTTTAGAGCATGCGGTGTCCCCTTGGCCCAATTCTTATGCAGGACGGTTACGATCATTGTGGGCTTGACAGTTTTTTTATAGGGAACGCGGTGTCAAGCTGACTATTGACCACTTATCCAAGATGTGCAAACTTACAAGTGATGTTCAAGGGCGTGTTTTATGTAGAGGTAGAAAGTGGCTGGATTTCTCAACACGCGATCCTTCTAAGAATTGGTCTAGCTCGTTCTTTTTTGTACAGAATGATTGGAGACTTTCTGAAAAGTGGGGGAGGTTAAAGGAGCTGCCAAACTTCCCACAACTAGGGGAGGAAGAAATATTGAAAACTCTTAATTTTTCTGACACAAAAAGTCTCCAGGAGGAGTTGCGGCATATTAGTCGTCAGTATGTGCTGGAGGAAAAACTTTTTAAAGTTGGCCTCTCTATTCACGCAGGAAGATCTCATGCGATTCAGTTAAAGAAGACTAAGAAGGTTCGTGAGGCTAGTCCCAACACTCTAATTAGGGCTTCATCCAATAATCCTTCGAGAGGACAAGGAGATGAGGGATCTTCTCTTATGAAAAAGAGAAAACTGAATGATGCAGCGATCTTGTCAAGTGATGGCAAAGTATGTCGGGAGCCCATTCGCCCTTTGATGACCGATATTGCTGCCCTTAATTCAGATAGAGAGGTTCAGCCCCTCAAAATACCAATTCCTGAAGATGTATTAAAACATGTCTGTATTAGACGGCGGCGCGCGAAAGAAATGGTTAGTTGCCTTGATCTCCTTTTTCTTCCTTCACCCTTCTTTCTCTCTCTCTCTTTTTTTTTTTTTTTTTTTTTAAATAATCCTAATCACATGTCTGTTGCAGATGAAACAAAAGATGGATATGGAGTCCCAGTTTGACATAGTGCTGGATGAATGGAATGCAGAGTTTGTGAAGGTTAAATATTTGCATGGGGAGTATAAACGAAGGTTGGAAACAAATATTAAAGAGATGTCAGCATTGGAAAGCCAACTAGCAGAATGTCGAACCGAGCTAGCAACGATGTCCACTGCTCTTTCCCTTCAAAATCGGGAGGCTGATCGCTCTCGCACCGAGTTGATTGAGGCTTGTGCAGAGATTAATCAAAAGAATGAAGTCTTGAAAACACTTGTAGAAGAGAAGAGCACCCTTGAGATAGCTAATAAAAAGTTACAAGATCATATTTTAGAGAAAGATGCAGTCATACTGGATGTTGATGCCCGTATAGAAGCTATATCATTGGAGGCTGTGGAAAAATTCAAGAAGTCTTCAGCTCATCGTCGAGAGATTCAGAATCAAGTCAAAGAGGCATATAATAAGCTATTTGATGCCGAGGCAAGGGATCTAGAGCGTCGGTGCCTTGAGGAAGGCTTTGTCCGTGGTTTTTTAAAGGGTGCTAGATTGGTGCAGCGTAAGGCAGGGGTTACAATCGAAGGGATATCTCCCAGTCAGGCCTCTGAGGACTCCTCTCCAGACTTAGATGATGATGATGTTCAAAGTGAGCTGAGGAAGGCATTCTCCAGTGATGATGATGATGATATTGAAATCATATAACATGTAGTTTTTTTTTTTTTTTTTTTTTTTTTTTAAGTGATTAGTATGTGTAGGATGTTTGTATCCACATGTGTGATTTCTTATGATTTTATAAGTGGTTATTTCAAACTAACCAGTAAAGAATATTTTAGTATTTTACTCAACTCAGATGACGAATTTTTTTATTTTTTTTTACTATCTTAAAACACTTGACTTTTCCAAGGTTATTACTTATAGCACTCTCAATGCCTTTTAAACTGTGTGGAAGAAGTCGAATTGGTTCTCCCTGAGACCAATTATCCAGTGATTAAGATATATCTTTCTTGGATCAAGGATTTAAAGATCTATATGACACCCACCAAGGATGTTTGACCTTTCCAAGGTTGTTAATCAAAGTGTTGTTTGATGATTTTAACCTGTATGGAAGAGGTCAGATTGAATCCCCCTGGGATTGATCATCCAGTGATTGAGATGCAATGAATATTGCGTAATTCTCAAATCAAGGATATTAATATTAGAGTTCACAGAATGAACAAAGTTTAACAATATTGAGAAACACTAAACATCCCTATTATAACATAGGGATACAAACGATAAAGATAGGAGATAAACAACATTTAACACTTAAGACAACTAGTACTATTATTCTTTACTGATAATATTTGCGAAGATTCTCAGTGTTCCAGGTCCGGGGTAACATCTTTCCATCAGCATCCTTCAACTTGAAAGTTCCAGGCTTAATCATAGCTGCCACTATAAAAGGGCCTTCCCAAAGGGGGGAGAGTTTATTACGTTGGGGTCCTTTGCCGGCCGCCTCAAGGCTGCGTAGAACCAAGTCTCCAATAGAGATGCATCGAGGTTTAACCTTTCGGTTATAATGGCGAGCCACTCTCTGGTGGTAAGCAGCAACTTTAAGCGAGGCTATGTCTCTAACTTCTGGGAGGAAATCCAGGTTATTCCGGAGTTTTTCATCATTATTGTTGAAATCAAAAGTTTGTACTCTATGGCTCGGAACTCCGATATCGACCGGGATAACAGCTTCAGTGCCAAAGCAGAGATTGTACGGTGTCTCTCCTGTAGGAGTCCTGGAGGTGGTGCGATAGGCCCAAAGGACATTGGGGAGTTCATCAGCCCATTGCCCCCCAGCCTTCCCGAGGCGCGTCTTCAGTCCCTTTAGTATGGTTCGATTTGTAACCTCAGTCTGACCATTTGTTTGAGGATGGGCCACGGCTGTGTGTACCAATTGAATGTGAAGATCATTGCAAAATACTGTGAAAGTTTTTCCAGTGAACTGAGTTCCATTATCGGTAATGATTTTTGCCGGAATGCCAAAGCGACAAATTATATTTTTCCAAACAAATTGTTTGGCATTTGCTTCGGTGATTTTTGTTAGGGGTTCAGCCTCTACCCATTTAGTAAAATAGTCTACGGCCAATATGATAAACTTTCGTTGTCTGGAAGCTATAGGAAAGGGTCCCATTATATCTATCCCCCATTGGGCGAAAGGCCATGGGCTTTGAAGTGATGAGATTTCCACAGCAGGTGAATGGGTGAGGTTGGCGTGCAGCTGACAATTATTACATTTTTGGACGAACTCTAATGCATCTTGTTTTATCGTGGGCCAGTAGAACCCTTGCCTCATAATCTTAAGAGCAAGCGCTTTTCCTCCTAAGTGTTCTCCACATATACCTGAATGGACTTCCCGTAGCGCATAATCAGCCTCTGATGGTGGGAGACACTTAAGATATGGCCCGGTAAAGGCTCGCTTGTATAATTCTCCACCAATAATTGTAAAGTTAGCTGCTTTCCTTCGGAGTCGCATTGCAACTGTCAAGTCTTCGGGCAGCACACCATTTTGCAAGAATGATAAGATATGATCCATCCAAGACGGTTCTCTTGTCTCACCAATGGATTGTATAATCCAGGGACCTTCGATGCTCGGGAAGTGTATTTCCTCGATATATCTTCTTTTGAAAAGGTCCATTGTTGCTGATGTAGCGAGCTTTGAGAGGGCGTCTGCACGGGCATTCTGCTCCCGGAGTACATGGACAATTTGATACTTTTTTATGTGAGTAAGAAGTGACTTTGCTATACCACAATATTGTGCCAAAGATGGATTATGGGCATCAAATTCTCCTTCAACTTGAGAGGCAACAAGTTGAGAATCAGTATGAATCATCAAATTTTGGATCTCATAGTCTATAGCCAATCGTATTCCTGCAATGAGAGCTTCATACTCAGCAACATTATTTGTAGCAGGAAACTTCAGCCGAAGCCCATATTCGAAAGTGACTTGTTGTGGAGAGATCAATAAGATTCCAGCTCCAGCACCAGAACTCCCAGAGGCTCCATCAACATATAGTGTCCAACAAGGTGAAAGAGGAGTGATTAGCGGTTCATCAGAGGCAAGGTTGGTGCATTCGACCACAAAGTCTGCAAGCACTTGTGACTTGAGGTCGGGTCTAGGAAGAAAATGGATGTCAAATTCTCCAAGTTCCACCGACCACTTGATTAATCTTCCAGATGATTCAGGCTTTTGGAGAATATTTCTTAATGGGAGATTTGTATAGACCCCGATCGTATGAGCTTGAAAATAGGGGCGTAATTTTCTGGCTGAGAAGATTAATGCCAAAGCCGTCTTATCTGCTAACGGGTAACGTATTTCTGTTTCAGAAAGGACCTTGCTAACATAATAGACGGGACGTTGAATGCCATTCTCCTCTCGGATCAAGACTGAGCTTATAGCATGCGAGGAGACAGCCATATATATGTACAACATTTCTCCTGGTACTGGCTTTGAAAGTAGTGGAGGTGAGGACAGATAAATTCGGAGCTGTTCGAAAGCCTCCTGGCATTCATCTGTCCATTGGAATCCTGAGTTACGGGCTCCTCTTAATGTCTTAAAGAAAGGCAAGTATTTATCACCCGAGCGAGCCAAAAAGCGAGAAAGAGCTGCAATTCTTCCATTTAGACGTTGCACTTCTCTGATGCTCCTTGGGGGCACCATATCTCTTAGTGCCTTTATCTTTTCAGGATTTGCCTCGATCCCACGGTGTGTGACCATAAAACCTAAGAATTTTCCTGAGGTGACTCCGAATGCGCACTTGGCAGGATTGAGACGCATGTTATAGGATCGAAGGAGGGAGAAGCACCGTTCTAAGTCAGATATATGCTGTGATTTTTCAAGACTTTTTACCAACATATCATCTACATATACCTCCATAGTTCGCCCTATAAGGTCTTTAAAAACCTTATTCATAAGGCGTTGATATGTAGCTCCAGCATTCTTGAGTCCAAATGGCATGACCCGATAGCAGTATAGTCCTTTGTCCGTTTGAAAAGCTGTTGCTTCCTCATCTATGGGATCCATCTTTATCTGGTTGTAGCCAGAGTATGCATCCATGAAGCTCAGCATTTGTTGCCCAGACGTGGAATCAACCAGTTGGTCAATACGAGGGAGCGGAAAACTATCCTTCGGGCAAGCTTTATTGAGGTCCGTGTAGTCCACACACATCCTCCAAGCTCCACTAGCTTTCTTAACCATGACAACATTTGCCAGCCATGCAGGATAGTGTACCTCTCGTATAAGCCCAACTTCCATAAGTTTATCTACTTCCTCTTTGATGGCTTGTTGACGATCCGACGCAAAATTTCGTTTTTTCTGAATAACTGGCTTACAGGCTGGATTTATTTTGAGAGAATGCACAATTATCTCTGAGTCAACTCCTGGCATATCTGCTGGACTCCATGCAAAAATGTCTTGATTTCTACGTAGAAAATCCACGTATTCTCTCTTCTCCTCCTCTGAGAGCATGGATCCGACCTGTACTGTTTTAGATGGGTGCTCATATGAGATGGAGATACATATAAGGTCTTCGACAGGGGAAGCCCTCTGAGGGACGTCCTCATTTCGAAGGTCAAAATTCTCAATACTTAGAGAAACTGATGGACGTGGTTGAGCCTGTCTCAGATAACACGATTGTGCTATTTGTTGATTTCCACGTACCATGCCAATTCCATGTGGGGTTAAAAACTTCATCTTGAGATGTGGAATGGAGGGAATAGCTCCAAAAATTGATTGTAGTGGTCTCCCAAAAATAGCATTGTAAGCTGATTCTGATTTTACTACGATGAATTGGATTGGATGAGTAGCTTGCCAAGGAAATTCCCCAAGTGTTACTGGGAGGCTAATCGTCCCCTCTACTCGTACAGGTCGATTATCAAACCCATATAATGGTCCTGCAGCTGGCTGGAGCTTTTCCCTCACAAGGCCCATACTAAGAAAGGTAGAGTAAAATAGGACATCCACTGAGCTCCCATTATCAACTAAGATCCTTTTGACATTAAAGCATGGATCACCAATCCCCGCATTAATTACAAGTGGATCCTGATGAGGGATCTGAATGCCCTCTAGATCAAAATCATCAAAAGTGATACAATGGTCAGCACGAACTTTCTTTTGTGCTAGCTCCTCGTTCACCGCAAGTAAGACTTTGTTGGATAATAATGGACCCCCAGCGATAGTCTCTATCTCTCCAACCATTTGACGATTATTTTGTGGTTGTCTTTGTGTCAATTGCCCCCCAGCGAGAGGAATATCATTACGACTGGGTGGGTTTGCTATGAATCGACCAAGGTAACCTTGTCGAATTAGTCTCTCGATTTCCTCTTTAAGTTGTTTGCATGCTTCAGTTGTGTGTCCACGGCTACGGTGGAAGTGGCAGTATTGCTCTTGATTTCCTGATTTTGGCTTTAATGGATTTGGCCACTTAATATTCTCTTCATCTCGGATGGCCATCAAGACATTTGCTCGAGATGTATTAAGAGGCGTATACTCTTTCTCTGGTCGAGGCTCCCGTCGAGACTGTGAAGGTCGAGGGGGCAAGTTATTACCCCATTTCTTCTTCCGTTGTGATGATGAATCACCAATCCCTGGTGCATTCTTACGCTTCCCAATCGTTTGCTCGAATTGCTTCTTATGAGCATTAATGGCTTCATCTGCTGAGATTTGTGCCTCCACACGATGAATTAGGTCAGCATATGAATGCACCGTATCTCGCATGAGGGCTGAGTAAAAAGGGCCAGGACGAAGCCCTCCAAGGAAAACTCCTCTTAGCAACTCAGGATCCACCCCTGCAATTTGTCGAGCTTCGACAGAGAACCTTTGGAAGTATTCTTTGAGTGATTCTCCTTCATTTTGGCGTATCCCAGAAAGATGGGAAGGGTCCTTAATAATTCTTCGATTAGCAACAAATTGTTCGACAAACAATTTGGCTAACTTGACAAACGAAGGAATAGTTCTAGCTGGGAGTGAGTAGAACCACGTACGAGCTTGCCCTTTGAGAGTGGCAGGAAATACTTGACAGATGAGCGCATCCGAGGCTCTCTGAATATGCATAATAGTTCTGTAGTGATCGATGTGCTCATAGGGGTCAGACGTCCCATCATAAGAATCAATGCTCGGTAGTTTGAACCCTGCAGGAATGGGATGTTTAAGGATGGCTTCTGTTAGTGGTGAGGTCTCTTGGAAGTCCCACTGATGGAGAGATTGTCTTCCACCCCTATCGGGGAACTCTTCTTGGACCAAGCGCCTCAGTTCATGGCGTAAGACATTGCGCGGCAGGTCAGCAATATGAGGATCGGCCACGTCCTCAAGAATATCTGATGGAATGCGGACTAACTGACTGGGGCGAAAAGGATGGGTAGAGCTAGCAGTGTCGGCAAGGTCAACATCTTGTTGTGTTTTAGGACGACCCCTTGATTGAGGGATAGGGATGTCTGCCTGAACACGTTCAGGTTGAACACCTCTGGCTAGTGATGGATCTTGAGGAAGACGAATCTCCTCCTGCTCTGCTAACATTGGTTGTCGGGCTCCTCGCAGGAGTTAAAGGATCTCCTTTTGAGATTCCTCCATTTTTCGGATGCGGTCTTCCATAGATGGTCCAGATGTTCCTTCTCCAGCCAAGTTTTGCCCACCATGGTGAAAAGAGGCAGATGCCTGACGTCCCTGATTCAGGGATTGATTCTTGGACATGTGAGAGTTGGAGCGAGAGGCTCCTTGGTGGCGATTGCTACGCCTGTTGGCCATTGAAGTAATGATTAATATAGTGGGATTGTCGTTTCCCACAGACGGCGCCAAACTGTTGCGGGCTAGAATATACGCGGCGATAGAGTTATGATTCTACGTCTTAGCGTTGCACGGATATCCAGCTCACACACAAAGAACACAATATTTTTTACGTGGAAAACCCGGAAAGGGGAAAAACCACGGGGCCTAGCCCAGTTGAAGATGATTCCACTAAAATTTGAGAAAAATACAATGGTCTGACTCGTCCTTGAAGACGACCAGATTACAGATATTAACTGAGAGTTTTACAAAAATCCAATGTTACTCCACTGTCAGGTGGTGGTATGGCGGCACTCCGGTGTCAGACGGTGGATCGGTAGTGGCACTTTAGTATCAGGGGATACTTCTTCTTCGAATGGCACCTCGGCGTCCCTTGTCGGTCCGTCGGTGGTGTGGTAGAACTACGGCGGTGGTGCGGCAGCACTCCGGTGGTGGTCGAGGAGGAGCTAGGCGGCAGGAAACTTTCTTCTTTCTCTTCCTTCTTCTCTCTTGGCTTCTCCCCCCTTTCATGAGGAGTGAGGGGTCTATTTATAGATTTTCTGGAGTGGCATAGCTTGTAAATAGGTGTGAGATCAAAGGCAAATAGGGAGTGGCTGAATGGATGGCCGATATTGAATCCCATGATCGTGCACCGTTCGTTGGACATTTGAAGGCCTTAGTGATGTCAGAATTCAGTGATCTTGGGCTCGTTGGATTCGTCTCGTCGAGCCGTTCGATTCGAGTACAAGTTCGTTAAAATCGAAGACCGTTTGGTAACTCAAATTGTGATTTGAACCTTCCAACAGTGCTTCGGGTCCTTGATTTTGATCCATTTGGGCTCGGATTGGGTTGAATTTGGTGTCGTTGGATCCGTATTTCTGAGACGCTCAGTTTGACTATAAGCTCGCTGAAATTGGTGTTTGGGCGCTTCCAGATTTAATTTTTGAAAATTTCCAACTCTATTTTTCCTCAAGATTCGTGCTAGATCAAGCATATTAATTGATAACGTATCAAGAATAAGTGTGAGTTGAAACATAAGAATTATTTGATTTGTCGAGTTATGTCAAGATATTTTTAAAGAGAGAGTTAAATTAAATTTGAATTGTTTACATAATTGTGTTGATTTACTTCAAGAAATGTTTTTCACTATGTGCAATCTTGAAAAGTTTATGCTGAATATTTTGTTATCGTATTTCCTCTAAATTCTTTGGCCTTTTTTAATAAGAGTTCGCTTATTTGGAAACTTTCGAGCTAAAAAGAGTGTCTTTCTACGCTAGGTGGTAAGAGCCTTTTGATAGGTGATAATTGTAAATAATGTATTATTTTATGTGTTATATTTTTAGTGAAACCGTGTTGATTTATTTGTGTTGTGCAGGAAAAATATAAAAAATATACAAAATTTTAAATATCATCCAGCACTGTGGTGTAGGAGAAATCAACGCCACAGCGCCATCAAGGTCACTGCCGGAGTGCTACAACATTGGCATGGGGGCACTGTATTCTATGTTGGATAGCGTAGTGACATCAAAATGGTCAACTTTATATTGCCATGTATATTGTCCTTAAGCGTGGCAGCGTCACTACCTATACGCCTCTGCGCCAAAATTGCCACTTGGGCGCTACAACATTTGAAAGTGTGCAGTGCTGTGATGTGATAGTAGTAACTTCCAAACGACTTGATCTGACAGTGAAACGATGCGACTATTTACTAAGTAACTGATCCATGTCAACAAGCACACGACAGAGTAAAAAACATTAGCGCAACGACGTTAGTTCATTCGTTGCAGCGCCAATCTTTCATGCGCCGCAACGCTAGTTGCATAATTTATGTTTTCCTATAAATAGTTATTGCATTATATTTGTAAGAGAGTTCAATCACTTGTATAATTTTAATACTTTTTAGAGTACTTTTTTAGATCTCTCTTAGAGTCAAATCAAAGAGAGACTAGAAAAGTAGTAAATACAATCATTAGAGTGTTTAGTCAGTATTTATTAAAGCAACTCCTTACATTAATGAAGAAGAAGTGTTTGAGAGACCATTGATCTATTAGTAGATAAATAAAATGTAATAAATAAAAACAAGCACTGAGGTGTCCAGCTCTCATTGGCTTAGCTTTCTTGTATGTATTGCTCTAGTCTATATATAATGTGTAATCCCTGTAATACGATATGGAAAAAAGATAAGCTTTCTTTAATATCTATTTCATGTTTCTCTATTTCTCGTTTTTTACTTCATTCCCGATCTTGCAAACCAAGATCTCTTCGTTTTCCACATGATCCTTCATGGTGATATTGTTATTTTGTATTTTTATTATTCTATGATTTCAATGAAAATAAGTTTGCTTATCTTCTCTTCCATGTATGTTTAATTCTTTAGTTTTGATTTGATGATGTTGAAAACATATTAAGTACAAATGAAGGCTCTTGTGCTCTAAAAGTGAAATGATATTTTTAGTATTATCCTATTCTTTATTTAGTGTACATAGTAGTTATATGTATAGTTAAAATCTAGTGTGATGTATTATCTCGACGGAGGAATGCAAGAGAAACAAGGAATATTGAAATAGTATGTTTGCATACTTAGACATAGGATATAAAATATGTTAGATTTTTAAGGAGATGATATAAGTGTAGGAGATCAACATATATTATTTTCACTCCTACAAGCTCGATAGAGATCTAAGGATGCATATTCTCTAAATCACATTAAAAATAAGAATTTCATTATAAAAGATATGCAATTTACATTCATTAATTCAAAATACATTATTTAAATATTATATCTATTATTTTACTATTTTTATTTAATGATTGAATATCTACAACTATTAATTTTATTTTAGTAGGATAATTTTACAATTAAAGTAAACAGTAGTAGTTGATTGCTGAAAAATATACTTTCTAATTGGTTCGACTTTCAACTATATCACTTTATTACTTAATTTGACACATATATTTGCATATATTAAGTGGGATTTGTTATTTTTATATATCAAAGAAAATCTAAGCATTGTTTAGAGGAGATAGAGTCTTAAATAAATTTTAATTCAAAATTGCACTCCACAGCTCCCATCAATAGGTTACCTAAATAGCAATATTTTGTCATCGCATCTCTAACATGGCAAGATCGAGCCAAAGTCTACTAAGTTTTTTATGTATCATTCTTAGGCCTCCTCCATTGTCATGTTGCTCATCCCAATAGCCTTACACATTGGACTATATATTTGTTTTATAGAAAAAGGATGCAAGTTCCAAGGAATCATATCCATGAAAATGAAGGTATATTTTTGTTCCTGATTCCATGAGTTTTATCAATGAGGAATAAATTTTAGTCACTCACAAAAGGCTTCTATTGTAACTGAAGTATGAATTCAATATACTCAAGGCACCAAAGTTTAATGACATTTAAGAAGAATTGTATGCGTCGTCATCCAAAACTTAATTCAAGATAAAAGTCGACCAATATTCTCTCTATTTCATTGGAAGTGCTACCTCTCTACTTTTGAAATGGCATTCCTTGCATGCATATTTTGGCCACTTTTCTCTCTCTTGGAAAAAGGTTTGAATTAAAGAGGAGTTACATTAATAAAGCCTTCCATGCATATTAAATTTTGCCACCATTCTCTCTATTGAGCGAGTCTTCAATCAAAGAATAGTTAAATAAAAAAACATATGGAAAACAATTCAAATTCAAAATTTTCCACTTGCAGATGGTCCTTTAAATATTTATACATTTATTTATATAATTGAATATTATAATAAAATGGCTATTAATGTGTGGTATTATTTTATTAAAAAATAAGCTTGGTTTGTATGATGTATGTGGGTCTCCGAAAGGATTCCGCTCGTGTGGTTCGAATGCAAAGGGTACGATCACACTATCCCGTAGGACAAAATGGTCGTAGGCCTTTACACTCGGCACAAGCAGGCCGATGGAAGAGCAGATGGAGTTATAGATACGATTAGCCATGGAGGATAGCGGCTTTCACCTACTAACCTCGATGGATAATAATATCTATAACCTAAAAGTTCACGAGATTTCCCCTATTCGATACATCAGCATCGAATAGGGTTTATTTGATTGTGGGGATCGGTTTCCTACGGGCGCAAGCCCCCGTAGTTAATTACATCCTAAGCCTTGACTTAGGAAAACTCTCGATTAAGGATGTTGGATTATCTTCTCGAATGGGTTTAGTGCAAAGGAGTTTCTAGGCTTTCCTAATCAAAGGGAAGAAGGTCCCAATTTGGCTTAATCAATCACACATGGTTCATTCAACATCCGGCCGGTCCGAGGAAGAGAAAACTGGGGAAAAAGAAAGAGGCCACGCATCTCAAGCAAACATGAAAGAAAGAGGGAGGTGGCGTCATCTATGTGACGCGGATGGGCAGGATTTATAGCTTCCGAAAGGATGGATAGCTTACCCACCAATAAGGTGTATAGGGGTACACTCGTACCACTCACCTTTAGATCTTAAATCTATAAGAGGTGTAATATCGTACATACGACGTTAACGCCTACGACCTAACTAATGCAGTCTGGGCTTATTCCTTGCCTGAAAAAGGAAGCCAGTTAAAATCCTAAGCACAACCAATCGTCCTATATGTATGCAAGATGGGAAGGCTCTATCCTAATGAATCAAGGATTTGCAGTTCAAAAGAGTTAAATCAGAGACTCTACAATATGCAAACGAACATATCTAGCGTTGTTAATGATGCATGAAACAAATGCACGAATAAGAAAAATCCTTAGGTCCACTAATGCAATGCATGTATGTAGGTAAAGTGCATTGTGAAGAAAAGTGTGTAACATATGCATGACATCCAGAGTACAGAAAAAAATAAATAAACACACCCTAAAGGTATCCTTCAGGCAAGATACCCGCACAGAAAATCATCAAACGGTGCCCACTGGCACAAATAGGTGGCCTACTCTACAGGCCTAAATGACCCTAATGGTCTCTAAGGCTCAAAGAAAGAAAGAAAAAAAAAAAGGATGGGGGGTATCATACCCAAAACCGGAAAAGGGCAAAGTCCTAGCAGAAAAACAACAATGCCCACTTCGTGTGGGAAAACAACGATGCCAACCGGCACAAGTAGGTGGCCTACTCTACAGGCCTAAATGACCCTAATGGTCTCTAGGGTTCACAGAAGGGGGCAAGCTATGACCTATAGGGCCAAAGCTTCGTTAGTGCGCTACCCTATGGCTGGCTACCTAAACATGCTAGAATACCTATTAACAATTTGTGTGTGGAGTGTAGCAGTTCCGATGTATAGGAAGGAGTTTAGGTTGCAAAAGTTATACCTGAGCGTGGCGCAGCCACTTAATAATTCCAAGCAAGCAAATTGTCCATTAATTCTTGATCGTGCAAGGCCCGATGTACCTCGCAATATAAGATAAGAGAAAAATATATATGAGCGTAGATGCCATTCAGAAAAGAAATGCAGGTAAATAACAAAATTATAATTAACAAGAAATTTAAAATTAACATTTATCAAGCATGTGCATGTAGTAAATATTGAATCAACAGAAGGAAATCTCAGCCTATCCTAAGACTAGGAGTCGTGTCCTAACCAAACAAGTCTAAGGTGTATGCAGGCTGTGTAGTTTAAGATATACCCTATATAGAATGATTTAGTTATAATTGCTTATATTTTTTTATTTGTTAAAAGGCCAAAAGAGAAACTTTAATTTAAGTTGAAATATTAGTAGTTTAGGATTAATTTTAGAGATTTTGTTTTAGGATTTGATTGATTATCACCTTTGTTTCACACCGAGGCCGTGAGGTTTATTTCACCATCCTTGGGGTTAACTTAATAGCCTCGTAAGCCTGGGTTACCCAGTGGTAATCAACTCTGTTCGATTATTAGTTGGTTATAAATTAGAAAAGAAATGTAGATTAAGTGATTTATTATCAATTAGGGTTTGACTTAAACCAATTAAGAAATTAGTTTTAGGTTTTAACACCCCATTAGATCCATTCGTGGCGTTGTGCCACCAGGCTCGAGGAACCAGGCCTCCTTAGGACACTTAGCCCCGCAGTAGTCCATCCAATAAACTTCACTTCTGGAGTAGTTGTTATGTATTAAGGGATTTGTTAATTGATTTTATATGATTAATCTAGGGTTTGATCTTTAGAAGTCTTTTACCCTAATAAGTTTTAGATTTAGATTTGATCTCCTAATCTTAGTCTATCTCTTTTAAATTTTAGGCTATTTAGGAGTTTATTATTAGATTAGTTATATTTGATTTAGATGTATGTTTTAGATTTAGAATTCAATAATTATAAGTGTTAATTATAAGTTGATTAAGGATTAAGTATTTTTTAATAAATTTTAAGAATTAGATTAAGATTGGTTGGTTGATTATTAATGGATTAAAGAAAGAAAAGGCTAAACCTAGGAAGACGTGTCGCTAAGTTTAATTTTGATGTCTCTATCCTATAAGGAGCATGCATCCTAAGTCTATGTTTTCTAAGACCCGGTCCTTAATTTTTGTCCTTAGATGTCGCTAAAGTTATATGACTAAAAGTGGTGTTGTTTTCTAATCCCTAGGACTCTCGTACATGTGTCACTAAGTTTAGAGATTTATGTATAAAAGTACGATAATAAATAGCAATTCAGTAGAAAGAAAAGAATGAAAATTATAAATAAAAGGAATGTAGGCATTGTTGTTTTGGACACACTTCTTTAAAGACAAGTGTATCCTAAAGCAACATCAACAATGCCCTTTAATGTTCCCACAATCCAAATGAGGCACTTGATATGTTTAAGACCTCTACCCACAAGACTCTCCAAGCAAAGCCTATGACAACTAAGGGAAACCAACCTCTAAAACTCAATTCCAAAATCTAGACTCTCTTTATTTTATATTCGTTCAACATTCCATGTATTGTTAGAAGTCGACACTAAAGAAAACTAGCTCGAGTAGGGAGTACCTTGCTCCAAAGGACACTACCCACCCTCCAACACAAAGCTCCTTAATATTTCAAGTTCCAAAATCCATCTTATAGAGAGAAACACTAAGGGAATTTAACCCAAAATTACCTAAAGCTTTAAACCCCAAGATTCATCTTTAGAAACAATCACTAAAAGAATTTAATTCAAATAGGAAAGCACTAACTACCCCCCCCCCCCCCCCCCCCCCAAAAGACACTAAGAGATCCTACTACACAAATTCAATCATAAGATTATACCTCTCAAAATAACTTGCAAGGACCTTCCAAATAGGCTACTACACAAAATTCTACAAGGAGAAAATCTACCAAAATCTCTTCTTTTGTTTTCGACCCAAAACCTACAAAAGACCCACAATCAAGTGCCTCTTTTAATTTGGAGTGGGGTATAAACCACAAAGCTTTCCAACAAGAAAGTTGTATGCAACCTCTCGTTGTAAAGCCTTCATCACAAAACATTCACAAAAAAAAAATCCATCGATAAAGCCTCTCGATGCAAAACAATTCGCAAAACTTCTAACCATATAGCTATTCATAAAATCTTTCAATACAAAGCATTTCATAAAACTTTCCAAACCATGAAGACATTCACAAAACTTATTAAAACTTTTTATAAAGTCTCCAACAATAAAACGACTCGCAATGCTTTCTAATGTGAAATCATCCTTGAAATTATTTAAATATAAGACAACTTATAACATCTTTTTTTTAGACGACTCATAGCAGCACATGTATTTAATGTTAGAACCCAACACTTTTTGATATCTATCACATAATTATGCAAGAAAATGCTCATGCTGACAAGAAACAAAATATGTGAGTGGCCAAATATCTTTGAAACCAATAAAGATTTTATGAATAATAATATCATGACGGAACCATAAATAAGAAAAAGCCCAACACTACTTGCCAAGAATTTATTACCCAAACCAGATCATAGGAAGAAAAGAGAAATAACTTTCTCTACATGAAGCAATGAGATCTTTCTGTAAGACATTCTCTAACCTTTCATGAGGATGATACTAACATGGGAATTTGCATGAGGATAACAGATTTAAATATCCATATAAAAACTTGAGAGAATGAACAACATAAAAGGAGAGAAACTTGTAATCATACATATATTGCCTTTTCCACTACTTTAAAAGATTACAATCTCCAACTAATACATCTCTTAGAAATTTAGAAGAAACTAACATTTTTTTTTTTGAAACATAGGAGAAGACAACCATCCTGACCATAGTTAATCTCAAAAAGAAAGCTCAAACGGCATATTACGAATCCTCCATCGAATAAAGTCAACAAAGCTTCTCATATTGAACGAATGCCAAGAGAATGCAATAATCTATAATAAATCTCCAACTTGCTCGTGGTTCTAGAAAAGCAAATAATTCACAAGCCCTTGATAACGAACATGTAACTATTAGAACTTAATAAAGCCATCACCTTTCTCACCGAATACGTGGATGCGACATTGAAGCATGACAGTTTCTATGTAAGTTTGACAAGCACAACAAATTCTCCAACCATACATGTGATTCTATGATATAAACATGTACAAAAATCTCGTGGTGAATATACAAAACTTTGATATTGAATACAAGCGTGATGTCGATGCTTAGATATTTGCACAATTTTCTAACATGATTTATGCTTCCGATTAATCATGAAAATACCTCAAGTGATCTGACATGATCTACTAAACTTTGCTTTCAATATCTATAGTAAAAGTTCTTTTCCTTACTAAACATGTCTCCAACTAGTTACGGATCACAAAAGTATGCATGCCACCCACAAGACTTTAAAGTTATGAAACAACAAATCTCAACACTTAAAAAGAACATGTATATATCAATGTCAAGCTCTATAGAATGATGAATCTTTAAACCGTAAGTGAGATTCCAAAATACATAAAGTATGCTCCCAACACAATATTTGAAAATTTAGACATTCAAGGCTAGGCATGAGCCTTAGTTATATCCATTACTCTACAAGAAGATTTAGAAGCTCTAGGCCTTCTTTAAACTATTATGCCGGCACGATAAAAGCAAAGTTCCAACAACTACAATCAACTCAAAATTTCTTGCTCCACAAAAAGAGTTGATTCCAACATGAGTGCAAAACATTTCCAAGCATATAAACCTTTATGCCATATCAAGTTCCATATCAAGCGGAGGATACTTTTGATGTAGTGAAAACAAGATGTGGGAGACAATGAGCATATATGAAAGAAAACTCAAACACCATCATAACAATGTCTATAAATCACCTTGTATGATTACAAGATTTATAGGTTATGACCAAAGCGGAGCCTTAACTTGAACCAAAACATCGCCATTCCTTCCCAAGGAAACTCCACCAAACAATTTGTATGCAATGCTTATGAAATCGCCCAAAGCAAGGTAGCATGAAAATTTGATTTGCACACACACATTTGATTAAAATCACATAAGTAGTTTGCACGATATCACATAGAACGTGGTAGCAAGAAAAGCATGTTTCATGAGTCTCCAACCCAGATTAGTAAACCCTTACACCAAAAACACTCAAATGCACTTGTTAGCAAAAGATAGGAAATTTCTTAGGAGAAGAAATGTATAGCTCAAACCACTAAATCTCCTTAATGTACCAAGACTTGCAAGAGAAATAGACTTGGAACATATGCTCCCCACTTTATCGGCACCTTCACATTCATAAGAGAATGATATAGGTCAAATAAAATATAAATATATCAACAATTTATTAATGGGCATTTCCACAAACATTTTGCATGCATACTTTAGTAAGGAAACAATTATGGCCTCTAAAGACTTGCCACGGTATCCTTAGAGTCTTTCAAAGTTCACTCCTAAGATTTTATAAAATGCAACATGAATCAAAGTAGATCTCTCATGTCAACCATTAATAAGCATAAATTCCTGCATATTTTTATGAAGAAATAACATAACTCTAACAGCCTAGGCCTTGCTATGAGGCACATCACATCTCACAAGATCACATAGCCTATCTTCCTAAATGAAATAAATATAGAGTAAGGAATGTTCAGCTCACAAATGCTGCAGAAATTTACTGTGACAGAGAAGAACAAGCCTTGCATTCAACCATGATCACTGCAGTGGAGTCGGCAACTAGGAGACGACGTGAACGAATTCGCTGAAGCGGTCCGACCTTGGCTGGGGTCGGACGGGCTTCGGCTTGGCTAGGGTCGTGCGAATAGAGAGGTCGGGGAGATCTCGGCTTCCCCTAGGCTTCACGGACTAGAGAGGAGACAGGGAATCGGGGGGAGGGGGTGGCTCCGATCTGGGTTGTGTGAAACTAAGAGGGAGGAAGGGTGGCCTCCCTGTTCTGATCCGAACATAGCAGAGACGGAGAGGGAGGGAGACGGGATTCTCCTGGGCTTGTGCGAAATCAAGAGGGAGAGACCCCGTGAGAATGAGGGATCGGGATTCGCCTAGGGCTTCTTTTTTGAACCCGAGCTCCAGAGGGAGCCGAATCCCGAGAGAAAGCAAAGGCCGGGGTACTCAATGCGACTGAACCCTGCGGCAACGGTCGATTATTTGGATTTTGAGGAAATTGGGGCCGTTTGATGCGATTACCGGATTTAGGGATAGATTCAAATTAAGCCAAAAGCAATTAGGATTTATTCAAAATTAATTTGGGCTGATTCAAGTTAGATTTGGATGCAAATCTGGTTCAAATCGGCTCGATTTAAAATCGGGTTAAGTTCGATCGATTTGATCAAACCAAATTGAACTCAAATTGAAATCGCTTCGGGTCAAATTGAACTCGACGAGGAACAATCGCGTCGCTCGAATCTGCTCGAGCGAAGAACGAGGTCAACAATGTATAATAATGCTTTGGGCATTTTTTAAGGTAGGTTTGGATGGCTCTACCTTATGGGAACTTTGGTGAGTTTTTCATAAAATAATATTTTATATTTGATGTAACGGTCCAAAGTCTTAATTATCGAGATATTGTCCTTTTTGGCATAAGGTTCTCACGATTTTGTTATGTTGGTGTAACTTCACAGGAAGTCACTCATCCTAATATTTTTCTAGCACCTATGTTGCACCGATACACCTATTTATGAAGGCGTGCTGTATCCGATACATCGATACACGGATACGCATCCGATACTCCACCGATACGTGTCGGATATGCTAAAGTCGTATCCAATTAAAATACTATTTAATTTCAAAAGGACACACGTATCTGATACGCGTGTCCATTGAAAAACAAAAAGAAATCCGAAAAAAAGACGCGTCGTATTTACTTCCACGATTGCGAGCAAGATTCTCTCATTTTCGAGATGGATTTGAGTCTCTTGATGATATGAAAATATTAAAATTTACTAATCTTTCACTTGATCAGCCTGAATTAGAATCTATAATATTTATTGAAGATGATATAGAAGTTCAAAGACAAACCAATGAAGAAGATAATTATATAATTCCCTCTATTGAATAGTTGAAACTTCGAGTGCTAGATAATTTATATTTATGCTTTTGTTGTTTTACTAGACATTTAATGCTTGCTTATATTTTGATATTATAATCTACAAGGCTACAAATGATGTTGTTGTCATTTTTTTTTTTTGTAATTTTAAATATTATGCTTTGTTTGCTTTCTTAATTTTTTTGTATGATTTATAAATTATAATGTCGTGTCTGCGTCGTACCCGTATCCTGTATTTTTAAGAATTGACGTGTCCTGTATCCATATCGTGTCGTATTCGTGTCGCCGTATCCGTATCGGTGCAACATAGACGAGCACGCTTAACTACAAAGTTTCTTAATGAAATTCTAATAATTACATCAAAAGACATCTCGATATTTAAGGGTTTAACTTCTTTTACTTAATGGATTTCACAATATCCCCCACTTAAATAACTGATGTCCTTGTTAGTATCCTTATCCCATATTCATCCACGAGGCAGATAGAATTTTAGAGGCAGCCCCTATAATTTCAAGTAGTGATTTCTGTCATTGCATCATATAGGGTTCAGGATGTGGCTCATATGGCATAACATTTTATCTTGTATGACACTTAGTTCCCATCTTCTAGCTGTTGTATTGCTTTGATACCATTTATAATAACCCAAACTTTTAATTATGGGATGATCACGCTTAAATGTGGAGTTTCTAATGAAATTTCAACAATTATACTAAAAGACACCTCGATATTTAAGAGTTTAGTTTCTTTTACTTAATGGGTTTCACATTTGATTTCAATCATGAATGAGGAATGATAAGAAATTGAAGGTGGTGATAGGGTGAGAGGGTGAAGGGAATAAGTCCTCGCCAATTTTATTTATGAAATGGTGGATTATGGAGTGTAATAATGACTAATTTCCTAGCCATGGTCAATGAATACATAAATATTCCATAAAATACTATGTCTTCACATTGAGGATGAAGGGAACATCAATGAACCATGTGGTTTACTGAGGACCTTCTAGTAGTGGGTTTTGTCCATGGTGGAATATGGGATGTAAGTCAAGCCCAGACAAATATGAAATATGTTGGTAAATATTTAATGGTCATATCATTATAATTTTTATATATGGGTAAAAATGAATCTATAAATCCTTGAAGGACCATCCATAAGAGAGAAAAAATAAAATTGAATTGTTTGCTTTAGAGCTTTATTTGTATAACCATCCCTTGATTTGTATTAAGAAAATCATCCCAAATGAAATCTAAATTTTATAATAATTTGCATATTATTCAAAGCTTATTTAGGCTTCGTTTGGGACGGCTTTTTTACTGCTTTCTAAAACGGAGTTTTAATACAAAAATAAAAAAATTTGTACTAAAACTCCGTTTTAGAAAGCAATTAAAAAGCCGTCCCAAACCAAGCCTTAGTTCAATCTCAATAAATTCGAGAATCAATTTAATTATTTCTTTAAGACATGTTTCATTATCAAAATTTATGATTAATTTTATGATCCCAATAGCGTTCATTCAAAAAATTGGATTAAATTATTACATATTTATTTAAAACTTAGCATCTTCCCATTACAAAAAAAGGATTTACATATATTTCACTTTATTTCATATTATTTACATATCTAACACCCAAAATATTAATATTATATGCCTACCACCCATAGAATAAATATGAGTGCATTGAATGAAATATTAAAATTTATAAGATGGTATGAATGGTATGAATGAAATATATGAGTGATATGATAAATATGTAATATTAATATTTTAAATATTAGAAATATAAATAACATAAAATAAAATGATATATTTGTAAATTCCTCCTAAAAAAATATTACTTATCAAGTACGTGGAGGGAATGAGTGCGTTCTTACATATTTTAAAATATTCAGTGGCTCATTGCCTCATTTGACGTTAATGTTATAAAAAGATGCTGACGCCTCGCTCAATTCCAACCAGGAAAAACAAACAGATGACTTACTCTTCTAATATTTGTGGTGGTATAAGAAAGGAGAGAAGGGTAGATAACTACGAAGTTAGAGATAAGTCAGCTGGGCCCTTCTCTTCTCAAGTACGTGGCTGTCATTGCTCAAGCGGCATATTGTGTAAACAGATAATTACATAAAAAATATATATGAGAGTTGAAATTGTAAAATAAAATTTTGAAATGTAATAAAAGTAATTATTATATTGTAGATATTATTCAACACTCTATTTAAGATAAAAAAAACTATTAGGGGCTGTTTGGTAATAAGAAGGATTTAATTTTTGCAGTATTTAGTAAATTCTTAATCCTGTAAAACTGTTTGGCAATGTAGTCTAGCATTTAAAGTAGGTAGTTTATTAAAAATTCAAATTTAATTTATATTTTAAATTCAATTTGTATTTTAAATAATAATTACTTATTAAATTAAATTTAATTATGTTAATAAATTATAATTATAAATAATATAATTTAAAGCTAATTTAATTGTTAAATGATTTAAAATTAATAATTTTTAATTATTAATAATACGATTAATTATCTAATCAATTATTTAAGTATTATATTATTTCTAATTAATTATTACTTCACATACATCTTGTTAATTTTTTTATTACTCACAGCTAATTATGTAATTAATCATTTAAGTATTTTTAATAAAATTTAATTTTAAATTATATAATTCATTATCTAATTAATTATTAATATTTTATATTATATTAATTAAGCTAAAATAAATTAATTTCTATTTAAATGATAGGTAGTCTAGGGTTTCCTTTTCAATTTATCCATTTCTTCGTTGTTGTTGCTTCTCCTTGCGGCCATTTCTTCATTGCTACTTTGCTTCACGTACGTCTTTTGAAGTAGAGTTTTGAAGGCTTCAACTTCTTTGTGTGAAGTGGTGTTCTGAGAAAGACGCTAAAGAGGCTTCTTCGCCTCCTTCAATGACATCAGATCAGATGTCATGACAAGAGCTCGCTCACTTCAGGGATTACCATCTTTTATTGTCGGATTGGAAGTCATGACGGGAGCTTAACCAAACCATATAAAACTTCCCAATGTGGTGCAGTAGACCCTAACCTTGCTAGGAAGTCCTTAAAAGCCTATTTTAAAGCCATCAACCTTTTTTTTTTTTTTTTTTTTTTGACATTTAGGTTAATTAAGGCAAATTGATCACACACACACATTACATATGCATGATGAATCAATACCTTTTGATTAATAGACAAAGCTCCGAACTAACAGACCAAGTTGAATTGTGTCTACCTCTACTTTTTTTTTTAAAAAAAAAATTATTCCATGAATAAAAGATGAGTACAACAAGTGTCATAACGGAATAAAAGCCAAATACAAGGAGAGATAACAATTAGGGAGGCCGAGGATAAACAAGACAACAAAGGCCAACATGCTCAATAATTGGCAAAGACTTCCAACCACTCTGTAACCAGGCATGGGCCATCCAGAGGAATGAAAGAGCAATACAACGTCAACAAGCCAAATAATCACCAACACCGAGAGCTCCAAAAAACATCACCAAAGGTTGTCAACGAACCACAGATCCAAAGTGGTGAGCCCGAGCCACATCATCACCCAAATAGAACAAATAAAAGCCATAGAGGCAGCAACCATTGTTTTGAAAACCGGACCGGACCTGCCGGTTCGACCGGTTCAACCGTAAACCGGTCCTACAGCCGGTTCGGTCCTATCTAAGAACCAGGCTAACAACGAACCGGCCAAAACCGGCTTGAACCGCTGGTTGAACCGGCCGACCATTGAACCGGTCCGTTTTTTAAGAACCAGCCGATTCAACTAATAATATATTTAAATATCATATATCTTATTTAATAATATGTTAAAAAAATTTATTGTATTATATAGTAAATTAAATATAAATAACCAAGCTCACATGATGCCATAATACCATGAAAGCTCTTAAAGCACAAGTACAAGGAAAGGTATATAAACAACACAACTTAGAATTCCTAAGATATGTGGGACTAAAGAACTAGTTGTTTTTTGTTTCAACATTCAACAATGTGCATTAGATATGTTTGAATAAGAATTTGTTGGAAATTTTTTTTGTGGAATATTCAAATAAAAAATAATCATAATAATTTTTAAACTTCTTAAATTTATTATTAATTATATTTTTATAATTATTTAAATAAAAATAATTATTTATCATTTTTAAAGTTCTTAAACATTTTCTAAATGCGAAATTAAATGATAGAAAAATAAAAATCTTAAAAAATAATATTGTATGACTTTATAAATATAGTTTTATAATGTAAAATTGATATATAATTTATATATGTAAATTATGCATAAATATATAACATAAAGCAATCATTTATATCAAATAAATATATTTATATATAAACTAAATTTTATTAAATATAAATTAAAATAAAAAATTAAATATATTTATATTTAAATTTAAAATTAGTAATTATTTATATTTAAACATATAGCATACATATGATAATTATTTATATTTAATTTTAAAATTATGTAATATATTATATATGTATGAATTTTATTTATTTTTTAGACTAAAAATTCTTAGAATTATAAAATTTTTATGAATAAATTGTCATTATTATTATGTTAATTTTATTACTTTTAATTATATTATTATTTATTACGTCATCCGGTTCAACCCCGGTTGAACCGGTCGAACCATGAACCTCTCATTCTTCCGGTTCGTTGTCCTGCCCGATTTTCACAACCTTGGCAGCAACATATAAGTTACCAACAAAGAAAAAATAAAAAAACCAAAACAACAACCACCAAAAGCTATTTTTTGGATTTCTGTTTTCTACGTTTACCAACCCAAGCATTTCCATCTCGCACAATATCTTGCTGATCAAAACATTCAACTCTATCAACCTCCAAAGAGAAATGGGAAGAGCACTCAAGCCAATCTATTTGTATCCTAACACTCCCCCCCCCCCCCTGTGAGATCTCGTTCCCTTACTGTTCCTCTCTGAATTGGATTTCCCTCCCAGAATCGGCCAGGACGAAGTTGAGATCGTCCAGGCCGATCAGTGCATTCAAACAGCTAATTTCTGGAGCTATTTCTGGACAGGATCGTCCAGGACGATATTGAGATCGTCCAGGACGATCGACACTGTTCACAATACCGTCCTGATCATCGCCTTGGGAATGGTCCAGGACGATCAGAATTGGTCTGATCGTCCCGGGACGATCGGGCGATCGGCCAGGCCGATCTGAGTATGATATAAGGAAATGAGCTCGTTTTGAGGAGAGATAAATTCATTTTTTAAAATCAGATATTTTGAGGAGAGAGAAAGAGAAAGGAAAAAAGAGGAAAAGCTTGGTTTTGGAGGCCGCGGAGCGCTTTTCGTCCGACGCTGCTGTTGGGAAAAGTAAAGATCTCGTGGTAAGGACTCCGAACCCTGTTTCTGTTTTCGAAGATCTTGTATTTTGATCGAGTTGTGCACTGTTTTGTGTTTTCGTAGTCTACTTTTGGACATGATTTTGATTTGACACAACTTTCACCGCACAACTTTTAGTATGTTATAGATATGACTATTGTACACGATTTGACTGTATTCTACGAAGATTTTATCGGTCGGAATTGATTCTACGCGATTTTAATCAAATAGAAAATTATCAGGACATGATTTGATTTGGATTCTTTACATTGATAGTCTTGTATTGATGCTGTGGATATTCTGTTGTAATTTGGAGAGATTCAAAATTTGTATCTTTTTGCAGGATTTTTGTGTAAATTTGACCGACTACCGTTACTCTGCCCGATTTTCGTATGATTTCTGATTTTCCCGGAATTGATAGATTGACTTGTTATGTGCATGACTATTGATATAATTATTCTTATTGCATCGATTATTGCATTGAATTGATTGTTACTGAAAGACAAGTGGGAACCTGGTTGAACGTTGGTTGGAGATGATACCTGTACAGGATGGTGGGCCGACGGGCTTTCCTTTAAATCATAGACCATTGATAATTGATAAAACGATTGGGAGTTATAAGGAGTTTTATATGCCGACGGGCAAAAGAGTGACGACTCTTCTTGATTGAAACCAACGTGCGGATACCTACAACAGCAATATGGATTTCTACAACAGCATCATTGATAATGACTAGTGTTTGTGCTTGTCGAGTAAGACCATTGTATGGATTTCCTGATATGCATTGATTTATCGATTTCCGACTGATTTATTGATATTGATGGATTTATCTAATTGATTTACTATCGTACGGATTCATTGATTTCACTGATTGATCACTGAGCATTGATATGATCATGAATAGATATAGATATTGCATTGATAGCATGGATATGGACATCGTATAGATTCATTGATATTACTGCCTATAGATTTTATAATTTCGCCGAGCATTAATATGATCATGAATAGATATAGATATTGCATTGATAGCATGGATATGAACATCGTATAGATTCATTGATATTACTGCCTATAGATTTTATAATTTCGCCATCGCTACTGTTTCTGCACCGTACTGACTGCTTTATAGATTCATTATTTCGTATTGATTTTCTCGATTGATTTCATTGATTAGATCGTATTGATTAGACCGCATCGATTTGATTGACGTATATTGATTGATTGAGTTGATTTATCGATTTGCCTGCCGCTGCATTGACTGGTTTTATTGACTATTGATTTTCGGATTGCATTGACTCATTGACCATTGATTGATACGGATT
Organism: Dendrobium huoshanense; assembly: GCA_016618105.1. Classification (NCBI taxonomy): domain Eukaryota; kingdom Viridiplantae; phylum Streptophyta; class Magnoliopsida; order Asparagales; family Orchidaceae; genus Dendrobium; species Dendrobium huoshanense. Next base: position 26,425,640 of record CM028352.1, on the reverse strand, counting down.
TGATAGATTGACATGCATATTGATAGCATCGCCGTGCTTTGATTTCAGTTATAGGTATTAGGTGACCTGCTGGGCTTTGTAAAGCTCATTATATGTGGTTGAAATTTTCAGGTCAGGGCTTGAGAGCAGGAGATAGGAATTGATCCAGATCTTCAGGTTTTGGTCTTTTGGGTCGATTGATGATTCTTTTGTACTCAGGACAGGATAATTTCTTTACTTGTATTGTAGTGTAGTTCCTGAGTATTGTACATGATGTTTTGAGATATGAATCGACTGATATATATTGATGTTCAAATTTTATAGATGTTGATAGATTGTTTATTGAAGGTTTTAGATAGCTCTGGTAAATTATTTGGGTAATTGATTGACATTCTTTCCAAGTTAGATCTTGGGGCGTGACAAAGTTTTGGTATCAGAGCAGTGTTATTAGAAGAATGGATTGTTACCAGAGTTGTAGGTTTGGATTGAGAATTGGGTAGATTGGGTAGCTGTAAGAGCTTCATTGGCATACATCATTACATGTGTGTATTATTGTTCTGAATTGTGCAGATGAAAAGATATGGATCCTCCAGTAGAATCCAGTGTACCGAATGAGCAACACAGCGCAGCTCCAGTACATTCAGAGAGTATGATGCAGTTGGCTACTGCGATTGCACATGTTATGGGTGATGCGTAGAGCAAAATGAGTGGTAGCAAAGAAGAAGAGGCAGACAGACACTTGCAGATGTTTCACAAGCTGAAGCCTCCGTTGTTCAAAGGGGCTGTAGGACCTCAGGCTGCTGAGGATTGGATTCTGAGAGTGGAAAAGATTTTCAACAGCATGCAGTGTCCGGGGAATAGAAAAGTACCATTGACTGTGTTCCTGTTTGAGGGCGAGGCGGAGAGATGGTGGATTGGACAGCAGAGAGAGAAATTTCAGGGGAAGACTAATGCTGAGATCACCTGGGATGAGTTCACTGCAGTGTTCAGGATGTGGTTTGTACCACCGTCAGCTCAGCGACAGATGCAGGAAGCTTTCATGAGATTGGAGCAAGGCCGCAAGTCAGTGATGCAGTATGAGGCCGAGTTTACTGCACTTGCCAGGTACGCTGCTCATCTGATTCGTACTGCCGAGGAAAAGTGTTATAGATTTCTGCACGGATTGAACAGAGAGCTGAGGCATCCACTAGTACCTTTTCGGATCCATGAGTTTTCTGAGCTGGTGGAGCGGGCCCGATTGATAGAGATTGATTTGGCGACACCGGTATCGAGGTACGAGGATACCAGGAGAAGGAGAGATGAGATACGACGAGATGATTCTGGTAGAGACCGAGATAGAGAGAAGAGAAACAGGTACGAGGGTTCGAAGGGATCTGCATCGAGATCTGCATCACGATCTACATCGGTAGTATCGTCTGGTGGTTCTAGTGAGTGCATTCACTGTGGTAAACGACATGCAGGTCGGTGCTACCTATTGACGGGACAGTGTTTTTATTGTGGACAGCAAGGACACAGAGCAGCAGATTGTCCTCAGAAAGGACTGGGTGGAAGGACTGATTCTGGCACGGGTACAAGACATTAGATGACTGTTGGCTCGAGGGCCGACAGTGAGAGATCAGGGAATCAGATGGATGATAGAGCTGTCAGAGATCAGAGAGAGACAGTTGCGCCACGACCTCCTGCACTTCCTCCAGTGGTGCCACGCATCTACAGTCTACAGAGTTTATAGCATCGTGAGGATCAGCAGCGACCAAAAAGTTCTACTGGTAAGATTGATTTGACTAACCGATTGACATTGACATATGAACATTGCATATTGACATTTGATTGATTGCATTGTGTGTTTGTATGGATTTCGACGAGTTTTGATTTGGATTTGGATTTCGATCGGTTTGTTTTGCTTCGTACCTGTAGGGAAATGTCGGGATGACATTTTTCTAAGGTGGGGAGATTGTGAGATCTCGTTCCCTTACTGTTCCTCTCTGAATTGGATTTTCCTCCCAGAATCGGCCAGGACGAAGTTGAGATCGTCCAGGCCGATCAGTGCATTCAAACAGCTGATTTTTGGAGCTATTTCTGGACAGGATCGTCCAGGACGATATTGAGATCGTCCAGGACGATCGGCACTGTTCACAATACCGTCCTGATCATCACCCTGGGATTTGTCTAGAACGATCAGAATTGGTCTGATCGTCCCGGGACGATCGGGCGATCGGCCAGGCCGATTTGAGTATGATATAAGGAAATGAGCTTGTTTTGAGGAGAGAGAAATTCATTTTTTAAAATCAGATATTTTGAGGAGAGAGAAAGAGAAAGGGAAAAAGAGGAAAAGCTTGATTTTGGAGGCCGCGGAGCGCTTTTCGTCCGACGCTGCTGTTGGGAAAAGTGAAGATCTCGTGGTAAGGACTCCGAACCCTGTTTCTGTTTTCGAAGATCTTGTGTTTTGATCGAGTTGTGCACTGTTTTGTGTTTTCGTAGTCTACTTTTGGACATGATTTTGATTTGACACAACTTTCACCGCACAACTTTTAGTATGTTATAGATATGACTATTGTACACGATTTGACTGTATTCTACGAAGATTTTATCGGTCGTAATTGATTCTACGCGATTTTAATCGAATAGAAAATTATCATGACATGATTTGATTTGGATTCTTTACATTGATAGTCTTGTATTGATGCTGTGGATATTCTGTTGTAATTTAGAGAGATTCGGAATTTGTATCTTTTTGCAGGATTTTTGTGTAAATTTGACCGACTACCGTTACTCTGCCCGATTTTCGTATGATTTCTGATTTTCCCGGAATTGATAGATTGACTTGTTATGTGCATGACTATTGATATGATTGTTCTTATTGCATCGATTATTGCATTGAATTGATTGTTACTGAAAGACAAGTGGGAACCTGGTTGAACGTTTGTTGGAGATGATACCTGTACAGGATGGTGGGCCGACGGGCATTCCTTTAAATCATAGACTATTGATCATTGATATAATGATTGAGAGTTATAAGGAGTTTTATATGCCGACGGGCGGCCGACGGGCAAAAGAGTGACGACTCTTCTTGATTGAAACCAACGTGCGGATACCTACAACAGCAATATGGATTTCTACAACAGCATCATTGATAATGACTAGTGTTTGTGCTTGTCGAGTAAGACCATTGTATGGATTTCTTGATATGCATTGATTTATCGATTTCCGACTGATTTATTGATATTGATGGATTTATCGAATTGATTTACTATCGTACGGATTCATTGATTTCACTGATTGATCACTGAGCATTGATATGATAATGAATAGATATAGATATTGCATTGATAGCATGGATATGGACATCGTATAGATTCATTGATATTACTGCCTATAGATTTTATAATTTTGCCGAGCATTGATATGATCATGAATAGATATAGATATTGCATTGATAGCATGGATATGGACATCGTATAGATTCATTGATATTACTGCCTATAGATTTTATAATTTCGCAATCGCTACTGTTTCTGCACCGTACTGACTGATTTATAGATTCAATATTTCGTATTGATTTTCTCGATTGATTTCATTGATTAGATCGTATTGATTAGACCGCATCGATTTGATTGACGGATATTGATTGATTGAGTTGATTTATCGATTTGCCTACCGCTGCATTGACTGGTTTTATTGACTATTGATTTCCGGATTGCGATTACTCATTGACCATTGACTGATACAGATTTGATAGATTGACATGCATATTGATAGCATCGCCGTGCTTTGATTTCAGTTATAGGTATTAGGTGACCTGCTGGGCTTTGTAAAGCTCATTATATGTGGTTGAAATTTTCAGGTCAGGGCTTGGAAGCAGGAGATAGGAATTGATCCAGATCTTCAGGTTTTGGTCTTTTGGGTCGATTGATGATTCTTTTGTACTCAGGACAGGATAGTTTCTTTACTTGTATTGTAGTGTAGTTCCTGAGTATTGTACATGATGTTTTGAGATATGAATCGACTGATATATATTGATGTTCAAATTTTATAGATGTTGATAGATTGTTTATTGAAGGTTTTAGATAGCTCTGGTAAATTGTTTAGGTAATTGATTGACATTCTTTCCAAGTTAGATCTTGGGGCGTGACACCCTCCCCCCCGCCCGAGTTGATACCCACATGGGAAACCAAAGCATCAGGTGAAATTAAATTCACAGGAGCCTCAACAAGATGGCCATAAAACTGAATAGTAGGCGTCTCTGGGGTAAGAATCAAAGGGTTCACATCACGAGCCAAACCTCTCCCACCGGCGCAACAGTCAAAATCAAAACATCAGAGTTTAGAGGAGAGATAGTATGAGTTGAGCTAGAAGACAGTTCCTGGCCATGGCTAACTACCCTATTAATCTCACAGGCAACAAAATCTTCTTCCTTCGAACTGGCCACAGCCAAAGTAATATAAACATCCCTAAGAGAAAGATCAGTACGTAAAACACCATCACTCAAGTCCTTAGGACCAGCCAAACAAACTAAAATTGAAACATCATTACCGATCAATGGGACAACCACATCAGGAGACAGGGCAACAGGCCCAACATGCAACAATGCCTCGCAAACAGGAGGAATACTATCATGTAAATTAACCTCATGAACATACAAATTACCCACAGAAACAGCCATAGGCTTAGTAATATCTAAAATCTCAGGTAGAACATCTACATAAATCGTAGGAGGATCAGTATAAACAGCTAAATGGGGATTTAAAATTAGGCAACCAACATTAGAATGACCTAAAGCTTTACAATGAGAACAGTAAAAAGAAAATTCTTCCATTTCCACTTGTTGAATATAACACATCTTCTCAGAACCAAACCACACATGGTTTGGATAGCTTTTAGTAATATCTAACTCCACCAAAATGCGGGAGATCGAGGGCCTAGTCCCAGTAGAAGTAGCATTATCGGTATGCAAGGGACGACCGAACAAAGTTATGAGACCATGAAGCACACGAGGGGCGAAAAGGTGCGGATGCAAATTTGGGAAAGAAACACAGATAGGGATGATTGGGGATTGGACATTGATGTCAAATTGGGGTGACCACTTAAACAACTTCATGTAACAATTATTAATGAAGTAAGAATGGTGTGAAAAAATGCAACAATAGTCTAGGTCGTTCATAAGCTTAATCAAAATATTCTTTAACTTAAGCACCGTAACAGAAAAATCTCCGTTCAACTTAAGCTGGGAAAAAAATTTACGAATTGATTCTAGTGTCGGACGATGACCAAAAAATTTTCCATCCAATACAAACTCAAACGGAGCAGCCAAGGCCAACATCTCATCATCAGAAATCCAAAGAGAAGGAAGTCCATTGCATGAGGTGATTTTGAGATCAGGAAATTTCGACGGGGAAGAAAACCCCAACATAGTCTCCCGGAAAGAACGAGATTTCGCCTTATCGTCTAGAAAACCTGGGTCAATGAGCCGATTAACAGCCATTACCACCAGGAAAATGAATGAGGGAGAGAAAATGCAAGAAAAATCGAGAAAAACTATGAAGAGATTACCCATAAGGACGCTACGGAATGCAAGACGAAAAACCCTAGAGCTCTCCACAAACACATTTTTGCTGACACTGAATCACTTATTTATTTTTGTGTCTACCCCTACTTTGTTACTATGGTTAACTCCCTCACTATGACACCTCTATACCTTCCTCATGAAGCTCACGCGACTTCATTGTCGAAGCTTGCACAGCTTGTAATTACATGTGAAGGTTGTGATAGCCCCGATGACACCAATTACCATAGCGACCTCGCAGTCACATTTATGGGTGTAAATTAGTCAAGTCGAGTATGTGTTTAAGCAAGGTAAACTTGTTTAGTTATTATTGAGCTCGAGCTAGCTTACTAAGCTCTAAATTGACTCTTTAAAAATTTTATAGGCCTTAGCTCATTTAGAAAGCTCAATTGTTGAGCTTGATTTCTTAATTTAAAATTAAAATTTTAATTTTTTAATAAGATTTTTATTTTTAATGGATAATTAATTTAAAAATATTAAATATATTATATAATGATAATTTAAGTTAATTTTTAAATATATTTAAGTTAATCAAGCAACTCAACGAGCTTTCAAGTTGAGCCATGCTGAGCTCGAGCTCGAACTTGTGGCTCGATAAACTCGACTCAGGAGGTCATTAACAAATCGAGCTCGATCTAGCTAGCGAGCTAGCCTGTCTCACTTATACCCTTACATCAATCCTACTCATGAACATGCCCCAACACTTAAGAAAAAAAATATTTACAAATAACTTAGCATTAAAAATTAAACTCCTTAATTTAATCTAAAGGCTACTAAACAATAAACACCATCAATTTTCTAAATATGGAGGAATTAGAAAATATTTATAGCAAAGGCATTAGCTAAATTACCACCCTTGTTTATAGGAAATACTGAGCTAAATTACCAACAAAGTCATAAATATTTACTTACAAGTCCTCAAATTCAAATCCGCTTTATTCAAAGTCTAAACTTTCAACCAATATGTTAAAACGAACTAAATCATTAAATATTTCTAAAATATTAACTTTATCTTCCATCATATTTTATATACACAATTTTTTTTTTGGGGCAGGGAGTGTCGGCCTTCGGCCACTAATCTTCCTGGTCGACCATGCGTGCAACCGACGCCATCTACACGGGCCGACACTTAGGGCTTTCACGAGGCGCCAAGGAGATTCGAACTTGGGACCTGGCCTTTGGCCAGCCACATGGGCGGATCCACCCTTGGCTTAGGGTGGGCAAATGCCCACCCTCAAAAAAAAAATTTAAATATTTAGAGGGGAGATTTTGAAATTTTTTGGGTATTTTGGGCATTTTGCCCCCCCCTAAAAAAAATTTTTTGCTCTACTTTTATCAATCCTAAGCATATTTGCCCATCTCTCACAAAATTTTTTTTTTTTGCCCACCCTAAAAATAGAAGCTGGATCCGCCCCTGGCCAGCCAAGTCTCCACCACCAGGCCACCCCGTGGTAGGTATATACACATATTTCATTATACTTATAATTAAGCAACCCTTAAATATACTTGTTGCGTGTTAGAAAATACGCGGCGGTAGAGTTTTATGAATTTGCGTCCGAGCGTTGCACGTAAGTTTAACACACAAACATGAAAAGAGGGAGTGAACACCAAGAGTTTTTACGTGGAAAACCCAAAAAGGGAAAAAAACCACGGGGCCTCGCCCAGTTGCAAAGTTCCACTAGTGTTTTCGTAGATTACAAATGGCGGATTTCGTCCCACAAGTCGGGATAATCCAAATACAACTTGTTTCTTCCAGTGAGTTTACAAAATTTCTGCGAATTCCTAGCGTTTCTCGAAAATCCGGCAGAGTTCCGGCGTCTTCAGGCGGCAGGAAGAGTTTCGGCGGTGGTCGAGGAGGTGAGGAATCTCCTTTTCCCCTTTCTCCTCTTCTTCTTCTCTCTTCACTCAAGTCCCTTGGTGTAGAATGAGGGCTCTATTTATAGTTTTTCTGGAGTGGCACAGCCCGTAAATAGGCGTGAGATCAAGGGCGAATTGGGAGTGATCCGAATGGACGGCCGATATCGAATCCTTCGATCATGCACCGTTCGTTGGACATTTGAAGGCCTTAATGATTTCGGAATTTGATGATCTTGGGCTCGTTAGATTCGTCTCGTCGAGCCGTTCGATTCGAGTATAAGCTCGTCAAAATCGGAGACCGTTTGGTAATTCAAATTGCGGTTTGAACCTCCCAATAGCGCTTCGAACCTTTGATTCGGATTCATTTGGGCTTGGATTGGGTTGATCTTGGTGTCGTTGGGTTTGTATTTCCGAGACGCTCAGTTTGACTGTAAGCTCGCTGAAATCAGAGTTCATATGCTCCCGAAATTAATTTTTGAAGTTTCCAACTAGGTTTTGCCTCGAGATTCGTGCTCAATCAAGATTATTTTGTGATGATGTATCAGTTGCCCCCATATTTTCGGACGTCGAAGCATTAGGAGTCAGAAAATATATGATTCAAAAACTTGTATTGGGCTAAACACAAAAAACTATGCTTTAAAAATTAACATCTTGCTCGAACTTCATCATAGAGGCCCCATTGAGTTCCAAAAGTGTCGAAATCGAGTCCGGAACATCGAAAAACGTGTCAGGGGACCCTAAAAATGTCCGATTTGGTCTTCCCGGGGGGAAATTTGGGCCCGGAAAGGACCGGGCTGCCGAACTGGCCGGACCGGCCGGCCGGCCGCCGCGTCGCCGGCGAGGAACAGCGCGCCCGCGCACCTGCGGGCCAACCGCGCGTCTGCGGGCGAACCGCGCGCCCGCGCGCCTGCGGGCGAACCGCGCGCCCGCGCTGGGTTGCGCCTGTGCCCGCGCTGGGCAGTGCCAGCGCTCGCTGGGCAGCGCCTGTTCGCGCTGGGCAGCGCCTGTTCGCTCTCTCCTGCAGCGGCCGGCCGCGATTCGCGAGGGCCTGTCGCGGATCGCTGTGCTGGCCGCGCCGTTTCGTGCGGCCGGTTGGCTGCACCGACATAGCGGGCCCCGCGCAGGGTTAAAAATGACGTTTTTTGTCATTTTGGGTCCAAAAAATTCCCAAAAAATTCCAAAAAATTCTGAAAAATTTTAGAAAAATTTAGAAAAAATAGCGAAATCCGAAAATTGTAATAACTCCCCCATATTCTCTCAAAAACCTATAAATAGGCCTTCTAGGCCCTTAGGAAACTTGCAACTCCTCCTTCTTTCTCCCTCCGGTTTACTGGCGATAGAAATCTACGGGATTTCTTCCTCCCCCTCCGGTTTACTGGCGATAGAAACCTACGGGATTTCTTCCTCCCCCTCCGATTTACTGGCGATAGAAACCTACGGGATTTCTTCCTCCCCCTCCGGTTTACTGGCGGTAGAAACCTACGGGATTCCTTCCTCCCCCTCCGGTTTACTGGCGGTTGAGGCTTCAGTTATTTGCGAGTTGGAATCTTTTCCTACTCGAATAGCGCCCCTCCTCACGCGCAGAAACCTACGGGATTTCTTTTCCATCTGAGCGGAGGTTTGCTGGCGATGGACGATCGAGTTGAAGCCCGTTAGTAGTCAACGATCGAGTGTGGAGCCAAAGGAGAGAGTTCGAGAATGCGTTGCAAATAGCATTCAAGCGAGAAGCCGATGGCGAGTAGCAGTCTGCCGACGAGGAGAAGTCCGACGACAAGAAGAAGTCCGACGTCGGGTAGAAGTACGGCCTTGGGCAGAAGACCGACGAAAGTTCGTCGACGAGCAAAAGTCCGATGTCGGGTAGAAGTCCGCTGATGAGCAGAAATCCGACGACAGGGAGAAGTTCAACGTCGAGTAAAAGACCGACGAAAGTTCGTCGACGAGCAGAAGTCCGACGACGAGCAGAAGTCGACTGACGAGCAGAAGTTCGATGTCGGGTAGAAGTTCAACGTCGGGTAGAAGACCGACGAAGATTCGTCGGCGAGTAGAAGTCTGATGACGAGTAGAAGTCCGCTGACGAGCAGAAGTCCGACGATGAGTAGGAGTCCGCTGACGAGCAGAAGTCCGATGTCGGGTAGAAGTTCAACGTCGGGTAGAAGACCGACGAAGATTCGTCGACGAGCAGAAGTCTGACGACGAGTAGAAGTCCGTTGACGAGCAGAAGTCCGACGACGAGTAGAAGTCCGCTATCGAGCAGAAGTCTGACGTCGAGTAGGAGTCCGCAGTCGGGTAGAAGTCCGCTGACGGGCAGAAATCCGACGACAGGGAGAAGTACGACGTCGGGTAGGAGTCCGCTAACGAGCAGAAGTCCGACGTCGGGTTGAAGTCTGCCCTCGGGCAGAAGTCTGACGTCGGGTAAAAGACCGACAAGAATTCATCGACGAGCAGGAGTCTAACGACGAGTAGAAGTTCGCTGTCGAGCAGAAGTCTGACGTCGAGTACGAGTCCGCAGTCGGGTAGAAGTCCGCTGACGGGCAGAAATCCGACGACAGGGAGAAGTACGACGTCGGGTAGGAGTCCGCTAACGAGCAGAAGTCCGACGTCGGGTTGAAGTCTGCCCTCGGGCAGAAGTCTGACGTCGGGTAAAAGACCGACGAGAATTCATCGACGAGCAGGAGTCTGACGACGAGTAGAAGTTCGCTGTCGAGCAGAAGTCTGACGTCGAGTAGGAGTTCAACGTCGGGTAGAAGACCGACGAGAATTCATCGACGAGCAGGCGTCTGACGACGAGTAGAAGTCCGCTGACGAGCAGAAGTCCGACGACGAGTAGGAGTCCGCTGACGAGCAGAAGTCCGATGTCGGTAGAAGTTCAACGTCGGGTAGAAGACCGACGAAGATTTCTTCGACGAGCAGAAGTCTGACGACGAGTAGAAGTCCGTTGACGAGCAGAAGTCTGACGTCGGGTAGAAGTTCAACGTCGGGTAGAAGACCGACGAGAATTCATCGACGAGCAGGAGTTTGACGACGAGTAGAAGTCCGCTGTCGAGCAGAAGTCTGACGTCGAGTAGAGGTCCTATCCGAGGTTGTATGTCAGAACATTTGTTCGATGACATTAACCTGTATGGAAGAGATCGAGAGAATCCACCAATGATGTAAGACCTATCCGAGGTTGTATGTCAGAGCCCTGCTCGATGACGTTAACCTGTGTGGATGAGGCCAGGAGAATCCACCAAGGATGTAAGACCTATCCGAGGTTGTATGTCGGAGCCCTGCTCGGCGACGTTAACCTGTGTGGATGAGGTCAGGATCAAATCCCCCTGGGATTGATCGTCCGGTGATTGAGATACAATATGGATTGTGTATTTCTCGAATCACGGAGAAAGAGTTTGATAAGTTTTTTCTTATCCTTCATAAGAGGAAAAATCATATCACAACAACATGAACATTCTATTACTGCATTACGTAAGATAGTACAATAGTTCCCTAGTACGACTTACAAATTACAAAGTACTCAACACACAAGATCTACGCACGGTGATAATACAACAACATTTAACTTGGGAGAAGATATTAGAGATATCAAAATGACACTCAACTCAACATAAAAATGACAACAAGACAAGCAATATTTGCTAATACAAATACACAAATTGTGTGATCATTCAATCTCTCCAACCATTTGAATATTATTCAATGGTTGTCTTTGTTGTTGACTTTGCCCCCCAGCGGGACGAGCTTCCTCTCGGGTTGGCGCGTTCTTGATGAATTGTTGGAGATATCCTTGTCGGATTAGTCTCTCAACTTCTTCCTTGAGTTGCCAACATGCTTCAGTAGTGTGCCCGCGGCTACGGTGGAAGTGGCAATATTGCTCCTGGTTTCCGACGTTGGGCTTCAAAGGGTGTGGCCATTCCACGTTCTCCTGATCCCGGATGGCCATTAATACATTTGCTTGGGATGTATTGATTGGGGTGTACTCCTTTTCTTAGCGAGGTCCTCGTCGTGGTGACGGAGACCTATGAGGTAGATTATTCTTCTCATGCTTTTTCTGCTGTGAGAAAGAATTATCCATCCCAGGTGCACCTTTGCGCTTCCCGCTGATTTGCTTAAACTGTTTCCTGTGAGCATTTATAGCTTCATCCGCAGAGATTTGTGCCTCCACGCGATGGATCAAGTCAGCGTACGAATGGACGGTGTCTCGCATAAGGGCCGAATAGAAGGGGCCAGGACGAAGACCTCCAAGAAAGACCCCTCTGAGTAATTCAGGGTCTACTCCTGGAATCTGCCGTGCTTCAGTGGAAAATCGTTGAAAATACTCCTTCAATGATTCTCCCTCATTTTGGCGAATCCCGGAGAGGTGGGAAGAATCCTTAGCAATTCTTCGATTGGCCACAAATTGTTCGACGAATACTTTTGCCAATTTGACAAAAGAGGGGATCGTTCCAGGTGGAAGCGAGTAGAACCATGTTCGGGCCTGTCCTTTAAGGGTGGCGGGAAAGACCTGGCAGAGGAGCGTGTCTGATGCTCGTTGAATATGCATGATGGTTCTGTAGTAGTCGATATGCTCATATGGGTCGGTCGTCCCGTCGTAGGACTCAACATTTGGCAATTTGAATCCTACTGGAATGGGGTGCTGAAGAATGGCTTCCGTTAGAGGTGATGATTCCTGGAAATTCCTCTGTCGGAGAGCATGCCTCACATCTCCTCGGGGGAACTCTTCCCGTACCAATTTTCGTAGTTCACGACGTAGGACATTGTGAGGGAGTCCTGCAATGTGTGGTTGGAGAGAGCCTTCTGGGAGTTCCGAAAAAATGCGAGGATGTGTTGAACTCGCTGTATCGGCAAGTTCATCTTCATGTTGTGTTTGAGGATGTTCCCTAGGTGGAGGAAGGTGAATTTCTTCTTGACGCTGCTCGAATTGAACATCTTCAACCCTTGGTGGATCCCGAGGGCGAAGGATCTCTTCCAACGTCGGCTGTCGATCGTCTCGTAGGAGTTGAAGAATCTCGTTCTGAGATTCTTCCATCTTCCGAATCCTTTCTTCCAAAGAAGGCCCTGAGATCCTTTCACCGGCAGCATTTTGCCCCCCGGGGTGCAAAGATACTGAGATTGGTCGTCTATGGTTAATAGACGAGTTTCTGGACTGACGAGAGTTGGAGCGAGTAGCTCCAACCAAACGACTGCTGCGCCTATTCACCATCGTAGCAGTACTCGAAGTAGTGGGATAGTTGTTCCCACAGACGGCGCCAAACTGTTGCGTGTTAGAAAATACGCGGCGGTAGAGTTTTATGAATTTGCGTCCGAGCGTTGCACGTAAGTTTAACACACAAACAGGAAAAGAGGGAGTGAACACCAAGAGTTTTTACGTGGAAAACCCAAAAAGGGAAAAAACCACGGGGCCTCGCCCAGTTGCAAAGTTCCACTAGTGTTTTCGTAGATTACAAATGGCGGATTTCGTTCCACAAGTCGAGATAATCCAAATACAACTTGTTTCTTCCAGTGAGTTTACAAAATTTCTGCGAATTCCTAGCGTTTCTCGAAAATCCGGCAGAGTTCCGGCGTCTTCAGGCGGCAGGAAGAGTTTCGGCGGTGGTCGAGGAGGTGAGGAATCTCCTTTTTCCCTTTCTCCTCTTCTTCTTCTCTCTTCACTCCAGTCCCTTGGTGTAGAATGAGGGCTCTATTTATAATTTTTCTGGAGTGACACAGCCCGTAAATAGGCGTGAGATCAAGGGCGAATTGGGAGTGATCCGAATGGACGGCCGATATCGAATCCTTCGATCATGCACCGTTCGTTGGACATTTGAAGGCCTTAATGATTTCTGAATTTGATGATCTTGGGCTCGTTGGATTCGTCTCGTCGAGCCGTTCGATTCGAGTATAAGCTCGTCAAAATCGGAGACCGTTTGGTAATTCAAATTGCGGTTTGAACCTCCCAACAGCGCTTCGAACCTTTGATTCGGATTCATTTGGGCTCGGATTGGGTTGATCTTGGTGTCGTTGGGTTTGTATTTCCGAGACGCTCAGTTTGACTGTAAGCTCGCTGAAATCGGAGTTCATATGCTCCCGAAATTAATTTTTGAAGTTTCCAACTAGGTTTTGCCTCGAGATTCGTGCTCAATCAAGATTATTTTGTGATGACGTATCAATACTAATCCAATTATTTGATGTCAGATCAAAATCCATCTGGTCATTTGAGGTGCATGCTTCATATTCTTAAGCATGACGTTGTGAAATTTAAAAAATATAATTCTGGACAGGAAAATCCCACTTGTTCGCATCAGGAGGGTATTTTCGACCATGTCTATTTTTGTGGTATCAGATTCTCACGTGATCGGCGGTTGTGTGGCGGTTGACAACTTGGGATTCGAAAGAGGTCAATTGTTCGCCCATTTACGGGAAAAAAATAATTTTAAATGAATTTAATATAAATAATATTATTTTTATTCAATAATATTAGATATTATTATAATTTAATACTAATATTAATGAAATCAAAATTAAGAAATTCTTTTTAAATAATGGACGTCCACATTGATAAGGATGATCGCATAGATTCCTCCACTATTATTAGCTTTCTAGTGATAGTATGATTGAGAATATGTTGGCTTAGGGCATCTCCAACCAAAAACTCCATTTTTCACTCTATAATGGCGGAAAACTTCAAAATGCCGCAATTCATCTCTAATGTAACTCCATTTCTCTTCTTTCCCGTTCTTTCCCGCGCTCTCTTGTTTCGCGCCTTTCCCTCGAAGCCAAAAAATAGAGCGATTTTTTTTTGCGTAGGTGAACAGTCCGACGCCAATATTGGCGTCGGACTGTTCATCCGCATGCCATGCATTGGCGTATTTTTTGGCGATCCATTGGAGCAAAAAGCCACTCCATACACGCGACTGCAGTTCGGCTGGAGAAGCTCTTAATAAAAAAGAAATTAGGAGATAATAGAGAGTGAGAATATCAATATTTAATTAGTATCTAATTATCAAATTATCTTTAATGCAAAAATAAAATTAATATATGGACACATGCTCAATTGTAAAATATATTAGGAATATTCAGAAAGAAGATTATATATATATATATTTTTTTATTTTTTATATCTTGAAATAAATAGTATATTTTCAAATTAAAAATATTTATCCTATATCATTCACACATGATGAAAAAAGAAGGAAAAAAATTGGCTCAAAATATGATTTGTGCATGATGAGCTTTAAAATTATTATTATTATTTTTATATGAGTGCAATATAAAGTATATTTTTATTTGATCTAAAATATCATATATTTATATGAAATGACAATTTGACTCTCAATGGCAAAGAGTGAGCTACTCACTTAGTAATATTTGTCCAAATCTTGTTCTTTTAGGCAATCTAGTACAATCTTAGTACATTTATTGCCAATTCCTAAACCCCTTTTGTTTGTTATTGAATCCTTTGTAGAATTTGCTTTGATTTTATTCCAATCCTCCTTCTATAATGGGAGTTGATTCTTTCTCCATTGATTTTATTTCGAATTAGGATAGTTATCTTTTTTTCCCTTAAGTTTGTGTGTGATTTATGTAGGATGGCAACTTCTTCTCTTTCAAAGGATTGTCTAATGTCTCCTTTCGTGACTATCTTACTTAAGTGCTCTTTTGACCGACCTGATGATTTATGTGTGAGGCCTATGAGATCTTTTAAATAAGTATTATCGCAAAACAAATCTTCTCTTTTCCCTTGATTTATCTTTCCTCTCTAATATTGTTGGGTTTAAAGGGTAATTTTGGTTTCTAATAAAGAAATTGAAAATCTAGCAGCTCTTTTTTACTTTTTTTCTTAACTGATAAACTCCAATTTAAGATATCTAAATCTTAATACTATAAGATCCCTCTTCTTTAATCTAAAACTTTCTAGTGAGCAATGAATGTTTTTTAAACATTAAACATGTTCTTATTAAACTTTCAAAAGATCAAGATTACGATAGTATAAGGTGTTTGTTAGTCAATCATATTATATCAATAATTGTTAAATGCAGCTTTTGAATTGGTCTCCTTACTTTGATATTACGGAAGAATCCTCAATTGTTCATATTTTCCTTTTTTTTTTTCCTAATATGTATTTCCATCTAATTTATCATCCAATTCTTTATGTGATGGCTTCTATCTTTGGTTGTCCACTTCAAATTCATTAATAATTGGCTTCTTTTTCTCATCTAGCTATTAAGTGTTTTAATTGAGTTGGATGTTTTTATTAAATATCTTAACAAAATTTAGATTGATTCAAATAAATATGTTTATTCTCAAAATATTGAGTTCATATATTTCTTATTATTTTGTTCCCACAACAAAATTCATGATTATAATGAATCAAAATGATTTATTTTATATTTTTATTTGAAAAAATAACTAAAAAAGTTGGATCTAAATAAGGAAATGAATATTGATAATACTTATATCAGTAATACTCCTATCACTAATAGGGCATGCATTAATTTTAGAATCAAGGTGTTAAATGTGCTGATGATGTGCCTCATAATGTTGCTCCTACTAACAATAGCTTGGAGGTTACCTTTGATGTTGTTGTTTTATCATTTGCCCCTCTTACTAAAAATACCAAATGTGATGTTCCTTCTAATAGTAGCAAATTTTGTAAAATAGTCGAGATTGGTCAACCCATTTGGGAAGACATCTCTATTTTTTGATATGGGAGAGGGATTAATTTTTAGATGGTAAAAATCACGCTAAACCTTTAGGTTGCTCTAATAGATTTACGAGTGAATATGCTAATTCACTCTATTATTACTATTAAAGATATTCCATGATATGAGAAAACTAACAAACCTCCATTTGTATATTTAACTCTTTGTTGTAGACATAATTCTCAACTAGTAAAATCTCTTGTTTTTAGAAGTTGACTAAGTCACCATGAAAAACACACCTATTAATCTAGTTGTAGAGCTTCAATTTTTAGTTTGTTAGAAGAATAAGCAACCTATGAATAACACATGGTTGACCTGCACTAAGACCATGGCTCCATAGTAGGTAAATTTTTTTTTAGAACTTATCTCTATTGAGCATAGTTCAACTGAACTTTAGAGAGTTGATATATCACATTATGTGGATAATCCACTGGATCCATTATATGAGAATAACAATAGACCATGCTATAAAAAATCTATGAACATGAGCTTATTTCAAAGCCAATGTCAAGGTCCAATGATGAATTATTTAAATATTTTTTTATTAATTTTTTAAGATATCATTAAAAGCATGTATGATCGACCATCTTAATTAATGGCATCAAAGATGAAAACTTTAATGAAAGTATTGGAAATATCCTCTTTCAATAGTCATTTTTGTATTATCAATAGGTGTAAATATGTAACAAAATTTTTATTATTGAATAATTAATTTTGTTGAAGAATTAATATTCATTTATTTTTTACTTGGTGGCTACAAGAGTTGGTCTTTTTTATGTGAGATTAGGTGATTGTCTTTTTTATCTTAAGTTTATTACTCATATTTTTCAAAACACATGCTCTCAACCTTCTTTACACCTTTATCTACATCCTAAGTCTCTTTTAAGACCAACAATCACCCAATCCAAGCCTCACAACCACTCAAACACTACACATGACAAGACATGGACCTAGTATTATTTCATACCCCTCGATATTGACCTAAACTCCACCAAATATAAAAATTTACTCTAGCTAATAACATATCCTATGAAACCCCTACATAAGTATTTATATTCATTTTACCGTTTAAAATTCAATCCTTAAAGTGATATTCAAATTAATCCGAAATAGCCAAATCTAAACTAGTCTTGGAATTCCTACAACTATAACCCTCCCAAACTTCACCATTCAACCATAAACTCTGAAAAAGCTTTCTTAAATATTAAAAGAAAATTTTATAATTTGTTTAGCTCTTAATCTCAGCAAATAGATACATACCATCTTCAGTTGGTCTAATAATAGATTTTGTGACACATTACATAGCATTCTTTTAATAATGAATTAATGGAGAATTTTGCCTCCTAGATTTGCAGAACACTTGCGCATGATTTATTTTCATCATGTTTCCTTTTTTTTTGCTTTTAAATCATGTTAAAAATTGAGTCTAGATCAAATTGAACTAGGACTTTTTTGCTACCTAACTGGCCCTCCCATTCCTCTCTTCGCACGCTGACAACGCTGAACAAACTTACATGCTGTGAAACTAAGCCAAATCTCGTACGCCTTACCCTCAAATCATAAAAATCCTGGGATTCACCAATCTGACATTGATTTTCGCACTCTTCTACCTTCACTTCTTAATTTAAGAAGGGATGGGGGTTAGGGCATCGCTTATATCTTGATCTTCCTCTCTCTCGCAGCTGCCAAACCCTTGTTTCTTTTATTTTCTTCCTCCTTTATTGTAACAATAGCCTATAACAAGCTCCTCCCCCACTTGTGAGTTTAAACTTTCACATTTTCTCCTCTCCTTTCTCCTTTCTTCCTCTTTGTTCCCAAGATATATAAATAAATGTTCTCTTTTGTAAAGTTTTTGCTAGACTTGTTGTTGCCTTGATATATTATTATAATGAATTTTAACTTGCTTTGGGAGGAAGTCTTATTTGAGTTTGATGTTTGATTTGATCAAATATATATATTATTATATATCTTTTAGATTTGTTATTAATCTAAAATTATTTGTGGAGTTTTCTTTTAGTTTTGGTCTCCATAAGGTGTCTTGGTAGGTCATAGATTAGATTGCATTAATTGATAATTGATTTAATATTTTTGGTGTGATTGAATATATATTAGGATATTCATTGTTATACGTTGAAGTACATGCTTCCAACTCTTTGGATTCATTATTTATATGACCTTTGAGTCATTGCTTTCATAGCTCTATCATTTGATTATCTAGTAAGCTTGGATTTTTTGTGTTACTCACACAGAGATTAATAGTATATTTTAGTGTAAGCACACCCTTCCTTATTAAAGTGCATAAATTAGTGTTATTCCTAATAGATTTTTAGTTACTGATATTACTGCTAGTCCTATTGTTATAAATGCTTTCATTGCATGCATACAATCATAAATAATTAGCAAGTTTCATAAATAGAATATTCTTAATTTATTGATGCATAAACTATATATATCAATTTTTATATTTTCATGCACATGCTCTAATTGAATGAAATAAATATTATTATTGGCAATTCGTATCTTATGAAAGAATATTTGTCATATTAAAATTGTATAATTTATTGAAAGATGCTTATGAAAATTTTAAAAAATCATATGTTTTGGTGCATTAATATGCATGTCGGTAGAGCCCTATTGGTAATTAGCTATCGAGGGCAGATAAGCCCCCAAAGTAACGACTCTACAAGAAATCATTGGATTTTCTTGAATTGGTGTTTACCTTCATGGTGATGGATATTTGATAAATCGGCTATAGTTATATGGATACAAATGTTTTAAGTATATAATTGAACATATTTGAAAATAATAAATGATTGATAAGTCATTTGTGGTATATATGATGATGTCCAACATGATCACTTTAGAATGACATTATGTGTGCATGAATTTATTATATGCATTGGTTGCAGAGATGAGGATGCTCAGGTGGATGAGTTGGCTTTACCCTTAGATATATGATACAAAATGAGCATATACGTGAAAAGGTTGGAGTAGCCCTAGTGGAAGATAAGATTAGAGAGAGTTGCCTTAGATGGGTTGTTCACATAAAAATGTGGCCTTTCGATGACCCGGATAGGGAAGTAGAGGTATTAAATTTGACTTATGTTAAGAAAGGTAGAGATAGACCTATAAAAACTTGGTTAGAACATATTAGACATGATCTTTCTTTATTAGATTTAAACAAGAATTTGATTTTTAACAGGACATAATAGAGAAAAAAATTTATGTAGCCGACCCCACGTAGTGGGATAAAGGCTTGATATTATTGTTGTTGTTGTATTAGTTGTATTAGCATATTAAAATCTTGCATATGAATCGTAACATAAACCATAACTATTTCGATATAATGACTATAGGTTTTAATTTCACTCTTTGGTTGTTCATACTATAAGCACCATACCTTTTATTGCGGATCTATGGTTTATGATTTTGATGATAGCAAACATTCCTTATTTCTCTACGATTGTCTTATGTGTTAACATTTCAGGTCCACATGAACAGACTACAATTTGGAACCAGCTCAAGATTGGGTAGACTAGGTCTGTGTCAGTTTGTAATTTTTTTCCTTTCTTGAGTCTGTTGTATTTGATGTGGCATCTAATGATTTGTAACTTGGAATATTTTGTGCCCTAAAAGAGTTCTATTTTTGGTAACATCGTCTGGGACGATATTTATATCGTCCAGGACGATTTGAAAAAAGTAGAAATCCTAATTAGGGCATCCTGATTAAATCAGCTGTCTTTTTGCAAAACACATCGTCCTGGCCGATACAAACATATCGTCCTGGATGATTTTGTATCGGCCAGGATGATCGGTTCAATTCAGCAAGAATCTGCCGCCAGATCTACTTAAGAAATTCTTATTTTTGGATATCATCCTGGTGGATCGGCCTGGACTATAAAATATCATCCAGGACGATCCAGGACAATTTTTCCAAAATTTCTCAGGCAGTTTTAGAAAGCAATTAATGGGGATTTCGTCCAGGCCGATCTCAAGATCGTCCGGGACGATTATACATCGTCCAGCTTCATTTCAGGGCGATATTCAGGACGATTTTCCTCATATTTGAACTAATCGGCCAGGACGATATGTCTATCTTTCTGAACGATAATGTCGTCAACTTGCATTAATGAGCTCGTTTTGAGAGCTTCTTTTTAAGCTTGGCATGACACTTTGTAAGTGTCTTTGGCAGCTATTGTAGCTTTGTTCTTGTGGGGGAAACTTGAAGAGAGAGCTTGAAAGGGAGAGAGGAAAGGGTCGAGTTTGAGAGGGAGAAGATTCTGTGAGGGGGAGGAACTCAAGGGAGTGTGGAGGGGATTCCACATGGTTGCTATGGCGAACTCGCACCTTAGTACCATCGGATTCAAGGCTGGTCTCGAGGTAAGTTCACCAAAGAAGAAGATCTATTTAGTGTCAAAGGACCCGACAACTCCGCCGCACCGGGGAAGTTGGAAGGGATTTTGTAAGGGCTTCTCCGCCTAGCTGTGGGGGCTAAAGGAGAGTCACGATTTTAGTGCAATACTTGGAGGGTGCTTCCAAGGAGTGGACGTAGATCAAGGTTTGACCGAAGCACTATAAATCCGATGTGTTCTTTTCTTATTATCGCTTCCACATTTATTTTTCTTCCGCACTTTGATTGTGGTGATTTGGTTCGTGTTTTTGGTTTTAAAGTTTTCCAATTCACCTCTCTCTCTTTACTTAGCCTTGGGCCAGTTCTATAGGGCTTAACATCCCTAACAAACTTTCAAGTGGTATCAGAGCACTTTCTAGTACCATTCGAGCACTTTCACCTTTGCCATTTATGTTTTTATATATAAGAGTTATTTGTTGAGTTTGATTTATTAAACTCATCCATTGTCTCTTTTAACAGCTGGTCTTATAAGCGTATTTAAGGAGTTTTATTTTCTATTTCTCAAGGCCGATCATGTAAAAGTGTATGCAAAATTTGCAACCGTACACACGCATAACGGGAGTGAGAAAAATTTGAGAAGAAAAAATTTGAACTAATCTTACCGTATGATTATAATCGTACTGTATGATCAGTTATGCGAAAAAAAGGGTTAACTATTAATTGAATCATTAATGTTAATGAACTGATTGTATTGTAAGATGTAGATCATACTGTACGATTTGTTTCTATTTGAGAAACCCTAGCTACCAGATAAATTAAGTAAGAATTTTTAAAAATGAATTTTGTACTAATTGTACTGTATGATATTTGAAATCTTATTTAAATAATTCCCCGTGATTAGTCAATTAAATCAATGCTTGTTAAATGTGGCTAATCATATTATACAATCAGGATTGTATCATACGATTAGCATAGATGAAATTTGGTCATCCCCGATATCATACTAGACAAAACTTTGATTTTTGAACTAATCGCATAGTACAATATCTATAGCATACTGTGCAAACTATTGATATTACACTAACCATATTATACAATGTGAATCATATCAAACAATCGACAGACACGTTTTCTAACCGTCCCCTTGATCATCTATATAAATAGAGAGAAATTAAAATAATCAGTTTACACGAAGTTACGATCGTATTATATGATATGTTTATTGAAATTGAACAGTTCATCTGAACAACTATTCTCATCGTATTGGATGGGTTGTGTTTTTTGAATTGATTATAATGTATGAATCCAAATCGTATTGTATGAATAGAGATGACCAATTGAAAAATTAGAGTGTTTTGAAGGCTAATACTTAAGCAACCTTTTGAAGTCATTTTCAGAAGGACTTTGGCTATTAAAGGAACTCTTAGTGAAATTTTTTCTTGAGAGCTTTGGGTTTCGAGAGGAAGAAGGTAAGGTTGTGTGTGAGGGAGGAGTGTGAGAGGTTCCATAGGGTTGCTTTAGGAAAGTTTGCACCTAGCTTCCTCTTGTGGCCTTGGTGAGTTCTTGAAGATTCTCTTGGGAGAGAAGATTCAAAGTCAAGAGTTTGGGGTTATCTACCTTCTCTAGGAGGGAGAAGGATTGTATTTTTTTGCCATCACCATGATGGTGAAGAAGGATTCCAGGTTCTCTACCTTCTCCATAAGGAAGAAAAAATATTGTGGTTCTCTTCCTTCTCCGAGAGGAAGAAAAAGGATTTGAGGTCTATTATCGTCACCAGGAGGGTGACATAGCTTCCGGTTCTCTGCCGCATCAGGTTTGGTGGAAGTGATTCTTGTAAATGCTTCTCCGCCTTGCTGTGGGGGCTAATGAGAGACACTATAGTGATTAGTGCAATTCCCGGAGTGAAGAACTCAGGGGAATTGACATAGGTCAAGGTTGATCGAACCATTATAAAATATCTCGTGTGCTATTTCTTATTTGCATTTTACTTTTCTCCATTTTTATTTCTGCAATTTGAATTTACTGCACGAATTTTATCATTTACTATCAAATGCAATTAGGTTAATTTGTGGTTTCCTAAAAGAAAAAATTCCATATCTTGATTGATAAACTTGTGCCTTAAAAATGAATTTTTTTTTAAACTCTAATTTGCTTCTGCATATGCTAAGTTACTTATTTAGAATTGTTTTCAAAACCGTTTTCTAGCAAGAAAATTTTTATTATCGCAGTAATTTTTTTTAAAAAAAAGTATCAGTTCATCATCCTCTTAGTGCACATCGGGATAATTCATTGATATTGATATCTAACAACCTCTCTTCGAGCTTTCAATATCCAAGTTATACTAAAAAAAATTAATTGAATATCAGTCATTTTCAAGTTTAATAAAAATTATTTAATAAGTTTTTTTTTTTATTTAATAAGTTACTTATTGAAAAAAAAAATTATGAATATATATAAATAAGTTAAATTATATTCACAATTTATTCATTAATTTTTAAATATATTTAATGTTTATTCATATTTTTTTTAGCAGGTGAGTATTGTTTTTTTACTGATGGCCCACAGTCAAATCTAAACTTATTGTTAATGTCCTTTTTATTTTTCGTTTCAAATTTCATGCAGCATAGTGGCATTTTAGTTATTACACTAAATATGCGTCGCAGACTTGTTTAATCTTTGAGCGTTATAATAATCGGATGACACGTCGCTTTTCATCCCTCGGCCATGTTTGACGCCCGGAATCTCCACAGCCTCCATTAAAGAACAGAAGCTCGCTGATGAGCGAAACCAGAGAAGCGAAGGAGGTGGTCTCACTACCCGAGAAAACGGCGTCGAGAACTGATTCTGTTGTTCAAGCGGTGTGCGGTGGATTCAGCGACCTGAAAGATGATGGCTAGGGTTGTGAGGCGTTCGATCTCGGCGGCATTCATGGTCTCGGAGAGGAGCTGGGCACCCCCAGCTCTTTCCTTCTCTTCCTCATCGTCTTCTCCTAATGGATGTTCTTGGTGCTTTGGATCTAAGACGGATCTCCATTTGCGCTTTTATTCTGCCGTGGCGGCTGCGGAGGAGGTGGCCGGCGGGCTTAGTGGGATGACGCTTCACGGCGGTCTTAGAAGCGGATGGGACTTATTGGGAGCGAAAGAGTACCTAGAGTATAGGAGATCTCTCTATGGGGAAATAACACACAAGGCGCTCCTCGTGGACGCCGTCGGCACTCTTCTCGTCCCCTCCCAGCCGATGGCACAAGTAAACTTCCTCATTTGATTATTATTTTTATTGATACGCTGTTTTTAACTCTACGAGACTTTTCTTTGATTTACTACTTTCTTTTTTCATTACTGTGATTGTTAGAATTTTTAAAACGTGCCAAGTAATGATCTCGACATTTCCCCTTTTTATAAGCACGATGGTATGAAGAAAATTATTTTATTGTTTTCTCTCTCAGATATACCGACAGTTCGGAGAGAAATACGGTGTGCTGTTCTCGGAGGATGAGATACTGAAAAGATATCGCTGGGCTTATGAGCAGCCGTGGGGCAGATCCAGGCTTAGGTATTGCCCATTTACGGTTTATATTTTGTTGGCTGAATTATTTTCAATCAATGCAGCCTATCTTTGCCAGAGGTTGCGAGCTTCGACGATCAGTCATGAGCTTGAGACCTTGATTATACCGCTGGCTGCCTGAATTTTCGATTAATTCGCTCAGTCTAAAATCGAAATTTTTTTTTTTGGGACATAAAATCGAAATTTTTGCGTCAATCCTTACGAAAACTTGGACGCTCGTATCTCTTTGACTTCTTACATAGTAATTTTATTTGGGACATTTAGGGCAATTAAGGCAAACTCACACCCATTGCATAGGCAAGACTCGAAGTCAAGACCTTGGTTGGTAGCCAAAGCTCCAAACTAACTGATAAGGTGAGCTGCATATGAGCAACTTTGTGTTTATTTTGTTTTAAGACCATCTCCAACCGAACTCCATACCACCATATGTTGTCCGCCATTTGCTCCATTTGAACTCCAATCGCATGCCAAATTCCGGTAGGTGAACAACATAACGCCAATATTAGGGTTGGACTGTTCACCTACACAAAAAAATTCGCTGTGGAATTTGCCAAAGAAGTGCACGAAAGTGGAGAAAAGCGTGCCAAAGATGATTACCTTCGTAGGAAGCATGTAAAAGAAGAAGAAATGAGGTTTGATTGGAGAAAAATGACTGCATTTTGGAGTGAAAATGGGTTTTTCTGTTAGAGATGCCCTAAGTTGTTCCCAGTATTTGGATCCTCTCCATCTGTTCTATGGGTAATGCTTTACTACAAAAAAATCAACGCATAAAAAAAATTAAATTAAATCTCATATTTCAGTCAATGCATCGTTTAGTGTTTTATTTCTTATGTTTGACTTGTTGAACTTCTGGGTTGGTAAAGCATTACTCATGTGGTGATAGGAGAGAATACAAATCTCTCTTCACCTTGGAGTATGGTCTGTGGACTGCTAGAGTTTACAAAGCCTTCATTATTTGCTGCTGAATTCTGCAGGAAATGCTTTGAGCTAATGTTGTCATATTGATCTGTTTCTTCAACGCTTTATGCTTGGCTTACATGATGTCTTTCCAATAACGATTTGCCCAAACCATCAACAATTCTGTTAAAAATTAATTTCGCTTTGTTTTATTGTTGATGAGTGTTATATTGTAGTTACTGTTACTAGAGTATTAGCATTGATTTTTTTTTTAAATCTTTTGTCAACTCCTAAACCCAGGCATAGCGGAGTATCAAACCCATAGTCTTGACAATAATTTTTTAGACTTTTATCAATCTAATTAGTTGGCACCCACAGAGTAATGTTATTATTAGATTTTTAAGTCTTTAAAGTTAACTTTTTGTTAGCATCGATCGTATAGGATTTTTTCTGTTTACTGTTTGCAATCATTTTTATATGATTGCTCCTTGCTCGTTTAATATGGGCACCAATTTAAAATCAATAAGCTGGTTCTTGACGAAGGAAAATATTTTCATCTCATGATCAGACAACTTGTACAATTGACTCTGTTGAACCTTCAGTTTGTTCTATTTGCTTTTTATGTGAAGGACGTGGAAATTTTCTAATTCAAATTCTTTTGTGCATTTGAATGTACTGCCTTGCTGTGTACGTGGCAAACCATAACACTACTTGTTTTATCTTTTACTTATAATGATTAATCTAACATTGTTTTCCTCATTGATTATGATTCTGATGGTTGTGAATTAGTTTCTTTTGTGTGTAGTTTCTTGTCTTGGGTGCATCTAACCTATTATTTGCTGATAGCCTTTTTTGGGAGTGAATTGATATTATTTGTTCTTCACTCTGCGTGTTTGTTTTTTTTACTCCTATTTATTTTATCAAAACCCGTGAATAGATGGAGTATTCATGATTTAGCTTGAAGGAATGAGGACCCTTTTTGGTATTTCTTTTTTGCTTTTTGATTCTTAGAAATAGGAAATTTTAGCTTCCAATATCAACATTGGCTTAATTCAGTCATTTATGTGAAGTTTTTATTATAGTACTTTGTCTTTAGTTATTGATCGTTGCAAATGAGTATTTACCACATGAGTACCATTGTCAATCCTAATATTAACTGAGATAGGTCAAGCTTTCAAGTCCTTCATATCCGTTTCTTGGTATTTGAAATGAATGCTGCATATCACTTGTAAATGGTGGAATTTTATTGTTCCCAAGAAATTGAGAGATCGACAAACATTCAAGGTGTTTAAGAGAGAGAATAAGACAAAAATAGTAGATTGAAGTTACTTTGTTAGCGAACTGAGAAATAAAATAGCACAAGAAGAAGATAAAAATTTATAGTTGTTAGGTATGCAAACCTGCGTTCACTCATCACTGTTATATACACTGTATCGATAACTAAAATACATTCAAGAGATTCTATTATAGTGTTTGGAGAGCTTTCCCTAAAGCACTGTGAAAGGATGAGAAGAGAAGAAATAAATACAATTAGGAGAAGTTACATTCGAGAGAAGTGCAACTTTGTATCATAATATCATATGGGAGGAAAAACAAAGAAAAGCAATACAAGTGGCATTCAGGTTTTTTGTGAAAGATGGGATGGAGGATTTTGCTGTAGACTTTAGAGAGAATCTCTTGAGCGATCAACCTCAAAGTTCAACTTGAATGTTTGTGATGAAAGGCGAAGGAGAATTCTCAGGTGGCATTTGGAGATCGTGATAGTTGCTTGGAGAATATCTAAAAATTTACCGAGCACGTAGATTAGAATCAGTTGTCGTTGAGTGAACTAATGATGGGATTTTCTTAGTGTTTTAATTTGTAGACTTATTATTAGGATAGGCTAGTGGTATTTGATAATAATGATAGTAAGATGATGTTAATACATTGATTGAATATTGGCATCCTTTTCATGTATGATGGACCAAAAAATTCAGGATTTAGACTAAGAAAGATGACAACACTTTGTTTTGATTAATCGTGGGTTTAATATTTGGCTTGAGTAGCGGGTTATAACATTAATAATTGGTTGTTGGAATCTATCTAAATGGTGTGATGAGGAAGATCTCCTTTGGAGAGCACATCACTTGATAAAAGCATGCTTGTAGAGTTGTAGTAGAAGTCAGGAAGGTTTCAGATAGAAGCTAAGAGGTTCATAAGAAAATCTCTCTTGAGGAGACCTCCCATGAGGAATTCTTAAGTACTCTCAAGTGGAACCCTAGAGAGACTCCTAAGAGCAATCTCAAGGACTCCCGAGAGGACCCATTGAGACACCTCACTTGAGTAAAGCCTATGTTGATGTGATATTATCATGTTAAGGCTTGGTCTTATGTTGTTATCATCATAATGAGCACAAAAGGTAGAAATTGCTTTAGATTTTTGGGAAATCTTTTAAATTTATATTATGCCCGCTTATTTTGAGGTGCTATCAGTGCAACATATAAGGACTCAAAATTTGTTGTGTTTCTTCAACCCCCCAAACTTCAAACTTCAAAGAAACAACCTTTTTTTAGTAAGCAATCATGAAGCACTCAAGGCAAGATCTCCTCAGCCATTTGAGTTTGGAAGCTTCAAATAAACTAGGACATTGCTATTGCCATTGTTGTAGAAATGGCAAGGAAAGTATGTTATCCTTCCCCTAGCATATCACTTGGTAGATTTGAACTTCAAAGCATCTAAGATTGATGAAGAGAGGATTGCAATAGAATATGGAATTTAAAAGGTGATGAGGTCCAGCATGAGTGTGAAATTGCGCCATTTGTCAGGTTCATGGCAACAATGACAACCAAGCTAAGTCTAGGTAGCTTTAGGAGCAACTAGGACGAAGAAATATTTGAGCTATAATAAGTTCACGCCCTTTTACTGACAAAGGATGAGCATGCAAGAGAAGTTGTTGGAGGTAAGGTTGAACTAGAGAAGCAGGTGAATGGGTGCTGTTGACCCCTACAGCGAAAAAAAAAAAAAAAAAGAAGAAAAGAAAAAAATCAAATCCCATACTTGCTGCCTGCGAAGGCCATGACGCACGTCGCACGTTGGCACGTCGTGTACGATCTCCTCCCACGTCGCACACGACTTCGCTTCGCACTTCTCTACCGCGTTAAATATTGGAGAAAACGAGAGCTGGGCTTTTTATCTCTCGGGCTCTCGATCTCTCACGCTCCCATTCTTCCTCTCCGTGCGCTTAATCTCTCCCGCTCCCTTCCTTCCTCGCCTCCTTCCTGGTTGTTTGACTCCGCTCCTTTGGCGACGTTCCTTTCTGTCGAACCGAAAGTTACGACATTTTGATCGGAAACGAGAGCAGGAGCTCGCTGATTGTGAGCTTCTCCGGCTCCTCCGGTGTCGCTCGACTCCGCTTCCGAGACGACTTTCCCTGCCTATTTGATCGGAAGCAAGGCAGGAGCTCGCCCGCGTGAGGATAACTTCCTCCCGTTGTGTGCTTCTTCGGCTCCGTCACTGTCGTCCGACCCCGCTCCTTCTACGACTCTCTTCCTATTAAATCGGAAGTTAAGACATTTTGATCGGGACGGGAGCTCGTGGCTATGTGGTAACTTCCTCCCCTCTCACGCGCTTCTCGGCCAAATCCCGTGCCCGTCGAGCCAGAGAGGAAGAGGGAGCTGGTTTTCTTTGCTTTTATTATTATTATTATTATTAATTAGTTTTAATTATAAACTAAGGATAATTAATTAAACTTAATTATAGTTAATTATGTTAATTATAATTAATATATGATTAATCATATTTAATTAGTATTAGTTATAATTATTAATTAATTAACTTTATATTAATTTTAATTAATAGTTATCTAATTATAATTAATTATTTTAATGATAATCTAATCATAATTAATTTACTTTAATTATGATTAATTGTCTTTAGTTATAATTAATTATTAATTAGTTATACATTAATTATAATTAAATAATTAAGTTAATTATAATTAATCCTACGACGAGGTAAGCGAGTGACCCTCGCTATCCTGCTTTGACGTGCGCACCGAGCCAGCAAACCACCTATGCACGCCTTTGTTGAGCGTGGTAGGAGGAAAACTGGTGCGATGCACATGACGAGGCCAGGTGAGCCTGGTGTACTCTTTTCTTTGCGTGGCCGGAACAATTCATAAGTACCCCCGGGCGGGGGAAAAACAAACTGCTCTTTTCTTGTAACAGGAACCGTCAAAGACCCCATGCACGCCTTTGTTGCTCGTGGTGGGAAGAAAAAATCACGGTCGCGGTGTCCTCGCAAGAGGGCACATACCATGCACGCCTTTGTTGCTCGTGGTGGGAAAAGCCCAGTTTTCTGTCATTTTCCCCAAAACAGGGGAGACGCCGGGAGGCTGCCGAAATTTCGGGTGAAATATTACTCTACTTGAACCTGTTTTGAACTTAAAAGAACAAGCATTGGGACTCAAATGAACATGAACTGTGGACTTGTGGACTTTTGAACTTGATTGAACAACAGAAAACTTGTGGACCAAGGTTTTAAAAGGCAAAATCGGGAATCGAGGCGTTTTTTCTTAGCGAGGCGAGGCGTAAGCCTCGAGGCGGATCGAGGCGTAAGCCTCAAAATGATTAAAATAAATTAATTTAAAATTTTAAATAATGACAAAAAATAACAAAATATTATGTCAACTATGAATTTGAAGATTTGTTTTAAGATAATATTATTAGAATACAAGATTTAAAATAAACTCACTTAAAAATAAAACATCCCCTTAGGATCAAGACCCAAAGCAGGCTCATCATCACTTTGATTGTCTTAAAAAGAATTTTCATAATTAATGTCAAAGTCATCCTCCAACTCTTCTTCATCTATAATATTTTTTCCTTTATCTCCTATATCAATTAATATTTCTTTAGCTCTAAAATGAAACAATAATAACATACAAAATAATTTATTATATTTAAGAATACCTTTAAATTTTTTTGAAGCTCCAATCTCACTTTGTTTCTTTCTTTTATATATTTGGGTAGTTGCTTCATTGTTTTCTTCATTGACATGACTTTCTTCTTCTGCTTCAACTTCAGATATATCAGCATTCTTAGGAGTAACCCATTCATCATCAAATTGTAACTCATCAACAAGTAAATGGTCAATTTCATTCTCAATATTTCCTTGATTTTGCAATTTGAGATGTCTATCTTTTAGTTTTTTGTTAAACATAACATAAACTAGTTTGTTCATTCGATCTGCCGCCAATCGATTTCTTCTCTTTGTATGAATTTGATTGAAGATACTCCAATTACGCTCACATGCAGAAGCCGAACACGTCAGGCTAAGAACTTTAACTGCAAAAGCTTTCAATTCAGGAACATCATCTCCAAACTGAGCCCACCAACGTTCTACATGAAGTCAAACATAGTATTTTATGTATATTGGTTGAAGTTGAAAACTTAAACATAAATATTAACATTAAAATTATAAATATACAAACTACAAACATACCAGGAGATCGTGTTTTGTAGCATGCTTGTGCTGCTCTAAATCCAAACATTCCCTTATTCAAATGAAAATCCTCAAGTTGATCATTCATTTTGAGGTAGTCTTCTTCAGAGATGAGTCTGTCCATACATGCATACAAACCAGTTTTCACCTCTTTGTCAACATGAAAATCCTTATCATAATGAAATTGGGGATTTAAATAGTACGCAGCAGCATGTAAGTGTTGGTGTAATTGTCGATCCCACTTTTCATCTATAATATCCCATATTTTTTTTGTAGGCACTTTCTTGACCTCCCAATACTTTTGCAATGTCTTTTTTAGCCCTATTCATTGCTTCATAAATAAATTTCATAGCCGGGGCCTTCTCACCATCAACCATTCTAAGCACCATTACTAATGGTCATGTTGTCTTCAAAGCATAATTTGTACTGCGCCAAAATGAATCGTCTTTCATAACAATCTTTTTAACTTGTTTTCCTTCTTGTTTTTTGGCCCATGAGCTTTTATCCCACTCTTCTTCTAAAGGTTACCTTAACTCCTTGAATCTCTGCAATGTTAAATATGCAGTAGCAAATCTTGTAACAGCAGGTCTAATAATTTCCTTGTCAGTGAATTTTCTCATCAAGCTGAGTATCCAAAAATGATTGTATATAAACTTACTAATGAATTTGGCTTTTAATATGACATATTTATATTGAGGCAACTGTCTCAACCTCTCAAGCATTAAGTCAATACAATGTGCAGCACAAAGAGTCCAATAAAGGTGAGGCCTCTTCTCCATTAACATTCTTCCTGCAGCTTTGTATGCATTTGCATTATCAGTAACAACCTGTACTACTAAGGCATCTCCCACTTCCTCTACAACTTCATCCAACATTTCAAACAATAATTGTGCATCCTTTACAAAGCTTGAAGCATCTACTGATTTGAGAAAAAACTATTCCATATGGATTGTTGACCAAGAAATTAATAATACTTCTATGTCGAATATCTGACCAACCATCTGACATTATTGTCACTTCTGTCTCAATCCAAGTCTTCTTAACATCATCCACCATTTTTGAAGTTGTTTTAACCTCCTCATTCAGCATCCAAGTCCTCAGCTCATACATGATTGGAAGTTGTAATCCTCTTCCATAGCTTCCTACAGATCGTAACATATTGATCCACGACGGACTCCTAACAACATTAAATGGAATCCCATTTTCATAGATGAATCTGGCGATATCCAAACAAACTCTATTCCTGAGTTCTTTTGTAGATGTAGGAGGCTGAATATCCTGAGTATTTATGTTTTCGTCGTTATCAATTTTAGCATAAATCTATTCATGGGCCCCTGACTACCTCGATCAGAAGAAACTAGATGGCTTATAGTACTGTAACCTTCATGCTGTGATCCATAGTAAGAAGAGTTTCCTATCATCTCTTTCATATTTCTTTGTGTGACCTCCTTTGTGGTGGCAAACTTCTTTAAATAATTTGTACATTCCTTCTTCACCTCATCAGGAACTTTTGCACATGGTCACACATTGACATGAATGCAGGCTAGATGATCCTTCAATCTCTTGACGCCACCAGTTATGCGTTTCTCACAGAAATTACATTTTATGTAAACATATCCCTTCTTTGCACCTTCGCCTGACACTTCAACTTGAGTTCCATATTTTAATGCAGGATCTTTCCTTCTTGTGCCACTAGTCATGCTAACAATATGATATATTTTAACAATTATTTATACTACCAAATATCAATAATAAAACAACATGAATACAAAAATATATCAGTCTACCGGACGTCCAAGGGGGCGCTGCGCCCTGGCGGGGTTCGACCTGCCCGGTCAGGTCAAGGGGCAGCGCCCCTGCGGGGGTTTCCTGGGGCAGCCCCCCCCCGGAACAAAATTATATTATAAGAGTAATTTTTAAATTATGCTTGTTATATATGCTCAATACCGAGCGTACCGAGCATGTACCGCTCAGTACCGAGCGTGTACCGAGCATGTACTGCTCGGTACCGAGCTTGTACTTGCTCGGTACCGAGCAAGTACAAGCTCGGTACCGAGCATGTACTTGTTCAGTATCGAGCATGTACTGCTCGGTACCGAGCATGTACTAAGCGGTATCGAGCATGTACTAAGCGGTACCGAGCATGTACAATCTGATGAAGCAAGACATGAAGCAAATAACGGGAAGAAAGATCGTTACCTAGCCGTGAAAAAAGAACCTTCGATTGCAAGAAGCTGGAGAAGAATAAGTGAGACATGAAGCAAATGACGGGAAGATTACGGGAAGCAAGAGAATAAGAAGAAATAAATTGTTACCTTCGATCGCCTCCAGCTATGTTCAAACTTCGAACTCGACCGAACTGTGGTCGTCCAAGTTGGCGGAGTTCGCCTTTCAGTTCTCACCCGAAGCAGAAGCAGGTATGTTACCCTAATACTCGACTCTTATACGACTCTCACTGCTCGGTCTATATACTTACAAATCGAAGCGGTGCCTCGTTTCGCTTCAAGGCGTTACGAACCGAAGCCTATGCCCCGTGCAAAATAAGCGCACGCTCCGCCGAATCCAACGAGGCGTAAGCCTCAACGTGCAAATGCTTCGCCTCGCCTTAAGTCGCGTCTCAGTGCGTACGCCTATTCCGTCTTTTTAATCGTTGTTGTGGACCTAAATCAGAACAAACACGAGCCGCTTGTGGATAACAATAGTGGGTATATCGTAAGTACATCGAACCACTGTAGACACAAGTATAAGTATCACCTACGAAAATGGTGATCAAGATTTTCAAGCACATCAGGTACAAGGGGAACCCGATGTACGAAAAAGAACACCCCTGACAGAAGGGAGGAAATGTTTGAACAAATTAGAACTAAACTTTCTAATGTTCCAAAGTCTCTTCCTAGTTCTATACTTAAGAAGAAAACAGTTCTGGTGCCCACAAACACCGGAAATAACAAGTCCACAACACCGAAGATCCCAAAATGAGCTCTTTCCAGATCAGCGGTCATTGACCCCAAAATCCATAAAATAACCACCCCGGTGAATGAGAAAGGGGGAGTCAACATCTAGATGAGGAAATGCCTCATAACATCAATGCCACGCCATCGGATCTGCAACATTCATACAAGCAGACATAAGGCATGTATAAGCTCTTCAAGGAAATGTTGTGCATTCAAATGACAGATACATGCACAACTACAAATATTTCAAAATACCCCTACACGTGCACCGTAGTTTCTATACACATAGGTACACAAGGGGTAAATATAATCTCAATCCGCATGGGCCCCGACGAGCGTGTTATTGGTACACACGTGACGCTAAGGGATGTTGCGCGGGTAAATAAGTGAATTCAAGTTCGAACCTAATCCTTCTATACGAATCAATAGAAGTCGACAAGGTTCGAACTCTCAAACAAATACATGGTTGTGGGGACCAATGTATTTGTTTCAATACATTCATATTAGGCCTTCAAGGTCTACAATCAAAAGAATTCACTAAACAAAAGGCACGAAGCCTACGAAATCGATCCTCCTAAGCATGTAAATAGGAGTAGATAAGGTTCAAACCATCAGATAAATATGCGATCACGAAGTCGATCAGAATATTTATCTTATACATTCATATTAGGCCTTCAATGCCTTCAATGAAGAAAGTTCATGAACAAAGACACAAAGCCTACAAGGAACCCAATCCTCGGTCAACAGCTCAGCCGAGTCGACGAGGTTCAATCCAAAAATAGAAATGACTCCAAACACCCCGATGATAGCCGTGTTGAATGTAAATCTCAACCGGAGGGGTTCATTCCAAATACATTTCAAATCCCTTTCAAACTACACACCAATACCCATAAAATCCAAAATTTCAAAAAATCCCAAAATCTCAAAAATATTTAAAATTGAAATCAAACCATTGGTAACTTAAAGCAAAGCCCATCCACCCTCCGCAACAGTCTGCCGAGGTGAACAAATTCAAATTTACTTCAACTCACAAAGAGCCAAATGCCTAGTCAAAAATATCACTAGGATCCATTCTCAAACAATCTCCTTCCAGTGTGGTACGTGTCCTTTAACCGGCGGTTTGCCGCCAAATGGTACCGCATGATAAACGGTTATGACGACCCGGGGCCCTCTGAACTGAGTGGTTTGTCCGCCAAATGGCACCACGAAATACCGGTTATGGCCAGAGCCAATACGTTTCTTATTGACATCAAATCCTTGAGATATGAATCAATAGGATATGATCGATAGGGCACAAAGCCATATGTTAGCTAAGGTGGATTCAAATTTGTCCCCTTAGACAAACATTCACCTCAGGTCTACAAGATCCCCTTGGACGAAGCAACCCATGGCTACCGACAAGGATCCTTCTGTCAGGTTGGGTCGACTACCTCCTCTGACTAAGTAGACCGTAAACCACGATGGCCCGGGATGGCAGAACCGTGAGATCTTGATCGGGTCTATCATCCATTCCCCCACAATCCGCTTTAAGTACAATATGGTGCAATTTCTATTTAAATATCAAATCTTCCAACCCAAATTCCTAGATCCGAACCCATGCTGCTATTATATGCCAGATAACACGTATTTACTACGTTTCTGATCAATGACTAGCCTTAATTGAAAGTTCTCTCTCGTTATCGGGAGGGGTAATTAACTATAGGGGCTTGCGCCTGTAGGAAACTAGAACTCAGATCATAAAGTCCTCGCAAAATGAGGGCGAAATCTCTGGGTAGTGTCTTATCTACAAACCCATCTGCCTTCTAAAATTTACCCCGGAACTTATTCCGTTAAAACTCCCTCGCAGAATAAAAAGAAAAGTGGCGGGGAGGCCGGGGCCGAATTTTCGGAGCCCACAGGTGCGAAGGTGTCGAAGTCTGTTCTTGAGCAAGAAAAGTTGAGGCCATGGAGCGCCTTTTTTCTGACATTGCGCCAAGTTTTCTTGTGATGATGACTTAGCGAAAAAGTGGAGAAGCTACAAGATGCAATGGCTCTAATAGCTATCGAACTCCAAAGACTTCAATTCTTCAAGGCCTTGGTGGAGTGCAAGTTTGTTATGGTGACATTGGAGAGGGCATGAGCTCCCATTATAGCGAGCCCTTCTCAACGCGCTTTTCAGTTTGGAGAGTGGGGCCTTGGAGTGCATGATGCCCCTTTCAGAGATTGTCAATTATTTTAATAATTACTTTTGTTTCATTTATAACAAAAATTATTCTTCCAGTAAAATGAAGATTTGTTTGTTTTTGTGTTTTTGAGAGGGAATAATGCTTGGTCTTGGGAGAGACATAAGACATAAATTGTTAAAATTTCTCCCAAATTTATATTAAAAGGATATAATAACATAAATGCTTGTAATAAAAAATATTGTCAGCACAATCATTATGAATTACTTATAAAGAAGAGTTTTGTGAGGTGTCATCATTACTTAATTTAATATAAAATATAAGGAATCATTATCATAGCTTGAAGTTTGTGAACCATAGGATATGCATAATTAATGCAGATGTGATGCAATGGTGGCGACATGACTCTTGCATTGCATTAGGAGTTTTCCACCAAAAAGTAATTGGCAGTTCAATTCTTTAAGGCATTTAGGTGCAAGAGTTTAATTTCTTTTCTTATGTGACTTTGTTTTTTGAAACTTTCTTTTAGCTATTATTGCATGAGTGCTTCTCCTTCTCTTATCTCTTTACTTTTCTTTCTTGTAAATCAAAAAAAGTGGTGGGCAAGAGCTAACAAGACAGGCGGTGTCGCTTCATGAATACCTTTATTGGGGTAGTGTTCCCGCTGAGCTAAGCTACTTTGGATCATGGATTGGTTGAAGAGGAGATTTCCATCCTGGCAAAGTTCCCGTAATAACTTGAATTTTTGAAATATTTTTTTAAATTGAAAAATATGAATTTCAACCACGTGACTTGCCAAAGAAGGATGAGAGAGGGAGAGAGAAGGTTGTTTGGAGCTTGTTACTCCATCAATTTTGATCAAAGATTTCTTCTATTCATTGTAAGTAACTCAAGTATTGATCTCCTGACTATTGTATATTGATTTTGGGAGAATAAATATAGTGGAATATTTTAGGTTTGCAATTGTTAGTTGCTTTAACTGGATATAAATTTATTATTTTGATGATTTATAAAAGCCCTGGTTGATTAATTAAGAAGATAAAATTGATTGTTCGTCAAAATTTGATTATGTGATGTTACAGTTCCACTTTTGATCGTCCAACAAGGGTGAAACTCTCTAAATAACGTATAACTCAAATGACCTCTACCTCCTTGAGTACTATTTTAAGCAAGAATTTGACTTACTATTGGGAGATTAGGGAGGCGCTAGCAACCTTCCATTTTGTTCCCACTCAATTGATTTTGAACATCTTGTTGGTCCTATCAAGGAAGACTATGTTCTGAAAGAGCATAATGAATACAAAATTGAAGGGAATTAATTATTGATAAAAATAACTGAAGTTGAGTTTGAGGAAGATATATTAAGATGAAGCTTTGATTCTATATAGGATAACAGTTGAGATTTAGTGAGCCATGAGTGATATTGAAGTATTTTGGTTTAGAAAATTTGATTGAATTTTTAAGTTGAAGAAGATGCTAAATGATTAGAGAAGTAATTTGCTATTAGTGCTAAAAAACTAAGTATATTTAGAATAAGGTACTTTTATTATTAAATTTTATTTAAATACAATAATTTGAGTGTTGAGCAGCAAAGGAGTCATTGGTGAAAGATAACTAATATTGAAAGATTTTGAAGAAAAATGAATGAACCAATTATAAATTGGACAAATGTTGTGCGAAAAAAAATACACAAAATATTGTTCTTATGGTGAATGGTGGGGTGTGGCATGTCCTCTGTACCTCTAAAATGACAAGTTTTATAGCGATAAAATGTAAACACCATTTTTTTGAGATCCTCCATAGCAAGAGTCATCTGGTGAAATATTGATAATTTTTTCTACCATTTTAGATACCTCAGGTATAGTGTTCAAAGTGATGTTTAAATTGATTGGGATATTATTAGTAGAATTCAAGTTGGATGGTTGAAGTGCAGGAATTCATCGGACCTATTGTGTTGTAGAAAATTACCTCCTGAAAATCTTAGAAGATTGAGGTGAAACTTGCAATACTTTGTGGCGTAGAATGTTGGTCATTAAAAGAGAAGTAAAAAATTAAGTGAAGTGTTGCGGGGATGAGGATGATGAGGTGGTTGAGTGGATTTACACTTAGAGATAGAATGCGAAACAAATATATACATGAAAATGTTGGAGTAGCTCCATTGGTATAAGACTAGACAGAGTCAACATAAAACTTCAACCTTTTGATCACTCTATTAGGAGAGCAGATGTATTAGATCTAGGGGTGTAAACGAGTCAAGTCAAGTTGAGTCGAGTATCTACCTAAACGAGCTAAGTTGGTTTAGTTATTACTGAGCTCAAGCTCGACTTGGGCTCGTTTATTAAGCTTGAGCTTGACTAGTTAAAAAATTCATAGGCTCGAGCTTATTTAGAAAGCTCGAACTCGACTCGATTGTTGAGCTCGATTTCTTAGTTTTAAATTAAAAATATTCAGTTTTTTTAAGAATTCGTATTTTTTAATATAGAATTAATTTAAAATTATTTAAATATATTATATAATTTTAATATAAATTAATTATTAAATACATTTTAATTTAATCAAGCAGCTCAATGAGCTTTCGTGTCGAGCCTAATTGAGCTCGAGCTCGTTTAATATACGAGCTCAAGTATAGTCTTGAGCGTTGACGGTGACGAATCGATCGAGTCTAGTCATAGGAAATTTTGTCTGTTCGGATGAAGCATTGGGTCAGGTTAGTTGTTTTTGTCAAGTGATAGAGTGAAGATGAGGCAGAGAGGGCTTGGGACATGCGGCTGAGGGAGACGGGTTGCTGGTTGTGGTTGGGATTGGGTCGATTGCAGGACTGCTTGCGTGCGGTACCAAGAGGACAAGATGGAGAGCTCGTGCATCTGGGCTATTGCATACCGCTTCGGTTGGAGTCATGTAGCACGGAGAGATCGAGAGGGAGCGGGGGTTTCGTCTGATCTTACGTGCATGTCAACAGAGAGGTAAAGTTAGTGATCAACAAATGCCCCCTAATAAATATAATAAGCGCCCCATAATAAATCATGTTTGTTGCGAACTAGTTGATCCTGTGAATAGCCAAAATTATGTTTTAAATGTCGCGCTGAGAGTTTTACTTTTGCGGATCTCCAAGAGCATATTTGAATGTCAAATTAGTAGCCTGTCTTTATAAATCTTTAGATGTATTTATATCTATTTGTGTGACTGGTGAGTTTATTTTAGTTAGGTAGGGACTCGGAAAGTATCACCGTACTTTAGATTCAGATTCCTAGCACATTGCTTTGTAGATTAATAATAGTATATATTACTGCCACTTTTATATCTTTTTTATCTGGACCGTCATCTTATTTTCCTGTATTTTTATTACTGCTCAGCGCATTCCTTTTTAGCTTAACTGCTATTATATGTGTATGTGACATTTCTAGCATATGAACACAAGTTGCATTCAGAGTCTCTTCGAGCATTATAATTAGTCAGTTAGCACGACTATGTTCAAGTTTCTGTAGGTGCTTTCATCTTAGATACACTATTTCTTGATATTTTGCTCCTTAGACTTGCGTAAAATAATAGAGGCATCAATATAAAAAGAGAGAGAGAGAGAGAAATAGCTATGCAAGTAAGAAGTAAAAGCTACAAAAAAAGTAATAGTGTATTTGAGCTGAAAGCACCTATAAAAGCCTAAAGTAACAGAGTTGTGTTAACTAACTAATCACATGGCTCAAAGATATTCTGAATGTAACTTGTATTCGTATGCTAGAAAGATCACCCCCCCCCCCCACCACACACACACACACATATATTCAAGCTAAAACGGAAATATGCTGAGCAATAAAAATGCAGGAAAGCAAGATGAAGGCGGTGATAAAAAAAGGAAAAGTGATAGTGTTATATATTATTATCATTTTATAAAGTAATGTGATAAGAATTTGAGTCTAAAATACTATGATATTTTCCTACGAGTCCCTTCCTAGCCAAAGCTAGCTAACCGGTCACATTAATAGCTATGAATACATATGAAGATTTATAAAAATAGGCTCTTGAAGATCCGCAAAGTAAAACCCTCAGCATGACATTTACAATATAAATTTAGAGATTCACAGGATCAACTAGTTTGCAAGAAACATAATCTACAAATAGGCGCATATCATATTTATTAAGGGGCATTTTTTGATCACTGACCCCTTCTCACATACGGTTTGCTCTCAAGCGACGCAATCATTCTCTCCTCAAACAAAACTCCTACTTGCTTTCGCTCTCTCTCTCTCTCTCCCTTTCATAACTCCCATAACCACCCACTCACAACACAAAAACTACCTCGCTCATGAAACTCACAGACTTGCCATCTACAAACCTCACGCAAGAACTCTCGTGCTCCCGCGGGCTCCATATCGACTCCTATTGCGCGCAAGGAATGACCCACTCCCTCTGTCCATTAGATACTCACACGCAAGATACTCTCACTCGTCTCTCTCTGTCACACTAAGACCCTAGCTTGCTCCCTCTCGACTTCTCTGTGTTGCACGTAGCAACCTAAGATTCGACTCCTCTCAGTTGACATGCAGGACCGTATGAAACCCCCACTCCCTCTCAATCTCTGTGTAGCACGACTCCAACTGAAGCCCCACGAGCTCTCCCTCCCTTCCTCTTGGTACTACACACATGTAGCCCCCGCAGTCGGCTCGATCCAAACCATAACCCGCCACATGTCTCTTTTTGCCGTACGTCCCTCTCCCACTCTCCCTCTCTCCTTTTCTCCATCATCTTCACTTTGTTGCTCGACAGAACTAGCCGAGCAACCAAATTGCCTACGACCTAACTTGATTGATCCATTACCTCAGCACCAGTCGGCACTAAAATAAAATGTATACATTTCTTTTCTTTTTGGCTTGCTTAAACAACAGGTGTCAAAGAACTGTCATTGTATCTTTTTGATCCGGTCGAGAGAATAATAATGAGAACACATGAAGACCTGAGCCGTTGTATCTTTTGTTCGGCAGGGAGAAATGAACATATGAAGATTTTGCGCCGCTGTATTTTTTAGCTGGTCAGGAAGATTGAAAGTCATGTGCCTATCCGACACCTCTTACACGGTGGTGGGATGCCAGGAGGTTGCCAAAATTTTAAGAAATTCTCTATAATAATAATAATAATAATAATAATAATAATAATAATAATAATAATAATAAAGTAAAATGTCAAAAAAAGAAAATATACTAATGTACTGAATTTTCACATATAAATGATACAAATCAAATCAGTATATGCTAAGATTTATTTTCGACCATGACAAAATTAGTTGAAAATAAATCATTATTTCCATCAAGGATAATAATTTAGAAGTTAGAAGTACTAAAAATGTATCCAAAATTGTCAAACCTAACAGATAATTACAGACTTGCATTGATGATGCAGAATTGATGGTACGAAAGCTAGCTTCTTTAAGTGCCATTGCAACCCTTTGACTACAGTTATATATATAACTTGGAAGAGTCTATCATGGCACGTAAGATTTAGGTTTAAGAACTACATTTTTTATGTGTTATTATTTTTAAAACTTCTTAATTATATTTGACTTTTACTTATTAGTTTCATTTAATTTGAATATCTTATATTTTAATTATGTAATATTATATATATTTTGCTATATTATGCCACTGATATTATTGAATTATTGGTGCATTATTCATTTTTTATGTGATTTAGAAAAAAAATTTAAATGGTGCACATCATACCTTTGTAGATGCATATAGACAATACAACACAATATATTAATTTTTTATCCAAATCAATATAAACAAATGGAGAATATAAATTCATGTAGTACCATTAAAAAGGCGGACGAGGCGTCCGCATTGAGTCGCGCCTCAAGTCGAGGCGGAAGTTATGCGTATCGGGGCTTACGCCTCGAACCATCCAGCGAAGCCTACGATTTTTTTGCACGAGGCGTGCGCATCAGAGCGAAACGCCTCGAGGCAGTACGAGGCACCGCCTCAAAATTTTTTCTTCGGTATATATGTAAATATGACGTAGCCGATTTGTGTTCGTGTATTCGTGTATAGGATTAGGACTTCCTGTGAGAATTGAAAGGCGAACTGGAGGCGAAGTCATGAGGGAAAGAGACGGAGCCGTGAGGGAAGGAGACGAAGCTGTGAGTGCAGGAGATGAAGTCGGAAGGAGACGACGCAAGAAACGAAGCCGAAAGCAATAACAGTTTCAAAAGCAGGAAACGAAGCCGAAGTTGTGAGTGCAAGAAACGTTCAGGCCTCGGTTAGGTCAGAAGAGCATGTGAGCGGCGTTGTGAGCCTTGATTTTGACGTGCAGTAATGAATAACTCCTGATTCGGCTTTCTTTCATTAGTCCGCTCAGTACATGCTCGGTACTGCTAGCTATCGCTACGTACATGCTCGGTACCGCTCACTACATGCTCGGTACCGACACGTACATGCTCGGTACCGCTCAGTACATGCTCGGTACCGCTAGGTACATGTCGGTACTGAGCCAGTTCCTAACGGTACCGAGCAAGTATATGCTTGGTACTGAGCTGTATATGCTTGATACCACTAGGTACATGCTCGGTATCGAGCCAGCACATGCTCGGTACCGCTCGGTATCTTTCCATACAAACAACTTACAAATTTTAAAAATAAGCAGAATTTCAAAATTACTCTTACAATACAATTTTCTTAGACCCCCGACAGACCGGTATATTGTTGTATTCATGTTGTCTTATTATTGGTAGTACAAATAATTGTTAAAATATGTCATATTGTTGATTTTGTGTTGTGATTTCTTTGCCTGTGAATAAATAAAAATCTTATATGTATCAATAATTTGATGCTGATTATTTATTTCTATAAATTATTAGCATGACTAGTGGCACAAGAAGAAAAGATCTTGCACGGAAGTATGGAACTCAAGTTGAAGTGTCAAGCGAAGGTGCAAAGAAGGGATATGTTTACATGAAATGTTCATAAAATACTATTCATTTTCATCTAGAACGTTGGTGGAGTCAGTTTGGAGATGATGTTCCTGAATTGAAAGCTTTTGTAGTTAAAGTTCTTAGTCTAACATGTTCGGCTTCTACATGCGAGAGTAATTGAAGTATCTTCAATCAAATTCATACTAAGAGAAGAAATCGATTGGCGACAGATTGAATGAAATTAGTTGATGTTATGTTTAATAAAAATATTAAAAGATAGACATCTCAAATTACAGAAGCAATGAAGCATTGATAATGAAATTGATCATTTACTTGTTGATGATTTACAATTTGATGATGAATGGATTACTCCTAAGATTGTTGATGTTTCTGAAGTTGAAGCAAAAGGAAAAACTCATGTCAATGAAGACAATGAAGCAACTACTCATGTATATAAAAGAAAGAAATAAAGTGAGATTGAAGCTTCAAAATAATTCAAAGATATCCTTAAATATAATTAATTATTTTTATGCTATTATTGTTTCATTCTAGAGCTAATGAAATATTAACTAATATAGGGGATATAGTAAAAATATTATAGATGAAGAAGAAATTGAGTATGACTTTGACATTAATTATGAAGATTCTTCTGAAGACAATCAAAGTGATGATGAGCATGCATTGTGTCTTGATCCTAAAGGGATGTTTTATTTTTAAGTGAGTTTATTTTAAATCTTATTTTCTAGTAATATACTAATATTATCTTAGAACAAATCATCAAATTCACAATTGACATAATATTTTGTTATTTTTTGTCATTATTCATGATTTTAAATTACTTTATTTTTATCATTTTTGAGGCTTACGACTCGATCTGCCTCGAGGCTTACACCTCGCCTCGCTTAACCAA
The DNA here is from genome assembly GCA_016618105.1 of Dendrobium huoshanense. Classification (NCBI taxonomy): domain Eukaryota; kingdom Viridiplantae; phylum Streptophyta; class Magnoliopsida; order Asparagales; family Orchidaceae; genus Dendrobium; species Dendrobium huoshanense. The sequence goes on along the minus strand of CM028352.1, from coordinate 26,382,355 downwards.
AACGCATCGATTCCCGATTTCGCCTTTTAAAACGTTGGTTAGATAAGACTAATGATAATATGGTGATATTCAATTACTTGTTGATGCGCAGGATGCCGCCCATCATACCCAAACTGGGTCTAAATATTTTAGTTTTGTTGTATATTTCATTCCATGTCTTCTAATTAGACCAAAGTGTGTTTTAGAGGCGTTATATGGTAAAATAAGTGCCTATTCATTTTTTTGTGTTCTTCAGTTCAGTTATAAATTTTGTTGTTGATTTTTTTCAATCTTATTATCCTTTTCCTGGGTAGAATAATAATTCTTTCAGCCTTGTTTACATTTTTCTTCTCTTTGGTTTACAAATAATTGCAGATATGTTGATGATGGGAGGCCCTTTTGGCAATTCATTGTCGCTTCCTCCACAGGTTGTTCAGATTCCCAATATTTTGAAGAACTTTATCAATACTATACTACTGACAAGGCAGGTCTTTTTCATCTTTCAGTCTTGTGGATATATTATTAATATTTTATCTTCAAGTGATGCTTATTTAGTTATTTATTTATTTTAGGCATGGCACCTTTGCGATCCTGATGCAGAAAAGGTCTTTGAAGCTGTTAGAGAAGCTGGGGTGAAAGTAGCTGTTGTTTCAAATTTTGACACTAGATTACGACCTCTACTAAGGGCTCTCAAGTGTGATCACTGGTTTGACGCTGTTGCTGTCTCTGCGGAGGTAAGTGACATATCTCATTTTATTGTTTTTTTTTTCTCTTACGCCACCTCAACAACTTGATCTTAATGTCATATTATAATGATTTTGTTTTTGCGATATTTGGCTCGTGTAAATACATGGTTAATTCAAGTGAAAACTTAGGTTAATTTGATCTCGCTTTGTACCCCGCAAAACTAGCATGGTTTCTTCCGAAATATGATGCTGATCTCATAGTAGTTTATAAATTTAATTTACTCTCAATAAACTTGTTCTCATTTGTGTACTTTTCTTTTAACAATAATAGGTAGCAGCTGAGAAGCCAAATCCGACCATATTTATCAGGGCATGTGAGTTATTAGGAGTGAAACCAGAAGATGCTGTGCATGTAGGTGATGATAGGAGGAACGACATATGGGGTGCTAGGGATGCTGGCTGCGATGCTTGGCTTTGGGGTAGCGATGTCCATTCTTTTAAAGAGGTATTAAGTATTTATATTAAATCTCTTGATGATCTTGTGCTGCTTCCAGTTCCTTTTCTGTGATAAGGAGCAACTTGATGGTATTCTGAAAGACCTCACTAATCTTTTATATATGTTACTAATAGCTGTGTTTTTTTTTTTTTGAAATGTAACATATTCATAAATTGCCATATTGTATTAAAAAAGTATTTAACCACACATTTCATAAAAACTTAGGACTTTTAAGATTTATATAAATCTAAAACATGTCTGATATAATTGACAAAGTGAACAATAGTTAAGGATTTTGGTGTACACACACAGATATATATATATATATATATATATATATATATATATATATATATATATATATATATATATATATATATATATATATATATATATATAATGAGGTTATTTGGAAAATATACTCATATTTAAAAAAAAAAAGAAATATCCCTAAAGTCTATTTTGGATGAAAAGGCCTTGTATGAATTTTATGAGTGATATTCCCTCATCTAGAGTCAAACGGTTGAACTTTTTCATTGCTCAGATTGTCCTGATCAAGGCATTTTCTCTCATCATGCCATACTAATATTTTTTCAATGCCTTTAGCAAACATCGCTTCTTATTTGAAGTAGAATGCATTCATTGACCCTTGCAATTTCAGTAATCCTTTAGGAAGGGAAAAAGAGATGGGTTTGATATTTGTGTTTAAACAAGAGATTTGAGCATTATATTAGAACCCCAGGTTTGAAAATGTACTTTTGACGATGGTAAGAGGTTCAAACTAAAGTTCGAATAAGGTTCATACCACATAGTTTATGTTTGAATTTTGTTTGAACCTAAATATTTTGTTTGAATAATTTAAACTTGAGGTGTTATTATTAGATTCAAACTAAAGTTTGAAACAAAGATTTGAACCTTGATCATATATAGAAACCAGATTTGAACATAGGTTTCAACAACAAAATAAGGTTTGAGCAAGGATTAATGCAATTCTTGGAGTAATGTAATCAAGTATTATTAATTCTTGTGATAGTATAACTAAGCGTTGCATTAATTCTTGGAGCAATGTAATTAAGTGATATATTAGTGATTGGTTCTTTTATATGTTGCTGCATGAGGTTCTTGTTCGAGCATGTTTCAAGCACAATTTGAACCTAGTTCGAACAAAAAACTAATGCACTAGACATATTTACATAGTTTGGATCTTTTGGAGCTTAACAAAAATAATTGCTGATCAAAATGAAAGCATTGCAACTTATAAAAGAATCAATCACCAATATAACACTCAACTATATTGATCCAAGAATTAATACAACACATAATAATGTTATCACAAAAATTAAGACCAGTTAATTACATTACTCCAGGAATTAGATTAAATAGAGCCAATCATTGACATTATTTTAAACAAAGTTACTTGACAGATCATTACCAAACTCAAATGCCAACCTTTTACATCAAATAGAACTATGCTAACAGTTTTACAACTATGACAATGTATTGGTTAAATGTCTAAATCATTTCATCATGAACCCCATTAATTTTCTTTCCTCCTCAAGTATCACTATGATTGCAATTATATCAGTCTCTTACAAATGAAGCTCATCTACATGATTATGTCTATGCATACAAGAATTAAAAAAAAAAGTCCACTTTAAGAATTTGAATAGTATAGAGGCTAATTTGAATAAAGTTTGAACAATATTTTTACCTTGTTTGAACATTGTTGAACATAGTTTCAAGAAGGTTTAATAGAGTTTAAATATGATTTAAATAGGTAAATGAGTTTCAAATCCTATTTGATATCTACTCGGCCTTTTTTCTAAGAGTTTATTGTGTGAATGTGTGAAAAAGGTTCCAATGAGATGCGAACCTTGTTTTGCATTTAATATTTGAATCTTAGGTTCGAACATAATTCCAACAGTTAATATAAAGTTCAACCCTTGTTCATTCTGTAGCCTAGGGTTCCCTTTTCATCTCCTTCCTATTTTAACATAGAGCTGTCGGTCTTGTAAGGGTGATGATTGCATTGAGACTTATATAACAAAAATAATATAAACACCAACATTTTGTTTGTTTCAAGGGGTTTGTGGCGAATCTTTATGGTGCTTGAAAGAGAGATTAGAGCAACTATCTCGTTTAAGCATCAGTACTTTCACAAAGTACTGTAGCTATCTCATGTCATTTTTTTCCGAGGTAGACTTTGAGGGATATCTCTTCAAATAAAAAATAAATGTGATATATTTATCCAAATAACCTTATTAACCTTATTATGCATGATATGCAGTCATTATATATATATATATATATATATATATATATATATATATATATATATATATATATATATATATTATATATATATATATATATATATATATATATATATATATATATATATGTATGTGTGCAAACTATGCATGTATATAGACACATGCAAACATTATACATGCATGATTGATCTTGTTTAGAAGATATAAAAATATCTGTTTTTGAAGAAAGATTATTATATATTTTTTAAAAGATTTGGCCCAAAAAAAAAAAAAAAGAGAAATATAGTCACTGGGCTATTTTATTATTATGTAAATTAATAAATCTTTTTTTTTTTGTCTTAATGTACTTCTAAATTATGAAACTGTGTTTAAGATTAGTTTTTGTTTGAAATACATAATTAGTTAGCTATATGATTTCAATGGATAGGATAAAAAGTCAAGACATTCGCTTGAAAACTTTTCAAGCCATCTTTTCCCAACATTTAATTGAACGAATGAAAATTGCGTGTACTGTTTGTTCATTGGCACTCGCAACTCATTAACTTCTTTCGTAGTACAGCAAGAATATTGACATTAAGGCATTATTTGGTGTTGGAAATCTGAGTGAAAGGAAATAAAAATCTCAAAATCAATGGCTATAAATTAGGGTTCATAAGCTGAAGCTCAAATTAAGTTAAAATTATAAATTTCAGCTCTATTGATTATATTATATATATATATATATATATATATATATATATATATTAAAAATATTCATTTTCTGTTATATTTTGAGTCAACTTGAATTCTCAAGCAAGCCAGTTAAAACTTGAAATTATTAGAAACTGATTTCTAGTTCGAGACAGCTAAAAATCAATTTGATTCAAGTTATAGTAAACAACTCACTTTGATCTGTTTGTTAGGAGCTTAGGTTATCAACTAAGTGGTCTTGACTCTTGAGTTTTGTGTATGCGATGTGTGTATGACTCTGCATTTTTGGAGCAATTTTTGAATTTATGATTATATCACCAGTCATGCTACATATTCACAATCAAATTAGTTCTCTTTTGTCCAATCAAGGACAGCATAATTGGGAGTAACCCTAAAAAAGCATTTTCTTTGGAAGTTCAATTTAAGGAACTGATGATGAAACATGTAATTTTTGCAGGTTGCTGAAAGAATTGGAGTCAGGCTCTGAGGAGTCATCTCAGTGGTCCATTAACTTGTACAATGTCTCAACTTTTTTTCTGAGAAATCTACTGTAGAGTTTATGCATAAGAAGTAATCAAAGCTTTGGACATGGCGTGCTCTTTTTTGCATCCAATCGGATGTTGGAAAACCAGTTTGAGATGCGTCTGTAAGATCCAAAAGCACCTAACTTTCTGCATGTTTTCACTATTTATTTTCATTTGTTTTTGAATAAGATTGCAAAAATATTAGAGATTTTATCTTCCTTTCAATAAACTGCTCCAGTGAAGTTGAGTTGGAAGGGTGGTATCATGCTGTATTGAATAGATTGAAAAGCTAAATGCCTTCTCTGCATATTTCTAGAATGATCTTTGATTAATTCTCATGCATGTGGTGCTGCCCTTATGTTTTTCTCTTATTTGAATTTTACTTTGCTTTATTAATAGGTAGATGTGCTCTCATTTAAGATTATTGAATGGTTGATGAAAATTTGCTTGCGTGCAATCTTGGGTGAAACTTAGGCTTTGTTTGGAATAATATAAGATTACAATTCTAAGCAGGAGTATAGTAACGCATATAAATACATTAGAGATTTGGATTTCAAATTATTTGAAGGGATGGCCACTTCCAAGAGCCACTGAAGATCAATAACATTTTGCTTGATTAATTTCAATCTTTCTAAAGTTTAAAATTAATTGAAAGTTAACTGATAAATGATTAAGAGTTATTTAGAGGTCAATTAAGAATTATTTGACAGTTCGTTGGGAGGTGGTTAGGAAAGGTTAATTGATAATTTTCTTCAAAGGTGATGTGAACGAATTTCCTTAAAGCTCCAAATTTAGGCTTTGTTTGGGATGGCTTACTGCTTTGTAAAGCTGATTTTTAACAAAAAAAAAAAATTAAAAGTAGGAAAAAATTAGTGATCTAAAGCTATCTCAAACGAAGCCTTAAGAAGACTTAAATTTGAAAGCTTTACAAGCACTGGTGGAGGGAAGGGGGGGGGGGGGGGCATGTGCCCCTACATTTCTACTACTGATGGTCAGCAACCTTTATGTTCCAAATTTATTTGGGTCAACAAGTATATACTATATAATAAAATATAGTTTTTTCTAGAAAATGCTTTTCTTTCTCTTCCTTATCGCCCAAGCCTTATTTATTCAAATAATTGTTTCTATATATATATATATAGTACAAATTTGAGCATTAATGAAAAGATATTTCAAGCGACCATCAAATGCAAATGCATCAAATACTATTGATGAAAATAAAAATAAAGTTGAAGAGTGAAATGAAAAACTCATTCAAGTGCAAGTTATATTGATAATGAAGTAATCATTCAAATCTTTCAAAATATGAAAAGTAGATGTTATAAATTATAAGTTATTTATTATTTTATATTTAATGTTCTTCTTTATTAAATAAAAAATTTAGAATAAAGATTTTAATATTATTTTTATAAATTAAAGGTTGATTGTTTTTTTTTTAACTAAAATTTTGAACTTCTAACTAATTTTTTTGAACTTATAGCAAGGCTCTTTATTCATGCTAGCTAGAAGAAGCTCTCTTATCCCTCGCTTCCATCTTAAACCAATGATTATGATCTTATAATTTGGCCTTCATAATTTGCTTGAAATTCTACAACAGCTCTTAGGAATCTATTTGGACTCTACTCTATATAGGGCTGAATTTCAAATTAATCTTTAATTATTCCTAAATCAAGCTTTGCTAAAACTTCCTTCATGACTTATACGTCTTCATTAGGTGGGTTATTCTTCTATTTAATTAATAACATGAACTCATTAGTATCACATGTAAGCACTTCTATAATGATTAATTCAACTTCTAAGATGGTAAATGGTGAAGCTACCTACAACTACTAAGACATATCTCATGCCAAGGTGTTAACTTCTTCATTTGAATGTTAGTTTACTCCTAGTAGCTATCTTAGTTTAAGGCTTCGTTTGGGATAACTTTTTTGTTATTTTTAAAACAACTTTCTAGTATAAAAAATTTTCAAATTAGAAAATTTTATATTAGAAAGTCAGTTTAGAAAACAGTAAGAAAGCTGAGCCAAATGAAGCCAAAGTGTGAATGGATGAAGAAATTTTAATTTAGTGTTAAGTAAGGCAGACATATTGGATTTGGCTTATTTTATGAAAGGTAGATATGTACCTACAAAGATTTGGTTAGAAAATATTAGAATGACTTTTATTTAATGAGAATTTAACACTTAAAATGACATAATGGAGAAAAAAAGGTTCGTGTAGTTGACCCCACATAGTGGAATAAAGGCTTGTTGTTGTTGTTAAGTAACTTTCATGATATCTTAGAGAAAAATCTCAAATCCCTATCTAATATTATACTAGATGGTAGGCCATACAATCTCATTATCTCTCAAAAGAAAATACTTGCCTCATATGTTGCATTATTGATCTCTAAGCAATGAGAGAAATAGGTCATTTTGGAGGATCTATTTATTACCATAAAAATGTTATCATGCCCTTTTCCAATCATTGGTAATCCTAAAATAAATTCATTAACAAATCCTTTCAAGGATTAAAAGATAGGTAATGAAGTGTATTGTACTATTTTTGATTAGTGGCTTAGACTTGTTCATAAAACACTAACTTTTGGATATTCTTTTTAGTGAGGGCTAATAAATCTAGTCTTTATCATTTCTATGGTCTCATCCTTATGAAAGTGGTTGGCTATGCATTAGAAAGTAGCTCAACAATGACAAATTTCCTAAGGGATGACTCCTTTAACTTATTGCCTCCATCATATCTCAATCCTCTTTGATAGCCTCATTTCAATGATCATTATCTATAACATCATTTTTATCCAAGGTCCTACTTTAGATTCCCTCTGTCCATTTATGGGAGAAGAAGAAAAAGATATAATGTGACAAATTTTAATTACTAATTTGAAAATTCTCTTTTTGTAATTGAACATGACATAAAAACTAATATATCTTCTTAAAAAATATTATATAATATATTCAAACTTAAATAGGGTTTAAGATATTTTAATATTTTCATATAATTTTCCCAACCTAATATGTTAAGATATAGTTTATATTATTCTAAAGTACATGTTCTGTACTAAATTGAAAAAAAAATAAAATAAAATAAAATACATGAGAATTTTATAGAAGCATTACAGTGCAACGTTTTTTGGCGTACCAGAGTTAAGAAGTGACAGAAAGTGACATCTCAATGCCACTGTTCTCTGTTCTACAATAATTCTGGAATGACATGCAACGCAACAACTCTTGGTCGCTTGTCACTAAAGTGAGTTTTAATATATATTAAATAGTCATATGCTCCACTCTCTCCCTCAATTGTTGGCTTGTCATGGAAGGAAAGGGAAAATAGTAGAGGGGATGGAGGAGAGAGGAAACATGGTTTTTGGCTGTCGATTTGTTTTGCAACTTTTATGAAATTTCTTCATATCATTATAGGTGTCTTCTATCATATTTTTGTATTCAAAGATTTTGATTTCCACAGTTTGATTTCTCCAAAATCAATTTTATTATATTTTTTTCCTGATTTATTGAACTTCTACTTTATAACTTTTGATATGTTGTAGTGCTGATGATTCTAGTCATTTTGATTGGTTGGTTTTGTATTTTCACTAATTAAAATAATACATTGCATTCTTTACGATTTGAATCATAATAGTAATTTTGGCATTTTAATACAATTATATTATTAATTACGAACATTGTAAATGAATATGGACATGTAAATGAGTAATAGTTGGTTGTTATTACTTTTATAATATTATGACTTTAGTATGTATGGAAAAAAAAAATAAGGTTGTTTATTATTGAAGTTCGATGAAGACTAATCTATACCTATGCAGGATTATGACCAATGAACTTTTCTTTAAATATTATGATTGTTATAACTTTTGGTTGTTATAACTTTTGGATATTCTTTTTTAGTGAGGGCTAATAATCTAGTCTTTATCATTTCTATGGTCTCATCCTTATGAAAGTGGTTGGCTATGCATTAGAATGTAGCTCAACAATGACAAATTTCCTAAGGGATGACTCCTTTAACTTATTGCCTCCATCATATCTCAATCCTCTTAGATAGCCTCATTATTTCAATGATCATTATCTATAACATCATTTTTATCCAAGGTCCTACTTTAGATTCCCTCTGTCCATTTATGGGAGAAGAAGAAAAAGATATAATGTGACAAATTTTAATTACTAATTTGAAAATTCTCTTTTTGTAATAATAAAATTCTCTTTTTGTAATTGATCATGACATAAAAAATAATATATCATCTTTAAAAAAATTATATAATATATTCAAACTTAAATAGGGTTTAAGATATTTTAATATTGTCATATAATTTTTCCCAACTTAATATGTGTAAGATATGGTTTAAATTATTCTAAAGTACATGTTCTTTACTAACTTGAAAAAATAAAATAAAATAAAAAACATGAGAATTCTATAGAAGCGTTACAGTGCAATGTTTTTGGGCGCACCAGAGTTACGAAGTGGCAGAAAGTGACGTCTCAACGCCAAAATTCTCTGTTCTACAATAATTCTGGAATGACATGCAACGCAACAACTCTTCCTCACTTGTCACTAAAGTGAGTTTTAGTTTATATATTAAGTAGTCTTATGCTCCACTCTCTCCCTCAATTGTTGGCTTGTCATGGAAGGAAAGGGAAAATAGGAGAAGAGACGGAGGAGAGAGAAAACATGGTTTTTGGCTGTCGATTCGTTTTGCAATTTTTATGAAATTTCTTCATATCATTATAGGGGACTTCTATCATATTTTTGTATTCAAAGATTTTGATTTCCACCGTTTGATTTCTCCAAAATCAATTTTATTATATTTTTTCCTGATTTATTGAACTTCCACTTCATAACTTTTGATATGTTGTAGTGCTGATGATTCTAGTCATTTTGATTGGTTGGTTTTGTATTTTCACTGATTAAAATAATACATTGCATTCTTTACGATTTGAATCATAATAGTAATTTTTGGCATTTTAATACAATTATATTATTAATACGAACATTGTAAATGAATATGGACATGTAAATGAGTAATAGTTTGTTGTTATTACTTTTATAATATTATGACTTTAGTATGTATGGAAAAAAATTAAGGTTGTTTATTATTGAAGTTGGATGAAGACTAATCTATACCTATGCAGGATTATGACCAATGAAATTTTCTTTAAATATTATGATTTGTGATAACATCCTTTACAGATTCACATGATACATTGATTTAGAGTTATAAAGAGTTAAATATTATGCCGACAGGTATGAGTGATGAGCCCATTTACTAAAAGGCAACTATTACTGGTTCATTGTTTTTGATTTACTATTACTGAAAAACACCACTTGAATCAATACTACTTGTTTAGTATGATTTCTTAGTTATGCTTTACTATATTGTTTTAGTGCTACTAGGGTTTTTGGGTTGGGTTCGGGTCCAACCCAAAAATGACCTACCACTAACTATCTTGACTTGAACCTGACCTATTTAGGGAAATAAGCCACATAATTAAACCCAATTTGAATTTAGGTCGATCTGACATGATGTGTTGACCTATACGAGGGTGCCCATGAGTGTGGGGCGAGGCTAGCAGGAGAGTCGTGAGTATGTACATTAGGGCGAGTGGGCACGGGCAAGCAAGAGTGAGGCTGAGCATGTGCGAGTGACCACAAGCACGACAAGCGGAGAGGTGGGCGATGGCTTTGATTTCAAGTTTTTGGGTTGATCCGAATTCGATCCAAATTTGTAATCGAGTTAGGATTTGAAATCTGAACCCAACTAGTTTTTCAAATGGGTTGACCCGATCCAAAATTTTTTGGTCAGGTTCAGGTCGAGTTTTTTAGGTTGTGTGAAATATCGACACCCATAACTGCTACTGATATTTTGTTACTAATTTATTATTTTATTACTACTGATTCACTATTACTGCTGACTTATTGTTATTGAGCATATATTTTTTTATTATTGATACTATGATATAAGATACTTATTTGATATCGACATAGAATAATAGAATATCTTGTGTAACCCCTATATAATTTTTTGATGGTACTACATTATCATGGATTTTTGATAGTCTTTAAAGATACTACAGTTTTATTAATTTATATAATTTCTTTATAGATTGGATAACACTACTATAATGCTTGATTTGAGAATGATGGTTAACAACTTTATCATTTTGACATATGTACTGTAATGTTTTATAAGCTTTAAAAGCTTTACTACTACATGATGTGTTTTATTATTTTTGTAAAGATTCACGTTCATATTTACTGTTACTATTATAAACGGAGTGATTACATGCATAATGCTTATTTTCCATACTTTGAATTTAGTGACAGGATT